>VZTX01018623.1:0-54821 GCA_013400915.1 Pardalotus punctatus | reverse complement strand
TGGCCGCGGCGGGAGCGGGGCTGGCCGGGGCGGTGGGTCCGGACAGCGCCGGCACCGCCGCCTCCCTCCCCGGAGCGGGCTCTCCTGGCCCCGCAGGGCCGCCGCTGCACCCCGGGTAATCCCTCAGCGCCATGGCACACCCTGGGCTGAGGCGCGGCCCGGGGCTGCTGAGGGGACGGGGGACACGGGGGGGCTCGGCCCGGCCTGAGGGGGAGCGGCCGGTGGGTGTCGGAGCAGGGCTTGGGCTGCAAATGCTTCGGCTTTTGAGACCTCGAAATTGTTTATTTAACGGAAATACACGGGTTTGACACGGGCTCTCCTCACAGGCTGCCTGGAGTTTTCACCCTCGTTAAGGCTTTTGGGATCCCGTGAAACCCCCTGTGCCGTGAGAGCTGTGTGAGGAAACATCATTCCTTTACAGAGGATCTCAGTCCTGAAGTTTATTGTTACTGCTTTGTGAGGTTTGTTTTAAAATTGAGTTTTTCCAGCCTTTCTACAATCAATGACTTCAAGTCATTTGCTTTGTATTCTCTAATTCATAACAGTAAAAAAGTATGGGAAATCGTATATATATTTTTCCTGTGTTTAGGAGTATTTAATTTGAATTAAATCCTTCTTTAAGAATTAACCCCCGTGCGGTTTGGTTACGGGTATGATTTTTGCCCTAACTTGTTTTTTAGATTCAAGAAGATCTTCAGAAACTTAAAATGGAAAATGCCAACTTGAAAGGAAATGCAGAAGCCGTGGATATTTGTGACCTCAGAACAGCAACCGAAAGAACTGAACTTGGGCTCAGAGTAAGTAAAATCGAGCAGATCCAGAAGATGATCCAGTTTTTTAAGTCTCTGTCCATAATTCACTTGGGGTCACATATTTGTCGCCCTGTAAGATCCCTTTCCAATCAGCGACTGATGGGATTACTCAGACATAACAGTTGAGAATGTTGGCTCCCTTTTTTTGGTATTAGAATTAACTGATCTTGTGCCCATTAGCCAACATCAGATTTTTAGTCCAACAGAGGCACAAAGTTTATCAACTTTTCAGTCAAGCAAAGACCTGGATTGCTTAATGAACTGAATTAAATAAAATTAATATCCCTTATCTCTTTGTAATAATCTAAACATAATTTTTTCCCTCTAACAGAAACATGCTGAAAATTATTTAAATGTTGTAAATGGACAAGAGCTAACTCTTTCTTCTGCTGGTAATAAAGAAGTAAATTCAGAAGAGCCCCCTAAGTGGTAAGTGAAACATGTTTTATTGCAGCAAGACACAAAAACTGTGGTGACAGAATCTTGTAAAGCAAAGGGGAGTACTGACCTAGAAGACATTAATTCAGTCATTTGCTATGTTGTTTTTAAGTTAAAATGACAAAGATAAATGCAATTCTAAGTAGATCCAGCAGTGCTCTGCTAACTCCTGCAACTTTACTTTCGCTAAATGCAAATTTAAATAAAAACATCGTCATTTGGATTGAACTGGATGAAAGCAGCGTGGGTTTAACAGGTGAAATCCAAGTCATTTTTAGAAACCTCACTGGCTGTTTCTTTCTCAAGCAGGGCCCTTCCTTTCAGCACTTGGCAGAAGCAGCTGGTTCTGCCACGAGTGGAGCTCGGGACTGTGCAGAGGTGCAGCAGATCAGCCCCCCGTGTGTGCCAGGGCTCTCAGGTCTGAGATCACACTCTCATTTTTCTGCCAGAGACCACATTCAATGAGTATTTGCTGTTTTGTAGGTTATCTGTGCATCCCATGATGCTCTGGCTGCACATGGATTCAGGTTTTTTAATACCCCGTGGCTGGAATGTTAAAAAGTTCTCAGTAGAAGGAGCAGGTGAGATAGGAACCTTCTCCCAGCCCAGGATGACATTTAAGTTGGGATGATTTCAGTATCTTCCATGTAGGTGTGGAATTGGCACTTTGCACACATCTCAGCTGACAAAGTCACTTTTATCAGGTTTTTTTAATAATTTCAATTCTTGTTATCCTCTGTGGCACTTTTTCCCCCATCAGTCTGGGTGGGGAGAGTTTCTATTGGGAATCATCTCCTGTTTTAATTGAGAAGGTGCTCAGTTCCCCCCAATTCTTTTTTAATAGCACCAGCAGTTTCTTCCCTGCATCACGGTGTGTTATAGTCATAAAATAAATACCACAAAAGCACTGATGAGGTGAAAATTGAACTTTCTGTCTCTGTGCAGCCATGTGGGTAAAAGAGTAATTGGCTTGGATAATAACTTGTGTTCTTACAACCCCAAATCTAAATGAGCATCTCATTGATACATCTGCTTGTAATTACCATCAAAAGCATATCTTGTGCAGATAAATAAATTAAGCCATTTTTAGTGCTTTCACAAAATAATGCAATTGTTTAATAGTTCAAATACTCATCTAATGATTCTCGAACTTTTTATGGCATATTTTATTTGTAAAAATTGGAATTTTCCTGGATTTATTTTTACACTTATGCATAGAAATTGCACCAAAATATTTTCAATTTAAGGAACTTCTAATGTAATAAAAACACAGGGCATCCCTCTGGCTTTTATAGGTGCGCTTTATGGATTTCTTATAACAAGAAGAAACTTGTAAAGTCTTTTTCTGTCCATTGGGATTTAAATCATCATGATTTTTGTTAGCAGAATAGCTGAGCTCATTCCATGCAGATCACCCAGTGCATTAAGAACGACTGTGATTTAATTCTGATGGCTACCAGGATTTTTTATTTCCTCATTTACTAATAATTTATAATAAATTTACCAATAAGCGCGTGCATGGAGCTGATGGGCTGTACCTGATCCGGAGGGGCTGTTCTGGTCCGTCAGGGCAATGATTTCTGAATTCTGGTGTCTGCCAGACCCAGCCAAGGTGCACTGGATCCTTGTTTTTCTCTGTGGGGAGCGCAGGGAGCCGCTCCCAATGGATGGCTGTGTGTGAACCACAGCACAGGGACCTGTGCCCATCCAGGGAGCCAGACCTGATCAGCCCTTCCACCCCAAATCCAGCTCAGAGGTGTGCAGTGTGCAAATTTCAGAGCTGGGAGTGGCATTAACTGAACAAAGTCTGAAAAAAGTGTGTATTTGGATAGCAGTTGGACTCCTTACAAAGTTTTCCATCTAAACCGAGGCGCTCTGTTGTTTGCCCAGTTCTGTGGGGAGTCAAATAATATTAATTTTTATCATCATTTTGCAAATTTACAACACGTTAGACAATTTCTGCTTCTAAATACTTCAGCGGTTATTTTAAGATTATCCCTATTCTGTATTTCAGCAGCAGCTGGAAATGGATATTAAAATTATGCTTGACCCAGAGAACATGGATAATAAAGCTGCTTTAAAACATCCCAATGATGAGACCAGGCTGCCACTCATAACCAAGAAAAAATCTGCTCCTGTAAGTAATTTTTATTGTTTTATGGGTTTATTATATGCATTGCTTTGCACTATTACAGTTAATATGCATCAGTTGTAAATAAAACATGTTAATATTAAAAATATTAATATTAAAAGTATTTTCCTCATAATTTCCTGCTTTTTGACATGGATATATAAGGATCCAAACATTTTGAGTGATAATAGTGGGGGAAAGAAATCTGTAATGTAACAGGTTTATGTACCAAGATCCCAATCCAGCCAAAGTATGAATATACATGGGAATGTGCATAGTCAGTGACCTCAGGAAAACCAGGGAGAGGAGATAAACTGGAGCTTGGGGAGTTTTGGATGTGACCCAAAAATCAAGGAAGAATTAAAAGCCCATTCTTCTATCTGCTCTGGAAACATTTAAATTGTGCAAGGTCAGGTTTTGGTTCTTCCCAATATCCGTACTTCAACGGCAAATTTCAGTTCTGCTGCCATTCCTGCAATTGTTCTGTAGCAGTTGAATGTAAAGATGATATTTTTAGCAAAGGATGCTTTCAAAAAAAAAAAAAAAAAAAAGAGTAGGCACAGCCATCCCTCCAAAAAATCAATTATGTTCACAAATTTAGCACAGCACTGTGGTCCACACACCCAATGGCCTCACATGGGGATCATCTTCTACAATTTAATTTATGTGACACGAGCATCCTGCAGCAAACCCAGTGCTCGAGGAGAGATTCTGGGGTATTTGGTTTTAAACAACACGAAGAGAATCTGTGAACGGCACAGTTGTGAGCTGCCACTTAGAAAAAATGATTTTTGAAAGCTGTTGCCCAGACTAAGAGGTGATTTGTCTAACCCTGTGATAATAGAGTTAATTAGAAAAAAGCATCATGGCTAATAGCTTTTTAGAACCACTCTAAAACGCTCACAGAGAGGAATATTATCCTACTGCCGAGAGCCATGTGTTTTCCCACTCCCCCTGAAACATGCACTGAGCACGGAAAACTTACTGGGAACTTAAATTACAACCGTTTAGTGGGAATTACTCAAGCTCCCAGATACATATTTACAGTTTCTGGGGAGCTGATGGGCTCAAAACCGAGCAGGTATTTCCTCTCTAATTTATTCTCTTCCGGGTTTTCCCATCTTGGGGCACAGTGTGTGTTTTGGAGTTTCTGCCTTTTCTGGCTGTTAAATTTTTGCAGTGAGCGTTTGCAAAATCCGCTGCTGAGATGTGTTTGTTGTTCAAGGTGACGCCTGCCGGGATTTTATGTGATTTGTGTGGTTGTACACGCCGTTTGTGATTCTCAGTAGTAGCTGCGGGTCCCGAGTGCCGAGAATTGGGGTAAAATCGGGGTTCGGGGCCGGCAGGGGGCGCTGTCTGAACGCTCGCTCCCGGTGCGTGTTGGGGTCAGCTCCCAAAAAACCCCGGGAAAAATCCCTGCGTGCCGGGGCATGGAAAACGGGTTGTGTGTCACCTCCGTTCGGTGAGTTCCAGGAATCAGCGAGGGGAGCAGCGGAAAACGTGCTGAGGATAAACCGCGGGGTGTGGGGGGACCCGAGGGGTCAAGTGCAAATCGACCCGGACCTTTCATCATCCTGCCATTCCACGCGTTGGAAAAATGATTAGTCAGGAGCTCATTGTGTCACCGAAAATGATGTCTTCTCGTGCTCTTTTGGTATTGTAAAGTTGCTGATGCTGGATTTTATCATAGAAACTAAGAACAATTAACTAGTGCCCTTTTGAACCTTTTTGGGTCTGATAATAACGCTTCATCCTCTGCCAAGTTCTGTGGTTATTTTAAAGTGAGAGCTGTAATTCTGTTTGAAACACAGACTGGGCATCACTTTCTTTTGCAGCCTGTGTCTGGATAAGAGATGAAAAATGATGAGTGGATAATTATTAAATATGTATACTTCCCATGGAGTATCCAGCCTAAGGAACAGTAATCTGAATTGCAGCAAAAATAATTCTGATGTACTGCTGCAATGTAGAGAAGATTCACAGCTCTGCCTTCCATTTTCATAGGACTGCTGTTCTGTTATAGAATTATACTGGCACTTTTGGGTCCTTGTTTTCTTATAAATGTATATTATACTGTAAACTTAGGAACCTTTTCATTTATTCATGAGGTAGAATTTAATATGGTGATGATTTCTAGCCTTTATGAGTTGCATCTTATCGAGTGTGGCTCTAGTGGTGATGGCAGTGATTCTGGGGGTTTTTCTGAGCTCACTTGTTTGAGCACAACCATTCTAATCATATCCTCAATTATTCATTCATCATTCAGCATTTGCATCCTGCTAATCACTAATGCTTATCCCTGAAAGTGTATTTATTTCTAAAATTACAAAGCAGGAGAGGGCACTTCCTTTCATTTCAAGCGACTGGAAGAAGTTGTAGAAGAAAAACCAGGTCTTTTGGTGCCCCAAACCTGATTGTGTTTTAAACCCAGGCGTGTGGCTCTAATTACAGCCAAAGCAGAGTTTGGCAGTGGTGGCAGAATGAGACTTAAACAAATTGATGTCACACTACAGTAAATCAAAAGAAGCTCCTCGCGTTTGTATTACGGTGTGTAATCATAATAAGCAGCACGGGGATTTAATAAAATCTTCTTGTCACTAAAAATAAAAAGGAAATAATTGGTGAGAGAGAGTTAAGTTAACAGATGACTGCAGTCAGCATCCTCTCAACCTGGAAATAGGAATGTGAAGGTCACCCCCATCTCGCCTGACAAATGCAGAACATTTTGTTGGTAAACAAATTAATCTTTTGAAAGGTCGCCATTTGTTTTAAGTTTTTATCCAGTTCTTGTCATCTGGAATTGGAGATTGACTGTCATTTTGCAAGGCAGGGGTGCAGGCAGAGCTGCTGAAGCTGTTGGTGTGCACATCAGCGTTCCCTGACAAAATTCCATGCCTGATTGGGATTCCATGGGCTGCTGCTTTACAGCTGGTCTGGACAGGAGCGGAGCTCATCCCTGAATTGCAGTCAGTCCATCTTACCTGCCCTCCCTCGTGTAAGCTGGCCCTCTGCCCACAAGTAAAACATATTGTGGTTCAAGCCAGCAATTATCTGCCTTTCTCCCTTCTGTGCTGCTTCTGTTGCCTGTTTCCAAAAGCAGATGTGGGATTCACCCAAGTTCTCCCTCTGTTCTCTTTCGCTCCTGTTGGGGAGGGATTCTGATGGAGCTGGATTTCTGGGAGAGCCAAGGGGCAAAGCTTGATTTTTCCAAGTATGTGGGAAATTGAAGTTCAGAGCCATCTCTGAGCACTGGAAGAGCTTCAAGAAGGTAAGAATAACATGAAATCTGGTGTTAAAAATGCAATTTCCAATTGCTTCCTATTAAACTTGCCTTCTGCAAGCTCTTTCCTGACAGTTTCCTGAGCATACTGGAAAGTGACCTTAGTTCCATTGGTTTTGTTTTGCTGTGCTTCCTCCTTCCCTTTAGAGGGGGAAGTGCTGTGTCCATCAAATCTTGACAGGAACTTCTTAACAACAACCATGACAGTTTGGAGAAGATAGATGGAATAGGAAATTCATCTGTTATATCCCTTTTTTGCCATCACTATCAAACCCTCTGATTTTCTGTATTTATTTACTAGGTCTCATCTGTCTATTCCAAGTTGATAAGCTCTAGTTTTGATACACAATACTCATATTTTCTCCGTATTTAATACCAGTCTCTATTTTTCACTGGAGGAAAAAACACTTACAAAGATATTTACTAAAAAAAAAAAAAAAAGATATTCTAGTTAAATATTGCTAGGTAAAAAGAAAACAAATAGAGAACTAATCAGAAAAATCCCTGTGGTGTTCCAACAAGTGCCCTATTTAAAATGAAGCAAAAAGGAAAAATAAAGTGGGAGAGGTTTATCCACAGGAGAAAAACACTTTAGAAAGGGTAATAGAATTGTTTTTCTTGTGTCCCAGGTTAATTACACTCAGAAGCACTTGAAATGAAAAAATAGTTTTTTAGCACACTCCAAGCATATTTTAAGGCAAGTCAGCCTTAGTCTGCCGTGCAATTGAAGTGCTCCCTTCCAGCCCTGCAAAAGGGAACTTTAAAAGTGCCCCTGATGAAGCAGTGATGCTAAAAGTAAACCTTTTCCCTGCAGTACTTAATATGATTTTAAAGCCCTTATTGTTGTAGCTGTGTTGGCTTCGTTTGAGTGACGGTAACTCCTGAAGTGGAAGCAGTTTGGCAGCTTTTGCTTTGCTGTCTCACCAGATCCTTCAGGAAGGAGCTGATGCAGCGATCAGGGGCTGGGGGAGCATGGAAAGTGCAGGGATTGGGTGGAATTTGCGTGGGGAGCTGTTGTGGATCAGCTCCGTGGCTCCACTGTTCCCTGTAAGGAAGTGAATGATGGCACTGGGCAGTGTAAATGAGAGATTAAATTACATTTCTGGTGCGTCAGTCCTTGTTCTAACATCACACCTGCCGTGCACTTTATAGAAGTTAAAGGATACAGCAAAGAAGAATTAAATATCTGTCTCCAATTGAAAACCCCCCCAAGCCTCCAGGCTGCTTTTGAGCTCACACTCTCTGCCTGAACTCCTTTTCCTTGTAGCTTATTATATCTCTATGAACACAATTAAAATTGATGTATTCCATGGGCAGTTTATCATAACAAAACTCATAACTGGGGTTTAAATTAGGATAAAATGGACCAGGAGTAAAATCAGTGTGGCCTTACTGATACACCAGCAACAGCCTGGAAAAGGAATCACTGTTTAATTCAATTTCTTGCCTTTTTTATGTTTTTGTTGTGGCCTCACCGAAGGGCTGGGGCTGAGGGTGAGCAGCAAAGTGTGGTTTATAATTTCCTTTTCTCAGTATCAAGCCACTTACAGGCAGCTGGTATAAAGTTAATCTTTGTTCCATGGTTACTGCTCTTTTTCTTGGAACACCAGGACATGAGGATTGATCTGCCTCTACCCCTTAAAGCAGAATGCTCCATAATGGCCTTATCGAAAAGGAGGGCCTGTGATTTCCCTGAAAAATTCTCTATTATGATAAAAAGTACAGATTTCCTCTCTCCCTAATCTTTTGTGGGCAGTGTTGTCAGACAAATTGGGAGGAAAGATTAGAATAGTTAATTTTGATGGGTCTCATTTCCCTCTTAGGATCATGAGCAGTTCTTGAGAGTTGCTTCTCCCTCTCTAGGAAGTTGATGGGTGATGTTATTCAGTAATTAGGACATAACAGTGCTCCAAAATCCCAGTCATGGCCTGGATCCTGTTGTACTAAAAGCTTGATAATCACTCACTAAAAGCTAATATTTTAAAGTACTTCTTTTTCCTTCTGGTTCCTTGCCTGTGTATGCATTTTATATTTTTAAAGACTTCTGTCAAGAAACTCTGTATTTACACTACCCTCCATAAAACTGAGCAAAATTCCTGAGATTCCTTTATTAATAACTACTGATTTGCGTAGCAAAAATCACAAGACATCAATTGAATGTAATTAACTTTATTTTAAATTACTGAAGTAACAACAGTAGACAATACTGTAGCATGTTCATAAGTAGTAAAAGGAGTGGTACGTTGTTAAATCTTAATGAAACAGTCACAGCAGTAATTCTATTTATTATTTATTGCTGCAGTAGTAGAGAGGTGGGTGTAAATCCCAGATTTCCTTTGTTAAAAGGAGGTTCTGTCTCTTCCTAGATGTGCAGTCAGCAAACAGGGAAAGGTCACACAGTCCCCAGCCCTCGGCCTTTGCCTGCCTTTCACCACCGGGGTTGTGCCTTGCCCCTGGTGGAAGGGGACACCCCAAAAGGTGAGTCCCAGAGCCCCCTGGTGCTGCTGGGCTGCTGCTTGCAGCACATAGCCAGGAACTGAATTTTCTGCAGCCTCAAAACTTGTGAAAATTGTGCTGTCAGACCTTGCAAAGGGGAGAAATCAACTTCAGGCTGTTCACTCCAAGCAGCAGCTCGTGTAGTGTGCATTGTGTTGAGCATCTTCCCGAGCCACTGCTTGTAACTCACAGGGTTCAGCTGCTGCTGGAAAGAAGAATTTGGTGTGTGGTGGAGCTTCTTGTATAAATAACAGTCAAAACAAACTACCGTGATTGACAGCTGGTTATTAATTGTTCAGTCTTAACTAGACTTGCACTTGGGCTGTTTTAGCAATCAGTTTATATTCATAATTGCATGATTATATTGTGCTTTACAATTCTCAGCCATTCTGCATATTAAATTGCTTTGTACAAGCATCTAATTAGAGATATGCAAACATATCATTCCCTTTCAGAGTTAGCACTGGTGCAATACTTTGCATGTATTGTCAATTTTTATAGGCAAAGCTCACCTTCCTTGAAGGTAAAATATTGAATATTAAAAGATACAAGTGTTTCAAGTAAAGAAAAGTGCTGCTTTTGTAGTTTTGATGTAGAACTTGGGTCTGCCTTTGCTTAATTCTTTCTTCATTGCTGGGAATTCCTTTTCTTTCCCAGCTGGAATTGTTCAGGAATGTCATTTTCTTGTGGGTTCCCTGAGCCTGACCAGCCACAGGCTCATCCTTCCAGCAGCACAGAGAACTCTGCCAGCCCCTCCTGTTGTACCCAAAGCAGCACCATTCCCTGGCTTTCCCAGGCAGCTCAAGAAATCAGCTGGAGGTGAGTACAAAGTGTGATAACAACCTTCAGCTTCATCTCCAGTTTCACTCTCAGGGCCTGCTTTTATCTCCCATGGAAAAAGCTCTGTGATGAGCATCACCAAATTCCGAGGGGCAGAAAGCACTGAGTGTCCTGTGTCTTGCAACTGCATGGCAATCAGATTTCTTCATCCCTGGGAGGGTTTGGTTCATTTCTGGGATCCTCCTGGATTCCTACCTGCACGTTTCAAATTTGAAGCACCTGAACCTGAAGCTCTGCCCAGTGTTGATCATTACTTTGAATAGTTGATCGTGACATGAATTTGCTATGTGATCAAGTGAATAGTGAATGAAGCCTGCAATCTGTGTTTTTCTTTGCACAGGGGGGATCAGTAGCAGGCTGGACCCTGAGAGCACAGACACCCTCACCTTCCCAAAGCCAAAGGAAGCCATTTTTGGCACACATTCCTCTCGTAAGGGTAACCTTGCACCACTTCCATGCAGCAGTTCCGTGGTTTCAGCAAGGAAATCAAAGCCAGAGTGGATGTATCCAGCTCAGCAGTTGCAATCCGAGGTGCACGTTCCCTCTCACACCCAGGTATTTGATGGAATGTACTCTGTGAGGATATGGAGGTTTTTATTCATGTTTTTAATACTGTCTTCACCAGAGCTGGTTTAGGAAATGACTGTGAATCAAAGGAGGGTGTGAACCCCATCCGGTAAATAGTAAATGTTGAAATAAAAGAAGAAATACTTCATGTATTCCCAATTTCTACTTCCTCAAGTCTTCTACCTAAATTTGTCTGGGTTTTTTTTTACAGAATGTTAGAAAATCAGTTTAGAAAGGCTGTTAGGAGGTTATCCAGACCTCCAGGCAGAATTACCTGTACCTGTAATATTGCAGACAGCTGTTTTTCTAACCTGTTCTGAAAACTTTGGGTGATAGCAACTCCACAGCCTACCTGGGCCATCTGTTCCAGTGCTTAACTAACTATCTTTACTGTTATAAAAGAGTTTTTGAATGTTTCATCTCCATTTCCCTCACTGCAGTTAAGCAAATGTGGTGTTTCCCTTTATATTTACAGAAGACTCTGGGGGAGTTTGACCTTGACTGTTCAGTGCCTGCACATTGTTCTTGATGCCCATGGAGAAGGGGCATTTCTTTCTTTTATGGATAATTATTGTGTTCTGGGACAAACTCTCTGGAGTTTTGCTTCATCTTTCCAGACTTTTTGACTTTTGTACCATTGAGGAGGCCTGAAAATGAAAGAAAGCAAACTTGAGAAGTGGAGATCATGGAATGGTTTGGGTTGGGAGGGACCCTAAAGCTCACCCCATCCCACCCCTGCCATGGACACCTCCCACTGTCCCAGGCTGCTCCCAGCCCTGTCCAGCCTGGCCTTGGGCACTGCCAGGGATCCAGGGGCAGCCCCAGCTGCTCTGGGCACCCTGGGCCAGGGCCTGCCCACCCTCCCAGGGAGGAATTCCTTCCCAAGATCCCGTCCATCCCTGCCCTCTGGCAGTGGGAAGCCATTCCCTGGCTCCTGTCATTGCAGGGCCTCGTAATGCCCTCTCTCCATGGGTCTTGCTATCAATGAACTGTTGAAGTAAATAAAAATAATCACCTAAAAATAGTATGAATATAGTGCCCTTAGACTGAAAATCAGAGCCAATGAGTTGCTGGCTGAAGTTGCCAGGAATTAGGGAGTGCTGTGAGGAGGCAGGAATATTTCTCTTCCGAGCTTTCCCCCATTTGCATTTTTATGGTCGGATGTTTCCCGTTCTCCTGGAAAAGGTGGAGGCAGTCTCAGCAGAGCAATGCCGTTGCTGTTACTTTCTGCTTTTATTCCAGTGAATCAGTGTAAAGCTTAATTTTTATATTTGGTAAATGAAGCATTCCTTGGTGCAGTTAATGTATTTCTTTATCTCATGACCTTCTGTGACCTTGAGTCTCTGTGTGGCAGCGGTTTGATGATAGAGCTGGGCAGGATTTGTGGCTCTGATGGACAGAATCAGGATCAGTGTATTTCATGTGCATAAATCCCCACAGTTAGCTCATAAAAAAATAACCAAAATGTGCATTTTGACCCCTCATTTACGGCACTGTCTGTGGCTCTTCTCTTCCTGCAGCCCCCACAAACAGCTCAGCCCTTCCAGGACCCCTGCATGGACTGGGACGTTGCTGTTCACCGTGGCACCGCAGACCACAAAGCTCCGGGCTGTCTGGCACTCCAGCACCACCACCATTCCTCTTGGGGGAGCATTGTGGGATTTTTGGAACACACAGAGAAACCCCTCAAGGACCACACCATCCCCCTGGCCACCATCAACAGCCAAAAGTTGGCACAAATCACCCCAGACTTCACTTTTGACGAGAATCCCCCCAAAAGTGCCGCTCTGTCAGTGATAAAGAATCATTCAGCCGTGGAAAAGATCTCAACCCCCGCTGGCCAGAGCTGCAGAGGCCAGGGGGGCACGGCAGGAGCTGCTGCAGAGATCCAGGGGTGGTGGTGGTGCCCGGGCACGGCCGTGGTGCCTGCGGGGTGGCAGCAGCGGGCACCAGGTGTGGTCAGCACTGCCTGGCGCTCGTGGCAGCGCCTGGCACGGCTCCGGAACGCCCTGAGGGAAGCTCGCCGCAGACACCTGGAGAATTTTTACAGCAGGGCCAAGGTGTGTGGTGCTACCAGCTGTTACTGCAGCGCTGCTTCTCTAAACATCTCCTGCTTCAGTGCTCGCGGGAAGCTGCTCCCATTTTTTTCCCCCTTTAACCATCCGCTTGTCCGAGGATCATATTTCATCCTTCATCAGCGATTCAGCCTTTGTGGCTGTGAAATCTGTCGCGGTGTTTCTCGTGAAAATGTCCCTTCTCTTTGGTTTCAGTGGTTCTGTCAGAAAATCAATGTTTTAACTGCATTACCTTAGTTCCTTATATATACCTTGTGGCACTTAATTTGCTGCAAAAAAAAAAAAAAAATCCCTCTCTTGTCTACATTCCTGTCACTACTTTGTCAGAAAGTATTTAAGTTTGCAGACAGCCTCTTAATTAGTGCTCACAATTTCATTTATGTTTGCTTTCTTTTTTTTTCATTCATATTCTGTTAATTAAGTGAGCAGCCTCTAATCTTCCCCTGCCAGTAGCTTCATGTAGCCACCTAATTAAATTAATTGGGGAAGATGTTTTAAGTATGTAATTAAATCAATTAATATAATTTATGCCTGGCTTAACTGTACAGTGGAAAAACAGCTGAAGTTTGACTAGATGAATCCACTGCAGCTTCCTGTCACTGATCAATGCTCTTCTTGATTTTTAGCATCTGGCAGCCAACTGGAATCGCATCAGGACCTCCAGGAGGACTATTATCCATATCCCATCATTAGGTATAACACTTTTGCCTGCAAATCTATCAGCAACCTCTATTACCCACCACATTATGACTCCTTGATTGAGTTCAAGGAAGGCCCCTTGTTTTATTCAAATTGGTCTCGGCAGGAAAATGTTCTCGACATGATGAGAGTAATAACACAGGGCCCTCGCTCGAAACGCCGTTTAATTTGGGGATTAAGCAAATAAAGTCATTATGTGGGGGCCTCTATTCAGTGGAGAGGTGATTTGCTGTAATTTGCTTTCATCTGTATGAAATGAACTAAAAAGTTGTATATTTTTTTCCCCCTGAAATAACAGATAATGTTTGCAGGCTTCTTTAATGAGAGGCGAAGCCGGGCCCGTGCACATCGGTGCCGTTGCAGCAATAAGGCAGGATATTGCTTGTACACTGTTTTTAATCAAATGTGCAGTCAAAATGATAAGCTACATTCTCTGAAATTATTTAGTTCTAATTACGAGCAGATGGGATGCTTTATTTGCACCTAGGGCGCCTGAGCAAAAGGAAATGCTGTGTGAACAAGAATAATTAAGAAGTTGAATAGTGTTTTTTGCGCTTAAATAATCTGCAGTTTCGTGTTAATTAGCACTAATGTAATTATTTAATTACATTTATGAATTGGGGGAGCCTAAAAGCTGCTTTCTGCCACGTAATGGCAAAGTGTAGGTGTTGAGAAATTAAGAGGATGATTTCTTGGGAATTTCTAGAATGCTCTGATAATCTCCTAAAACATGAAATCCTGTCGAAGCGCTTGGAACTGGATTTATAATTTGTATTTACACAGCAAATTAATTGACCTGAGAGCTTCAGGATTTCCTAAAGTGAATTGGTTAAGACCTGAATTAATGAAGATGGTAAATAAGTTTTAAACTCTGAGTTTTGCAGCCCAGATAGCCTTTTATTCCCTGATTGTGCTGGCTGTATTTAACATAAATATACATTTGATCAACAACTCCTTTTAATTACACCTGTCCTAAAGTCTTGTGATCGTCCCGGGTTACATTGCAGCAAGAATCCCATCTTAAACCAGGATAATTTAGGAAGAATTCAGATATTCCAGTGTTCCAAACTTGATAAAAACGTGGAGGAGAGCATTGAGCCAGAAAAAAAGCAATTATTAATTAGGTGTGTGAATTCAAAAGTCAGCAGAGTTGTTGCACGCCAGATGTTTTCAAAGTTGTATTAAAATAATCCTCAGTATAATCAAAACAGGCTGACATCCAAAATTAATCATTATATCCCTGTTCTTCTGCTGGATTTGGAGAACATGTAGATGTTTTTAAATGATTTCAACCTCTGAAATAAAAGGTGAAATTCCGCTTTATTCAGCATTCACCGGGAGCTCAGGCCCTGACTGCGTGACCGGATTTCCGCAGCCTCGTGCTGGAAATATGGGAATTTGGAAATGCGGGATTCGAGTGGAATCTCCCCCTTCATGAGGAAGAAAGGAAGTAAGAAAGATAATTCGAGTGCAGGTGGTTGTTTGTAAAATCAGGAAAATTATTTAAATAGGTTAAAATATTTAAAAAAATACATTATTCCCTGTGAAAGAGGGATTTGAAAGTGCTGTTTGGAAAAGTTATTCCTGCTTGGTTTTGTTAAATGCAGCTATATCAGGATATTTTGCAGTATTCCATAGGGATTTTACGTGGATTAAATCATGATAAGCTTATTAAAATGTAATGTAAATATTTGGGGTTTTCTTCTTTTGAAATGTTACCCTTAAACTGGTTTTGAGAAACAGCAACAAAAAAATGGGCAATTTTGGTTTGATCTGATTTTAAGAAGAGCTGATATTTAAAATTTGAGAAGGTGAAAACATAAAATCCCTACACTAAAAACCTTTAAAATGTAACAATAAAATAATTGTATATGTTTAATTTTCTGCTCCTACACATTTGATTTTTTTAAATTAGGAGTTATTAGAGTAGACTTGGAGGAAGCTGGAAGATTTAAACCAGTAACATTTGGTTCAGTCTAAAAGGACTAAATATGCAAACTGCTGACTGATTTCAGCAGTATTTTTAATTTTTACTGCCTTTGCGCATTCATAATTTTTTTTTTAAGTTGTAAAACCTGGGATAGAGCAGATAAACAAGAAGACATCAAAAATTCCATCATATTCAGTTGTTTCTCTGTTCAGTTTTGTAAATCAGAAATAAAACCTGAAATTCTCTCTTCAATGTCCTTAACTTTTGGGGCAAATCTGATTGTAATTCCCATGCAGGTGGAATTCCAATAAATGGTGACAGGCAGGAAGGGGAATTTCTCATTTCACAACAGTTTTAGATTCATGGCAAGTTTCTGGAAATAATCCAGGAAAAGGGATAGTGAAGGGCTTCAGTTGTACTGCTGGGAGGAGCAAATGGTTCAGTTTCTTTCAGCCAAATAAAAACTTGGAATTTCTAGGATAGCTAAAACAAGGAAGTCGATTCCAGCGCTTAAGGATTGTTGTCAGGCAGAGTAAGGAGAAATTAATTTGAACCTCCTAATTAGATTTACTCCCAGAAATGTGTGCCAAATACAGAGAGAAAAATCCGGTTTTATTTCGGAAACCTTGGCTGTTGTTTCTTTGAGCTGTCCCACGTGCTGGGGAGCACAGGGTGGGTGATCCCAGCTCCTTTTCCTCCTTCCCCCTCGGGTGTTGCCCCACGGGGAGCGCCCCCTTTGTGTCCTTTTCTCCCAGCAGGATCGTGGATTCTGTGTTGGGAGAAGTCGCCTGGAGACGAGCAGAAGTTATTAAGGAAATGTCAATTAAAGGGTGGCAGGTCATGGCTGGGGTTGGAAGGGGAGGTGAATTCATTCCTGCACCTCTGATTTCAGCACTTCTGTGCCTCTGCCTGCACTTGGGAATCATTGCTGCAAACCAATCCCATTCCCACCCCACAACCCCAATTTCAGCCAGTGGGAGTGTTCTCACCCAGGCTGGAGGCTGGATCAGAAACTGGAACTGATGGCGCAGAATTGGGATGCTGTGATCTCAATATATTGAATTTATTTGGGCTGGAGTTTGTTTCAGCTGGAAGAAAAGGAATATTAAACTTTTAATCAGCTTTGTCAGGAGTCTTGGAGTATGGAATGCTCAAGGTGGATGGGGGTGAGGAGGAATGTGGTTCATCCCCTCCATGGGGAGGGGAAGGATTCACCAGCAGTGAATATTCCTCATTAAATCAAATGGGGTCATGGCAGTGGAAGTTAATATATTGAGAATGAATATGTTTTATTAACCTCCCTGTGAAAAGTACAGTGGTACGATGCTGTCATGGGTCTGCAGAGCCGTAGCAAAATGCCAGTTTTAATTTACTTAACTGCCACTTTGGTATTCCTGTCAAATAATTCCTGGTTTTCCAAGTGGTATTTGCAAGTTATTTTTTGGCCCAGTTCTTAAAACCCAGTGCTTTCAAGAGGACAGTTCAGGGTAAGGAAATCAGCTGCTTTCTAAGGTTAAAATTTCAATGGTTTGAAAATGTTAGGCAGTATTTTTAGTGCCTTAAAATTGGGTGAGAGAACAAAATGAAGCTTTGAGACTAAACTTTAAATACTCAGAGCAAGCTTTCAAGCTTTTTTCTAATTACTGTAGCTTAATACTAGCAGAGCAAAAAAAAAAAAAAATCAATATATTTTACTTGGAGGAGTTGGCTCCAAGTGCTGTGCCTGGTACCGCTGTGCTGACCGCAATATGTAAGTTTGATAAGAAATGCCTAAAAATTAAGCTGGTAATTTGAATTTCTCTGTATTTTCTGTAGGTTCTGCTCTCCTGTGTGCAAAATGCCATTGCCACAGCACCTTAGAATGCTGATTACTTGTAATAATTGTCTTTGTAATTAGCCTGAAATCTCCACTTTGCTGTTTTCTAAATGAAAGCACTGAAATACTGAGCAGATTTCAGCCAAACTGAGTTTTCTCTAAGTTTCTGATGAGATACCGTGAGTAAATCTACAGAAATGTAAGGATCTTGTTACTGGATCAGTCAAGTTTTTATGTAAAACACTGAATATTGGGCTTAATCCTGCTGGATTGAATGGCAGCGACAGTGGGGTTGGGAGTGTTTGTACAGACACCACAATTCATTTGGAATTGCAGCAATTTGAAAATTACAGGCTCCAAAATGACAGTTACAGTGCTGCTGTCATTCCCTGCAGTCTGTTTGAATGTGAGCGTGGAATCAGCTGGAATTCTGACCTCCAAAGAGATAATCCAGGCTCAGACAGGCTGTCACTCACCTTTCCTCTGCAACAAAGTGAGCAGGCAGCACTGAGACATCTCCTTAATGAAGTGGGTTTGGTGCCTTTTATCTGTGTGAAGGACAAAATTACCAGGATTCTTGCTTAATGATGGTGTCATTTTTTTATTTTTTTTCCCCAGTGTTTGAAAAAAAAAATCCAGCAACATGAAAGACTCCCAACAAAACGGTCTGCGTGGTTAAATTAGAAAACTCTCTAGGTCTGTAACATTCAGGTCTGTATTTAAAGTGACAGGAAAACGTGAAGTTACATCAGTTCAGTAATAAAAGCAAATTCAGGAAAATGCTGCAGTTAGTGCTGTGGGATTTGAAATAAGATTTTTTTTTTTTAATCCAGAAGTCTGATTTTTTTTCTAAATATATACCCAGGGTTTTCTGACTCCAGTTTGAGGGGCTTTTCCTTGTTTTCCAGGATATTCCCAGCACACCCGTGAGCACATCGCTGATCTCGCTCTCCAGCAGAACCTGCAGATGGGAAGGCTGTGTGACATCCTGGGTACGTGATGAGCTCCCGTTTTTGGGTTATTCCCCACACAAAACAGCACAAGGGCTTCTTGTGTTCACGTTCAGTGTAGAGCACGGAGAAGCTCCCAAGGAATTGATCTGCCATGGCATTTCCTGGCCACGTTATCCATCAAAAATCCCGCTGCTCCCTCGTGCCTCAGTGCTGAGGTAAAGCAGCCTCACCCCCGGCCTGCTGGGCACCACAAAGCCTTTAGTGTTCTACAAAATTAGGTAGCTCGTTCTCTTAGTGCTCATCCAGCCTCACACGGAGAGAAAGATGGGCTGGGAAAGCGAGCCCTTATTTAAACCGATTTTTTTTCCTTTAAATCAGCAAATGAGGCAAAAGGCATCCATTTAAAAGTTTGGTTTTTTTTTTTTTCCTGACGATCCTCTTTTAAGCAAAGCAGGGAGGGTTATTATTTATCAGTGACCAACTTCATTGGCTCCCTGGAATGACATGCTTTGCGTGATTCATATATATTTCAGGATCATGATTATTTTATAAATGCCATTTAGTAAGTTTGTAACAAAAATATATTAGATCCAGAAATTTACAGTTGCCTAAAATAATAATGTAATTGCCTTAATATATTATCTAGGCACTAATATTGTTTTTTCCACAGTACTGTTTTATTTTTTTCTTTTTTATAATGTGGAATTTTTTGGCTCTAAAATGACAGAAACTTAAAGGGACAAAGTCACACATTAAACAGACTTTTTTTCCTCGTGTCTGAACATGAAAATTGGTTCTTCTGTAAAACAGACCCCGAGGAAGGTACAAACTATTGAGATATTACCTAAATTAGGAACTGGATCAGGTGCTTTACCTGTGCCTGGCAGAAGAGCACTGAGATTTACCATTTTGGCTTGGTTTTTCTTTAGAAAAGCAGAGGATTTCCTTGCTGGTTGTGACCTCCTGTGAGTTAAGCTGTCCCTGGAACCCTGCTGTGTCCAAAGGAGACTTTATCTCTCTTTCTAGGGCAGTGCTACAGCAGTAAAATGTGCTGCAGCTTTTTATTCCCCAAATCCACTTGAGTTGTCAGTTTTTCACTTGAGCATTGACTGGCGAATGGTTCTGAACTCTTGTATTAATTATTTTTAAAAGTTCTATGGTAAATAATTCTGTGAAGATTCTGACTGTGAGCTCTGTGTCACTTTAATGCTTCAGGTGAGTTCTGGCCTCAGATTTTTTAATGTGGATTATTTCCCTGCAGCTCTGACAAAACCGAGTCAATCCATGGGATCTCTTCCTCCTTTACAGCATTTGGCTCAGGGTTTCCTTTTCCCATCCTTGCTTTGCTGCAAATCCATTCCCATGGAATAGCAGTTATCCCTGGCACTTGTGCAGGGTAAAACAATGAAAGACTTCCCACTGATTTGGATCAAAATCTTGGAGTGCTTTTTGCCAGTGTATTCTACTGAAGCTCCGAGCCCATTAATTCATTAACCCGTCTATTAACATTAATATTTTAGCAGAGCAGAGTGGTTACAATTTTCCACTGCCTGTATTACCAATTTTTCTTCTGTTTAGACACAGTCCTTCAGCCCAAGCTGTTTTCCATGTGGAAAAGCAGATTTGCAGCCTGTGTAAAGTGGCTGCTCTGCACACTCACATGGTTATTAATGATACCCCACCGTGAGCTTTTGTGTGGACAGCACAGGAACAGGAGCAGCCCATGGAAAATCCAGGCAGCATAGAAAATTGCAATTTCATCAGCTTTCCAAACTGAATAGCTGAGTTTTATAATTTACTGACATTAATGGGATATATTTTTAAAGCAGTTCAGTTCCCATTGATGTTAATGGGAGCCGGGCTTACAAATCCCCCTGCCCCACTTCCCAAATCCTGCCCCCAATATGTTCTGCACGTTGAATCCTGGGAAGCAGCTCTTTCCTTGGCTTGCTGACCTGTCTTCAGAGAAATACTGAAGCACAGCAAAAGGGTGAAAGCCCTAAGATTTGGGAATTAGACCTCATTTTTATTTCCAGGGCCGTTTTTAGGGAAGCAGTTCGTGAGGCAGCGGTCGGGAATGCCGGGATTGCTGCTGGGAATGGGGGGTACCTTTCTGCCAGTGATGAACACTGTGCCCCTTTGTTTCAGATGCCAACGTGGACGTCATCTACATCTGCCCCCTTGCTCTGAGTGAGGAGTTGCTGCAGTATTACAATAAACTCCTGGGTCTGCAGGCAGCTGTTAGATCTGGGAACCCCGAGGACATGGCTGACCTGCAGGACAGGTTCAAAATTCTCACCCCCGAAGCTATAAACAGCTTCCCTGTGAGTTTGTCTTCTAATTACTACAGCTTGAGGGATGCAGTAAAATTAAATTGGAAATTTTATAACTTGCAACGCTCTGGTACACATCAGTGAAATATTATTGCAAGTTTAAGGGCTTTACTGATTAGACTACTAGTTAGAGCATTGGAAATAAATATCCTGGTTTAGCTTTATGGACTTGCTTGAGATAGTCCTATATTGGCTATTTGGAGGCTGTTGTCCCTTCTGACTCTGTGCTTGGGACTGGGAACTTGATAGATTTATATCTCTAAGCAAATCATAGCAATAAACCATTCTTATTACTCAAACTTTATCTCTGGCTAGCCCAGCATTCAATCATTCCTGTGTTTGCAGTGTTTCTTGCTACTAAATCCAGTGCAGAGCTCCTTAAAGAACAGGGCTTAAGCAAAGGTGGGTAATAATACAGAAATATTAATTTCAAACAGAACAGAATAATATATAAATATTAGCTCCAATAATACCGAAGTAATAGTTCTGGGATAATAATGAACAATACAGAAATACCAGTTCCAAATCTGACAAGTCAGGTTTAAATCCATGTGCTAAAACATGGTCTAATTCATGTACAGTAAGTACAGTGTTTGTGAAAATGCTGCAGTGCAGTAAAGACTTTTACAGTGAATAATAGTTTTATATTGTAAATATTCAACCTACAGTCTCTTGGCTGAGATTTGATTTTTATCAAACTTTGTGGCATGTTTAGGGTCTTTGCTTGAACCCCTTCTGCTGGTTTTGCTTTTTTTTCTTTTTGAATTGCACTTTGACAATCATAGCAGGTTTTACTGTGGTTACTGGGTGATTTTTCCAGTGCTAAATCCCAGCTATGAGTGTATTAATGCCAAAATCTGTCAGGAAAATGGGCAAAATCAGATTTTAAGTGAACCAGGTTGAGGCAACCCTTGGCTCTTTGGTATCATGCACCTGTTAATAGGCAAAATCCTCCAACAACCTTGTTTTCATGAAACCTGTGTTCTTTCCTATTTCATAATCCATGTTTAATGAATATTTCCCCTCTGTGGAAAGGATCAGCTCAGAGCTGATCCCCCTCACCCCTTGGCTGCAGTGACAGTTTGGGCTGCAGAAGCCTTTGATCTCTAAGGCTCTTTCTAAGGATCTTTCTCTTGGGTTATTGAATCAAAAGCTTTCATTGTGCCTAATGTATCTCCATTTATTCCTGATCAGTGACAGTGTGGCTTGAAGGCCACCTTAGGAGGCTCCTTTCAGCCATTCCAGGAGCACAAATCAGCCTTGCCCGTTTTCCCAGCTGGAAACGGAAGGGAAGGAAAATGCGTGGCCAAGGCCCAGCCAGCCCTGCTCCTGACCTGGGGTGTGCCACAGCTGGAGCTTTGCTCACCTGCTGAGCCTGATGCCAAGGCTGATCTGGGATCTTGGAGAGCTGAGAACAAACAAAAATCAACAGGTTTGAGAGCCAAGAAGTTTGGTTAATCCCATCTGCCCTGTTCTGGGCAGCGCTGCTGGAATCTCAGTTCTCCTGCTCTCCCTCCTCACTTTTCCATGTGTCCTGGCAGCTCCACCCCTCTCAGAGCAGGAATGAAGCAGCTTTTACAGCCTGTTTCCTGCACTCCCTAATTAACTGTAAAATCCATTACTGAGGGACACAAAGCAAATCTCCTCCCTGCATCAGCCCTGTGGCCCCAGGGAGGGAGTGACCAGGGCTGGGCATTGATCCTGTTCCTGCCTGGCAGAACTCTGGAACAGGCCAGCTCCCTGCCCTTGGAGCAGTGCTCAGGTACCGGGAACACAAGGAGCAGAGCTTTAGACTTTAGTCTAAGTCTTTAGCTTTAGAGCTGATGCAGGGAAAAGGGCTCTAGGGAACTTGTTTGGTGTTCTTTTTGTCATTAAACTTCTGTCATGTCCACTTTTCTGCTGGAACTTTGGAGAGTATCCCGTTTCTGCTGTACTTGGGGTGTGTCCAGCTCCTTTACAGAGAGATCTGGGCACTTTTTGAAGCTGTCTTTGGTATGAGAAGGGAAATTCCCAGGAGGGGATTCCATCTCCTTTTCCAGTATCATCCCTATCCAAGCAATGAAATCAGGATTTTTACTTCAGTCCCTGTCAATGAACATCCTGGACTTGGAAGGAAAATATTCTGGGTCCCCCAATGCTGGAAATCCCTGGCAAATCCAGGATTTACGTTACCCTGAAAAGGGATACTTTCCTGAGGCCTAATTCAGATGAAATCTCAATGGGAAGATGATTTTCTTTGTTAGAATTATTATTGTTTATGACAATTTATTGCAGTGGATTTCTCTTAAACTATTTCTCCATCCCTCTCCGTCCCATCCTCAGTGTATTTTTTGGAAAATAATTGGGATATCTTCCAGCCATGCATGGGATATGTTGTTTAAAACATCTTTGAGGTTTCAGGTGAAACCATGAGTGATACTCTTAAATTCAGAGGTTATAGGATGTGTCATGAGCTGCTTGTCCAGCAATAGCTCTCCTTTTTAAAACAGAATGAAAAATTCCTTCCAAAAAGTTGGAACCCTTGTATTTTAAGCAACCACAAAACTACTACAAGATGACTCTCCTCTCCTTAAGTAGTGCTTTAGATCAGCTGTCAGAGCTCCTCTGTAATGGAAATGTGCATCCCCAGTAATTTAATGTGAGCACTGAAAGCTTTTGTAAATCAAAGTGTTTTATTCTCAGAGAATCACTTAAAATACCACTGAACTGTATGTGAAATACATTCCCTGCGATAGGGGAGGGGGTTCTTCATTTTTTTATTGATTTTCAGGCGCTCTGGAGTTAAACCGTGCCAGGAGTGTTGCTGAGATGAATCACTATTATCCAAAGGCCACCAGCCTCTCTGCCGACTGACAGAAGGATAATTCCACACGGATCAAATAAATACAGATGTGTAGTAATTAGTTCTATTCCCAATGAGGCCATTGCCAACACACTAAAGATGTGCACGATTATGGAGCCTCACCCCAACAGCTTTTATCAATTTAAACTGCTAAGCTACAGGATAGGTCATAACCCAGCCTGCTATTAATAATGTATTTATTGCGGGCAACATTAGGAATTAGGAGCAGAAAAAAAAAAAACCACTTCTCCCTAGAATAATCCTCTCTTTTTGCAGGAGCACCACATGTGCCTGGCCACCCTGCTGAAGTACAGTCCCAGGACGATCCGGAGGATCCGGGTTCTCATCCAGAGCCGCGCTGCCTACGTGGTCGGGGGCTTTCCCCACCAGGACGAGCTGGCCGTGGCTGACGCGCTCCAGGTGCCCGTGCTGGGCTCGGAGCCGGCCGTGGCTCGGCTCTACAGCTCCAAGTCGGGCAGCAGGAGCCTCTTTGCCAGTGCTGGGGTGCCAACCCCTCCTGGAGCCGGGGGCATCCGCAGCAGGGAGCAGGTGAGGTGCTGGGGGAGCTCTGGGATGGCGGTTGGTGGCACTGCGGCAGCTCTTGGTGACGCTTGGTGCCTTTGGTCAAGTCTTGGCTGAGGCTGGGTGCTTTTTTGGCTCGGTTAAATGCAGTTTGAACACAGTTACTCTGGGATTCTTCATGGTCTTGAGGATTTAGAAGTGTTTGGTCCGGTATTTGAGATGGTTTGTGCTGCGGTGTGGAGTGAGAGCCAGGCTCGTGTGAGTAACAAAAAGGCATTTTCTTTGTTTTCATGGCTCTTCTACAGCCCCTGAGGTTCCTCCTCCCTGAGCCCTCCTCTGAAGGGAAATGAAATTATTAAGTTTTACCGGGGACTGAAGATGCACATTTTCCAAAAATCCTTGTTTTAAGTGGAAGGAATTTCCCCCTCAATGAGCCTGTTCCAATTGAGGTTCACCAAGCATCTTCTCAGTTTTACTTTGCACCCAGCCTGTCCATTCATCCCTCTTGTTGGCTTGGCCAGTAAGGAAAGAACAAAATATTATTGAACTAAAATGACAAGGCACGAAAGGTTTCTGTACTTTCATTTTATATGTTGATTTTGCAGTCAGCGCCTCAGTATTTTATTCTTTAAGCTGATATTGCAGTTTACAATGATATGTCTAAGTATTAATTTTTCTTTAAAAAACACATTTTTATGGTGGTGTTACATCTAATCCAGGAAAATAATAATTGCTAAGGTTTTTTGTAGGTGTTTCTGCCTCTTCAAGAGGCTTTTCACATTGCTTTGTTTTTATTAATCACCTTGAGCACTGAATTATCTAAGCTCCACAAATACATTGCAACTTCTCCAGTAGATGAAATAAATACATGATCAATGACCTGCAAAACAGCTGTTTGATTTATTTGGTTCACGTAAATTATTTAACAATACTTTCGGTTCATCCTACAGGGTTATGGAATTTCTACTTCTGTTGTTTGCTTGTATGAAATATTGACATTTTAGGTTAAATAATCAAAGTGAGGTGACACCATGGTAAAGCACAATTCAATTTTCACTTAAAGATAGCACATAATTCTTTGTGATTGGTACAGTCCTTACAGGATTATTGATCCTTTTCATTACTGTAGAAGAGCCCTCAAGAAAAACACATTTATGTGATTCTCAAAAGCCACAAATGGAACACATGTAATTGTATTTTAGGTCAATTTAAAAAAAAAAAAAATAAAAGGAAGGAAACAAACAAAAATCCACCAAATTACTCTGTAAAATGTAGAAGACTTCAGCCAATGCAACAAGATCTGAGAATACTTCTACCAGGTTCAAAGTCATTTGCAGTTTCTAAGAAGCTAATTGCATCCTGCACCAGCTGGGCAAAAGGCATTTGGAAGCCATTTAAATCTGTGTACATACACAAATAAATAATTAGCATTTTTATAAAGCCTGCCTGCTACCTCCTTCGTACATTTATATCCATGGAATGCTCTCTCCAGTAGGAAAATTTCCCAGCTGTTTTGGCTGGTGTTACTCTGGCACATTTTTGCAAATAGCATCGTCCATCCCGTGTTGTTCGCTGTCACAAACATTTATGGAGCAGTTCTGGTGATCCAAAACCTTAGATCCTCATCAGACAAAAAAAAAAAAAAAAAATCCTGGGCAGGCAAATTCCTCTCTGCAAAAAACAGGGATGAAGGCCATGCAAAACTCGACTTTTTCATCCAAAACTGGCCAGGGTTTCTTTCAGCCCATCCCCAAACAGCTGTAACAGCACAAACATCTCTGAGAAAGTAAAACCACTTGGAGAAAATCAATTTTAAGCTGAACTGTTTGGGAACTGGAAGTCTGAGGAGCATTTTGGGGTTGTGATAATTCAAAGGATCTCGGTGTCCCTGCCCCGCAGCTGCTCCGAGCTCTCAGCCAGCTCATCCTGGACAACGTGGAAGTGCAGCGCTGGCTCTTCAAGGTGGATGGGGAGCGTGGAGGAGACGGCACTGCCTCCTGTGATGTGATTTCCCACCTGGAATGTCACCCCTGGATCCAGCAGGAGCGCCACAGGCTCGGCCCCGAGGCGTGGAGTGAGAGCCAGGCTCGTGTGAGTAACAAACAGGCATTTTCTTTGTTGTCATGGCTCTTCTGCAGCCCCTGAGGTTCCTCCTCCCTGGAAACCTCCTTTAAAGGGAAAAGCTGATAGCACAGCCCAGACTGGCTTTGCAAAGCAATGGGGAGCAGTCATTGAAGTTCAACAGTGAAATATTCCAAAATGCAAAGGAATGCCGTTCAACCAGCTGTGGAATGGGTTGGGTCCTGATGCCTCCCGTGCAATTGTGTGCAAATTTTAGGTATCTTTTATCCAAAGTGAGGACATGGAAAGGAAAGTTTATTTCCTATCTAGATAGAAATTTGAAATTATTGAAACAAAGATTAATTGGGATTGGGATTAATACAGCTGAACAACACTAATTGGAAACCACAACAAACTGACTGCTTTTAAATCTGGTTTTCTATGGATTATTTTTCCTGTATGTTTCGCCTCACTAATAACTTCTAAATCCGTATGGGACGGAGCACTTGAGGTCTTGGAAATCATTAAACTCCTGCAAGTTTCATTACCGGGGTGTTTGGGTAAGGAGAGACGTCTATAAATATCTAACGAAGGGAAACATTAGAGCATGAACTCAGGCACTCCTGGATTCCTAAGAATCCCCAGGATTGAGAGGCTGGAAGATGATACATTTTATCTGCAGAAAAATCCATATGAAACCACACTTGATTTCCGAGAACTATTTGTAGTTTAAATATTCATTGGTATTTAAATGTGTTAATTTCAATAAGCATTTGATATTTCTGTATATGGTGCCAAATTCATTCCTAATGTAATGGTTTTAAAGCCAGAAGGAATGTATCCAGAAAAATTGTTTCATTTACATAAACTACTCATTATAGCTCTTCTGATTTTTTTAATTCAATCAAAACGGGTTTGAAATTTTGGGTTGATTGAATTATATTGTATATTAAAATTTCAAATGGTGCTGATTACACTTCTGCTGCGTTTGACAACTACAAAATAATTCCACATTATAAAATAAGAGTTCATGAGATAAAGCTGAAGGGATAATTTCTCTGATCTGCTGCAAGTCAGGCAGGATGACGCAGAGCCCAGGAGAGCCATCCCAGTGGGACACAAAACTCGGGGTAAATCCAGGGCCTGCTTCCACCACCTGAGTCATGGCAGAATCCTGAGTCACCAGCTCGATTTGCTGGCAGCAATTCCCGATGGAAGTGGCATTCCCTGCTCTTGGTGCTCCTGTTTCTGTGCCTTTTTCATCTTTTCCTGAGTGCTTCTGCATAAAGGACACGGTGATCCCTGACTTCTTTGGTTTTCCTTTCTACTCCATTTACCTCGAGCTTTGATACAGCCAGGAATCAACCAGTGAGAAGCCCTTGAACATGAACACATGTTGGAAGTTGGGAAATAAATATGGAATCGTGAATTTGGTTGAATTCCCTAGAGTCAGCAGGCAAATCCAGGCCAGCGTGGAATGGGTCTTTGGCACAGGTGCCCAGAGAAGCCGTGGCTGCTCCATCCCTGGAGTGTCCAAGGCCAGGCTGGACAGGGTTTGGAGCAGCCTGGGACAGCAGAAAGTGTCCCTGTCCCTGGAAGGGGATGGATCCTGAGAATCCCTCCCAGTCCAAACCTCTCTGATCCCAAAGTGTGGAACTTGCTGCTGTTCTGACCGCCTTGCTTGAGTGTTTGCTCCAATCTCCCTGCCTTCCCCGTTTACCCTCTTCTGAAATAATGAATTGCAGCCTCCCCGAGCCTCACCACGGAGAGCAGAGGATCAAAATGCTCCTTTGTTAGAGAACACCATTGTAATGATCCACATTTAAACATCAAAGCAGCACTTTGTGCTTTAATGTCCTGTTGCAGTGTGGGGACCTGGTTCCTTTGATAATGAAGACGTCGTGGCACGGCGGCGGCTGCCACACACAAAACGGATGCTGGCAGGTTATTAAAAAATTCAGCTTCTTGATGAAAGACTATCCTGCAGGCTAGGAGTACAGTGAAAAGCCTCTCAGTTCTGCTGGAATTATTAGAAATGAGAACATGACTGTAAGCACTAAATTATGGTAATACTTACAAATAGCATCATTTGCATAGCAGTTTAAGACGCGACACCCAGATTTTCCTCAGTGGCGTGGAGTAGGCAAGAGATTAAAAATAATGTACTGTGTGAGTTTGAACTGGGTAAAAATCTATTCCAGCTAAAAATGAGGCTGATTTAAGATTCCTTATTGCAAATAGAACATGGGGCAGAGCCAAGTGCAGGGCAGGATTATGGATGGATTTCACCTCATTAATGTGATGCAGCTCTGAGTTTTCTGAACAATGAATTTGCAGCTGCAGAAAGGGTGGAATTTATAAACTGCATGAATGTCTCGAAGTCCATCAGTGCTGTGTGCTGCTGAAGCTGTCAGCAGAGAAGTTCCATCCTGGGGCCCAGAATCCAATGGTTCAATATGCAGAGCACTGCTGCACGTTTGGCATTGTCAGGTTGTGTGTGGAGACATCCTCCAGTGTGGAAAAGAACATGAGGGTCTGGCCCTAATTGTGCATAAAATGATCAGTAAATACTGAATCTCCTTATCCCCTAAATCCTATCTTGTAGGGTGAATGATGATTGTAGGGAACAGATGAATTCATTTTTAACATACGCAGGTTTTGTGTACCGAGTCAAGCTTCAGTTAGTCCATACATAGCAGAAAAAGTGGGATTGCTGCTGTGACAGTAGGTGAAGAATTTTTTGGAATATTTAGAGAAAGATCTCCATGATACCTACTAATATAGGGAATAGCTGGGTGTCTCACACCTGCTCAAAATGAGCAGCTTGGATTCTGGAAAATCTCACCTAAACTTCTGTAGACACTTGCTGGGAGACTGAATTTGTGAAAACTCTTGTTATTGCTGACATGTTCTCTGGCTTAGAGGGATTCTGAGTTGTTGGAGGCTGGCAGAGTAGCCAGGAATGGATATACTCACTCTGTTTTCATATTTTCCTTTTTCTTGGACTCAAACTCCCCAAACTCTTCCCTTTTAGGGCAAAGATAACATCACCTTCCTGTTAGCATTGCCTTTTTTCTTCTTTTAACAATTCCCTTTCCCATAAATAACACAGGACTGCAGGATCCCACCCTGTTGTATAACTGTGGCACTGTAAATAGTAAATCACTAGATTAAATTACTACTGAAATTAATTTTAGAATTATCTTTTATTACCCTGTGACTTAATTAACCACCAGGACCAGCAACATGATGTGAGTTTATCTAGCAGCAAATCTGAAGATAACAAAGATCAGCAAAAGGGAGAAAGAAGAGCTGAAAATCCAGGGATAGAACAAGACACAGGAAAACAAGCAACAAATGCTCTCTCAATAAGCCCTTAAAATTGGTGATGGCTACACAACCATTTCAAAAGTCTCCATTAAATACCTGTTGAAGAGGAAAAAGGGGGATTTCATGCACTTGGGCAGCCCCTGCTAGAAAAGTATTTGAATCTCCTCCTCCAGTTGAGTCACAGGGTTTTGTCTTTTGTTTCTTTTCCTTACAGGCTATAATTTGGTTAATTTACTACAATGAGGAAATTAGAATCTTTTCAAAAGGTGGCAAATCTGAGCAACTTTTGGTCTGAATGCCCTAAAACAAGATTTGGATGCTGCTTGCAGGATTTTGCATTGATTGCTCTTGGAAAATAGTAATGCAAAATGCTGGATGTTTCTTTAAATGAAAGATTTTTTTGGTCACCTTTTGCAAGTCCTGGAGTAAGTAATAGATGAACTTTGGGATTACCTGGAAATCAGGAATTCTGGGGAGCAGATTGTGTCCTGGTTGGATGAATTCCATGCTCTACAGCAAACCTGGAGCTTCCATCATCGCCCATCTTGTTCCTTTACTGGGTTAAGGAGCTCAGAGCAGGGTGTGTGTTTGCAAACAAATCAGGATAAAACCAATCCATCAAAAATGTCATTTCAGGAACATGGCACTGCCAGCACACTCCTTGCTGAACACAGCAGAGCTTCCTAACACTGCTTTTTCCTGATTTTTAAAAAAACTGATCTCAGTGTAACACCTAAAGCCCACGGAGGGGGTTCTTGAGGAGTCTGTTGTGCACCTGGTGTGATGTTTTTCCATCCTGAAGAGGGCCAGAAGCTCTGACAGATCCCCAGAAAACGCATCTCCAGCATTTTGACAGGTTTTTAGCATTTTGACAGGTTTTTAGCATTTCTTCTAACAGATACCATGTTGAATAGGGAAAGAAAAAGAACCCAAAGCCTTCAGGAAGAGCTCGATGATGGAAAGGAGTAGTGCTGCAGGTTCCTGGGTGTGAGCAGTGCTCTGCCAGCAATTATCCCAAAGAACTGCAATATTCCCTGTACCTGCAAACAATCCTCGGTTTCAGACACCTGTGTGTCTGCCATGGTGGTGTTTGAGGCGATGTGCAGATTGAGGTGAAACAAAGCAGAATTGCATCCCTGGCTTCACTGAAAGCCGGGATTTCATCCCTGAACCACAACCACGGGCTCTGCAAGCTGTTGGGCTGTGTGTCCTATTGATTTAATATGCTCCTAATCAGTACATAAAGCTATAGGCCCGCAGTGTTAATTTTTCATATGCTTACAAAGTACCCTTTGATTTTCTGTCACGCGTTAATTACAGCGTTTTGCCATTAAATAGGAAGCTTTGTGTAAACTAATTACTAGGTAATCATTGTCTACCGCCAGCGTGCTGTTCCTACCTTTTATTTTATTCTGAAAATGCACAGATCTCGCAGTCTGGAACCACTATACCTTCCAGCCATTAGCTCTCACTAATTCATAGCATTATTGTGGTAAGATTGTAGGAGTTGTAATTGTTGTGGTATCAGTGCTGTTAATTACCGGAGTAAACAGTTGAAATGGTGCCAAGGTCTATTGTACAAGGCAGAGGAAAAGGAGGTTTAAATGTTACTTCCACCATCTGGGGACTGGAGGAGAGGCAAATGCTAGAAAACAGCAGTGAGGCAATATCAGAACTTCAGCTCCAGGGTTTGAGGCCATATGGATCCAGAATATTTTGAATCAATTGAATTTAAGTGCCAGTTTGTAGCAATAACAGTGGGGAAGGAGAGGATAAAGCAAGAGCACTAAAGAAATCTGAAATGCCTTAATGTTGGTGCAGCCAATAAAATGCCTGCTTGGATTATTTTAAAAATGTTTGTTTTGCTAAAATCCAAAAAGTAACACATAGGCAACTCTGGGAATAAAAGGAGTTTAAGTGTGTGTTGTTTGTGAAACACAATGCAGGTTTTGTCTGACAATTCCCGTAGCATTACAGCAATTTCCATAAAATTCCTGGGAAGTGACTGTGGGGTTTGTATATGATGGTTTTTTCTCTCTGAAACCACTTTTTTGGAATTCATTAGAATCCTTTCTTTAGAGATACAAGGCAGAAAAGAGGGCAAGTCCCAAAATTTACAGAGACTGAAACGGAGAAAACTCAATTAATTGGGAAAATAATTTTAATCTGAGGGCATCAGAATTGTTTGTGCGTTTGCAGAGATCTCGTTAAAATACAGAAAAATGCATTCAGATACTCCTTATCTCATTTTGTATGAGGATGAACATCCCAATATCCTGAATTTACAAATATTGCATTTGAAATACATATCTGATTATTGTTTTGAAGAGAGATTTTTGAAGATAGTGACAATTATGTTCTCTTTGCTCTGAAGGAAGATGTGGGGAACCTGGAACATGCAGGATGCACCTTACAAAAGACACATTTTGGAATATTTATTTGGATTAGAAAGCGAACTAATTAATAAAATTATACTAATCCCAAATTAACATTTGGTGTGTAAACACTCTGAATTTTTTGAGGAGTTCGTAGCACTTTGAAGATCCTTTCCCTGGCCGATTTTTGGCAGCATGGATTTGATCTTCGATTTCCCGGCATAGAGTGTTTTCCGAGCTGCCATCTCCGAGCAGGAATCTGGCAGCAGATTGCTGCTGCCAGCTCAGGAGTGTTTGCAGGAAATAGGAAGGATCTCTCTTCCTAAACAATCCTGGTTTATTTATTTTTTATTGGTCTGTTAGCAGATGTTGAAGTAGTTCAGGGCACAATGGAAGCATGTGCTTTTCAATGGATGGTAAATAGGAAAGTGCACAATGAAAGGAGCGATGGGGAGGGGCTTTGGACCGGGGCACAGGGGGTTTTGTGGGGTTTTTTGTGTGCGTGTGTGCCTGCAGTTGAATTTAGAATTAAAAGAAGTGCTTGATCTTTCCATATTGAACCCCTCAGCGTGCGCAGCGCCGGCGTCAGCCCGGCCATGCAGCCGTGGCCCCATGTGCTGTGAAAAAAGGAACAGAGCTTGAAGTGCTGTGAAGTTGAAAGGGACCCGAGCTCCTTGTTCTGGGCTGTTCTGGGGGGCTCCATTGAAGCGTGGCAGATGTGCCTCACCCCAAAAAAGCCTCTCGAGTGGGAGCAGTCCCGGCCCCGTGTCCAGATCCCGGCGAGCTCCGAGCCCCGCGAGTGCGGAATTCTGCGCTGCTTTCTGCACCCCCCTTCACGCCAGTGGCAGCCCCGTTTGCCAGGCAGCTGAAATGGCCCATTAGCTATCAGGGAAAATTGTCTTTGCTCCTTTCAGCAGATGGAGCAAATATTTTACAAAGCAATTTTACATAGGAAAAACATTTGTGGGAGGCGGTAATGACGGCTGTTTGCCATGATGGGACCTGAGCTCGGAACGTGCTTTTCCAGCTCGGGGAAGGCAAAATTGGCACTTTTTAATTTTAAAATTTGCAGTTAACAGTGAAAAGCCCAGGCTTTAAATCAGGTGACAAACTTTAAGTAGATGGAGGGTGCTCGGTGTGTCGCTTCCAAAACCATTCCCAATTTTATAGACCTCGCCAGTTGTTCTGTTCACTGTGGTACTTTGTGCTTCTGGCCAGGGTGGACCTTTCTGAATTAGGAAAAAAGTGTCCAATCAGTTTAATTTGCAGAAGAGGAAATAATGGCAGTTATTTGGACATTCAGGCAGCAGTCCCTGGCTTCTCCCGTGGTTGCTGGTGTCACTGAGAATATCAGAATAAGCTGGGCTGGACCCATTCCCATGCAGGCAGCTGGAATAAGTTATCCCAGCTCCACTGATCACAAGAGAAAGGATGCACTTACAAATGGTAGGAATTGTCGTGGTGCCATCCAAGTGGCATAAATTGCCCCAGCTTCATTGACTGCAGCAGAGTCGTGGCAGTTTGTATTGCTCAGGAGCTCTCTGCTGATTTTATTCCTCTCTGGCCCACTCAGCTTTACTTATTTGGAGTTCCTTTCTTCACTCTATTTGCTTGCAAGGTCTAAATAACTTCCTTTCCATCTGATTTTTAGCTAAAAAGCCCTGGGTCTTTCTTATGCATCCTGCTCTGCAGCTTCTTCCAGTCCCCAGGTCTTTCTTCCTATTTCTATTTCTTCCTATTTATTTACTTCTCTTCTCAACAGGCTTTCCTTTGCTGACTGATCTGTCTCCAGCAGGTTTCCCACCACTGCCTTCAACATCTGCCACATTTGGTCCTAATTTTTTGTTGCAGCTGCCTAAGAAAACCTTTCAAAATTCATCTTGGAGAAGGGTGAGAAATTATTTTTCATTTAGTGGGGAAAAGCTGTAATTTCTTTTGTGCTTGTTCATTGTTATAAAAAGGTGCAAACCCAGTTGGGAGAGATGTAAAGATTTCTATATAATGTAAACAGTATTTGGGCTACTCATTTTTACTGCTGCTAAGAAACATCAGCTGACAGATTTGAACAAATTCTCCCTGTTTCTGTTGAGCCTGTGATCCTGGATTGTTTTGGGCCCCATCAAGAGAGGAAACATTGGTAGGCTCTGCTGGAGATACTGTCCAATTTAAATGAAATTAGCCAGCTGAGCACTGATCCTTTTAAAAGGTTTGACTTCACGAGTGAATGTTGAATCCAGGCTCAAATTTGCCTACTAAAACTCCCTATAATCAGGATTATTGTCCTCTAAGAGCTTACAGTTGCAAAAAAGCTCCAACTAGAATTCCAGGTGCTGACCCTTAAAGAGTGCTTGCCTGACTGTGAACACCCCGGTTATCCAGGCATTGCTCAAAGCGCTGCCACCTTGGCTGGAGCTCACGGGGAAGTTTGTCAGATTTTCCTGAAGGGATTTTTTTCTATAAAATCCTCCTTTCTTTCTGTCAGACAGCTGGGTTTGGTGCCCATGTCCTTCCCAGTCACAGTGCTGAGGGTGCCAGAGCAGCTGGGGCTGCCCCTGGATCCCTGGAATGCCCAAGGCCGGGTCGGAAGGGGCTCAGAGCACCCTGGGACAGTGGGAGGTGCCCATGGCATGGGATGAGCTTTGAGGTCCCTCCCAGCCCAAACCATCCCAGGATTCTGTGATTGATTATCCTAAAGGAGCCATGCCTTACGCGTGCCAGAAGAAAATTCCAAAGGCAGAGAAAAAGTCCCTTGGAAGTTCTGCCTGATTTTACAGCCAGTTTAGGAAAGTTTCCTCCCCAGCCATGAGTGATCCTCAGCTCTGTCTGAAAGGAGATGCAGCTCGGAATTGTGGCCCTGGAAAATCGTGTCCCAGGTCACACACTCCCAGTTTAATTGTTACTGACACGAGCTTGGGCACAGAGCTCCCAAATGCCTCCACATCCAGCAGAGATTCCTGTTCAGTTTTTTTTTCCCCTGTGATTTATCAAAAGCTTTCAGGCAGCCGCTGCACGCCTCTTGCTTTCTTTGTTTTTATATTTCTGTTTAAATTGCACAATTCCCAAAGTCAGCAGGTCCCAGGGATGAGAGTGGGAGTGCCAGAGGTGTTGCTGGGTGTGCTGCCAGCTGTGAACTGATTTGTAGGGTGGCAGCTCCAGGCCATCCATCACGGCTCACATCTTCTCTCCAAAGCCACGATTCTTCTCGTGAACCGCCGCAGCTTGTGCCTTGTTGGCTCAGCAATAATTCAGCACAAATACAAACCCACACAAGGCCAATGGCTATTTGCTCACTGCTCTGCTGTTCCAGTCAGCTGAGCCATCCAAAACCAAAATTCCTCCTTGCAGATCCCAAGGAAATAAGCAGGGCAAGACCTGAAGTTGGGTGAATTCTGAGTTTGGGTCTCATGTTTTCGGTGCTCCTTTGTTTTTGCCATAAGGTTGTGCTGCTTTGTGTATTGATCTACTGACTAAAAGCATTTTTAACCCTTTTTTGGTGATATTTTTAAAGTCAACAACATACTTTTCTCATTCTTATATGATAGGAGCTCACATAAGCCGTGTAAACACCTCAATATTTTTAAGGCATTTTCCCCCCTCAGTTCCATGTGAGGTAGGGACAGCAATTGTCCCCTTTTCATGGCTGGGCAGCTGAGGCACGGATGGAAAATCCCTTTCTGGAAGTCTCAAGGAGACTGCAGTCAGGAGCAGGGTTTATCCAGGCCTTCTGTGTGCAGTTAATCCCTAACTGCCCAATTGTCCAGAGCAGCTGGGGCTGCCCCTGCATCCCTGGCAGTGCCCAAGGCCAGGCTGGACATTGGGGTTGGAGCAGCCTGGGACAGTGGGAGGTGTCCCTGCCCTGGCAGGGGTGGGATGGGATGGGCTTTGAGGTCCCTTCCAACCCAAACCATCCACTGATCCTAATCATCGCTCCATCCTCCTCATTCTGGTAGGTAAATCACGATAAAGTGATTTTGAATTCACATTTTTGGTTCCTTTACATCACGTACTCCACGACAAAGCCCATCTCTTCAAGCTCACTGCTCTGGAAAAACAGCTTTCGTTTTTTATTTGCTATTCTTAGCTCTCAGCTGTAAGGTTCCATCATGTTCCTCCAGAGCCTGAGCTGAAGTGATCGTGGCTGAGGACACTGGCAGGACCAGAGGAGGGGTGGTCATCTGCTGCAGCACGGGGTGCTGGGGAGGGGCTGTAAAACAGGCAAGGAGCCCCAGGGGAGCAGGGGGAGGCTCATGAAGCAGCAAGAGAAGGAGCCTGAAGCAATCCAGTCAGGGTCCTTGCACTTTATGTGCTTGTGTTCTTCAGGGACTTTGGGGAGCAGTAAAAGCAGTGCAGTTACTTTCTGTATTTAATGGGGCTGGGCTGTGTGTATGATAATAAAGAATTTAAAACTAGGGAAAAAGCTGCTTTAGCTGTGCAATGACTAATCAAATTCCACCAAAGACACAGGCACTTGGGAATTTGTTACGGATATTTTACAGATTTAGAAGGATATCTTCTGCTTTAGAAATGCTTTTGCTTGATTATTCCTTTTTTTTTTTTCTAACTAAAGGGTATTTGGGTTGATATAAGAGCATTTAACATAGAACCAGTAAAACTATTGCTGGCATATGTGACTATTTCAATATGCTGCTTCAAAATACAAGCAATGTACAAGTTATTGACTGCTGGTATTGATCCCAAAGCAGTTACCAAGTACTTGGCATTTTCAGATGCCAGATCCAATTATTGATATAAATTATAATGCAAGAGATGCTGTGCTGAGGGGGAGACTGGCTTTCAGGGAAGAACAGTTTGCAGGAGGAGGGAAGAGGAGCAAGTAGAAAAATTAAAAAAGGCTTCCTGACTGTGGGTAAACAGTAACCACATTTTTTTTTTTTTTTTGCCTGTTGGAGGCCTGGTTTTTAATCACCCCACAAGCAGTTTTCATTTCTGTAGTAAAATTGCTTGTGGTTCTATTTAATTTGTTTCTGCAGGAGCTAGCTTTGGTGAAGATCTCCCAGGAGCTGCCGGGCCTTTTAGCACAGCACGTACAGCCAGTCAATGAGAAACGATTCCCTACATGGGAAAAATTCCTCCAAACATTTCTTACTCAAGGTAAATAAGACTGCAAAGTCGCTGTGAAGTGTTATAAGGAGTAATTATGCCATATTGTCTGCCATATTCTTGTTAGTCTTGGGCCCATTTAAATATTTATCTCCTTTTATTTCTCCATTATGCTTCAAATGTTCATTTACCAATGAATTATAGGCCACTGTTCTGTCATTCATTTGTCCCATCCAAGCTTTTAACCTGTATTAATCCTGGATCCTGAATCCATAAGCACCAGCTCCTAAATCCTTGGGTGCTGCACCAAAGGCTGTCACATTTGGGAAAAGGCTTTAGGGAATTCCAGCACGTGAGTTGCATGGAGGTAAATGTGAGAATATTTCATACATTTCTTTATGGAAGAGATGAGGATGAGTCAAACCTTTGAAAGTATTTTTCTTTTTCAATAATGCCACTTAACCCATCCAGTACCAATTTTATTACAATGTGGTTTATCCCAGCAACTGGGATTAGGGCATTATGGGCAATGAGAAGGCAAATCCAGAATGCCAATGTTCTCTTGGTGGTTTTCCTGGGGAAAGCTGTGCTAGAAGTTGTTATTTCCATGCCAATGAACGGCGTGGATGAGCGCCCAGCAGACTGATCCAGGAGCGTTCATGGGTGGGGGTCTCCAAGATGAGCTCCCAGCAGACTCTGATCCAGGAGCGTTCATGGGTGGGGTCTCCAAGATGAGCTCCCAGCAGACTCTGATCCAGGAGCATTCATGGGTGGGGGTCTCCAAGATGAGCTCCCAGCAGACTCTGATCCAGGAGCATTCATAGGTGGGGGTCTCCAAGATGAGCTCCCAGCAGACTCTGATCCAGGAGCATTCATGGGTGGGGGTCTCCAAGATGAGCTCCCAGCAGACTCTGATCCAGGAACGTTCATGGGTGGGATTCTCCAAGATGAGCTCCCAGCAGACTCTGATCCAGGAGCGTTCGTGGGTGGGGATCTCCAAGATGAGCTCCCAGCAGACTCTGATCCAGGAGCATTCATGGGTGGGGGTCTCCAAGATGAGCTCCCAGCAGACTCTGATCCAGGAGCGTTCATGGGTGGGGGTCTCCAAGATGAGCTCCCAGCAGGAGCCCCCGCTCTCCCCAGTCCCAGCATTGCCTTTCCCAGCTCCTGTGGGCCTGGTGCTCAGCTGGATTCACTCCTGCTGCCCCAGAGCCTGTTTCTCCAGTCAGCCATGGGGTTAATCCCCTTGGGAAGTGGGACTGGAAAGCCCCTAATGAAACGCCTTTCTCCTCCAGGAGACCACGTTCTGGCTCTGCTGCTCCCCTTGCAGACATTTATTTGCTGTGTCACCAAAGCCACCCCTGGAGCTGTGCCCTCTGTGCACTCTGAAGGTGTGGATTTGATCAGATCATTCCCTTCCTTCCAGGTGGAGCCATCGAAGCCTTCCCGCTCTCAGCCAGCGTCACCAACCTGACGGTGGATCTGCTGATAGAGCCGACAGGGGAGGTGACAATGGTGGCATCTGGAGACCAGCTCCACGCTGAGGGGCCCCTCAGATCTTCTGGCACCACCATCCCACAGCGGTCTGTGGATCCCGAGGTTCTCAAAGTTCTCTGCTGGAAGATTGGGGAGGCCTGTAAATCCAAAGGAGTGCTCGGCTACTTCTCCGTGGACTTTGTGGCTTTCACCCATCCCCAGACGAGGGAGCAGCAGGTGAGTGGGGCAGGTTTGGTACCTCACACTGAGATCAAGAAATGCCAACTTTCCTATGGAGCTCCAAAAAGTATCAGGAGAAAGCTCTGCCCTTTGGAACGAGCTACATTTCCAGGCTGTGGGAGCATGATGTAGAGCTGATGCATCTCCTTGTTTTTCGCTCTCCTGACACTGTTTTCTTCAGGAATATTCAGTGAGGAGCCCCCAGTGTTTGAGATGTGTTTGACTGTAAAAAGGAACATCCCTGGATTTTAAGGCTGTGGGGAACAGGGGAACTTTGAGGTTTTTGGGAACTGATCCACTGTAGGGTAGCTGTGGTGAACCAGAGAATAGAATAATCATAGAGACCTGGAATAGTTTGGGTGGGAAGGGACCCTAAAGTTCATCCTGTCCCACCCCTGCCATGGCAGGGACACCTCCCACTGTCCCAGGCTGCTCCCAGCCCTGTCCAGCCTGGCCTTGGGCACTGCCAGGGATCCAGGGGCAGCCCCAGCTGCTCTGGGCACCCTGAGCCAGGGCCTGCCCACCCTACAGTAGTTTGTTGGCTCTGGAATTCAGATCCCAATTCTGCTTGACTCCCAAAAGGAATGTACACAGGCACTGTAATCAAAACCCTGGATAAGCCAGACTGGACAAGTTCCATGGAAAGTTGCTTTAAAAAGATTAAGGGATGACATTCTCACCCACGGAAGTCCATGGGAGTTTTGCCAATTGTTTCACTCAAGCCGGGATTTCACTGAAATGCAGGAGTGCTTCCTGGATTATTAAGGTTGTGACATTTCCTGGCACAAACAAGGACCTATGAAATCATTTAGTGATTCCTGTGACCTCTTAGAATTCCCGTCTGTTCCATCTTGCTTTTCTTCCCTTGTTTCCAGATGATTTTACCTTAATATTTCCTGTTTGTCAGCATGTCCCACAACTTTAACATTATTTAAGCACAGATTTTTAAATTTAACTGGATGTAGAGGCAATTAATGAGGCCATCTGTCTTGGGAGAGAGAGATCACAAAGGCTTGTGTTCCTGAAAGCACCATTTTCTTGGCAAACAAGAAATCCTATTAGACCCTTGGAACATTTGCTCACTCATTTCACAAGCGTCCACTTCAATGCAGTAGATGGAAGGCTCAGATGCATTTCCTGGAAGTACAGGACACTCAGGAATCCTTTCCAAGTGTATTTTACAGAAAATACTGAGCTTTGGAGCGCTGGCAGCAAAGGGATAAGGATGGATAAGGAACAATGTGTGTTGTCACACGCAGCTCAGGGGGAAGACAAAGCCTTGGCTGCCACGAGCCCCTGGCTGTGACATCCAAGGGGCAGGGAAAGCTGGGACTCTGCACAATTCCCTGTCTGCCTCAGAAATCTGTTTCCAGCTCAGTTACAGGCCCCTTGTTCCTGAGGGGAAGGGAGATGGAGACGCTGTTTCCTGTGCCTTGGGGGAGAAGTGGAGAAGAATGAGGTGCAGAATTTGGACTGAATCACTTCTGATCCCCACTTTATTTTCCAAGAGAATCATTCAAAGCAAAGCCTTGGCCCCTCAGAGTGAAATCCTGCCCAGTGCTGGCTGTCAGATCCCAGCTGGGAGCTGCTCCCAAATAAACTCACTGAATTGAGTGGAAACATGAATAAACCCACTGACTTGAGTGGGAACGTGAATAAACCCACTGAATTGAGTGGGAACATGAATAAACCCACTGAATTGAGTGGGAACATGAATAAACCCACTGACTTGAGTGGGAACATGAATAAACCCACTGAATTGAGTGGGAACGTGAATAAACCCACTGAATTGAGTGGGAACATGAATAAACCCACTGAATTGAGTGGGAACATTTGAATGCATGAACTTCCTTACACCCACAGCTCCATGGATGGATAATTTGGGGAAGCAGGGATCCTAAGCCACCTTTTCCATGGGTCTGATGGCTTTTGCACAGCCCCTCCTTTCCCAGCAGCAGTGAGGGGCTGCTGGATAAATTGCTGAGGTTGGACAATTCCCACATGTGTCTGAAAGTCTCTCCAGACAGAACATGGCATTCTCTGTGTGCCATTTTCCAACCAGAGCCACAGTGTTGTCATTAACCATCTCCCAATCCTACATCCAGCAGGGTGGAGGAGTTGTAGAGCCCTAAAACTGAAGTTTTTGGGTGAGCCCAGCCCATCCCAGCAGCTGCCACGAGATGGCAGCCGGATAAGAGCCTGCCAGCGCCGCCGGAATCAATTCTTGTGCAAATTTTAAAACTCATAAAAGACTCTTTCCAACACCCCAGTTGCATTAATATTTTACTAATTGACATTTTTACAGTATCATCCAAGCACTTCTTTAAAAATAGCACGGGTGCTCCTTACAATAACGGAGACATCGATACCAGACGCAGATAAAGCAGTTAAAGGGAAAAAGCGAAGCTGTAATTTAGTAACTCTTTAAGAATTTATGTTTCCTTCCCTTCTCAAGTTTACGTTTTAATGCTGAAGCATTTTTATGGAAGTTGTAAAGAATTCTAGCATAATTCTGACTTTATTCACTTGAGATGTCTTTACCACGAAGCGCCGGCTCTGAAGCTGTGTGTGCCAAAGGAGCATCTCCTGGAAGCACATAATTCCTTGGATAAGCAGCCAGCAAGTCTTGCAGGATGTATTTCTAACTCATTTTTTCCCACTGGTGGGATTCTGAAGAGTCCTAATCTGTGCTCTCCTTAGCTTGACCTAAAACCAGCCTTAAGTCTATCGAAAATCTTAACTCTACCTTCTACCTTTGAATTTTGAAAGTTCAATATTAGTTCTAGGCTGCTCTGGTCCAGTTTAATTTCTGAACAAAAATTCTGAACATCCCCAAATTTCAGGTCAAAATTTCTTGTGTTCTGTTAATTTTCCATGCAATCTCTACCAGGATTTGCCAGCTCCAATTATAACCAGGCACAATTGCATACGTGCCCTTATTGTATATCCTCAGAAAATGAGGGTGGGCTCAATACTGGATGTTTGTTAATCTGCAGGATTGTGTCATTCTTTACTCAAACTTCACCTTTGCACAGGTCATGTCCTAAGAGCTCCTGATTTACTGGAGGAGATGGTGAATGATCTGCTCAGACCCCTTGTCCAGGCCCCGAGCTCTCCCATTTCAGTAGCAGCACAAAGGGGATTTAAAGGGCACTTCTGGGTTTCCATGGCAAAAGGGAATCCCCTGCTAGGATAAAGCTGGAAAATCTCGTGCCATCTGATCCTTCTTCCTTTCTCCACACGTTAGGGATGTTCTGGGACACATCCAGGGCAGGAAGGGACATGGCCACAAGAATGTGTTCTCTGAGAGTCCCGAGCCAGGAAAACAATCCTTGGGGGTGATCCCAGCTGGCACCAAGAAGTGACCATTTGGCTGCTCTGAGTTCCAACAGGGGTGGTTCAGCCCCAGGCTCAGGGATGAAAGGAGAGGACAGGTGGCTTCCAGCCATGTTTGCCTTCCTCCTCCTCCTCCTCCCCACACCATATATTGGAAAATGCAAAATATACAGTGACTTTACCTAAGTAGAGCAAGAAGCTTAAGGAGGTTTTGGAGCTCTCCTTTGTTACAGGCAGGGGAGGGGATGGACACCTTCCTTCATCCCTCCTATAGATCCAAACTTCTAATTTTGTAGGCAGCAGAATAAAGTAGTTGGTCTGAGATAACAAAAACATATCCAAAACCAAGTTAAGCCCCTCTGGAAGCAAACAGAAACTCCTTAAACCAGTATTTGGTCAATCTGATTTCCAGCACACAGGAATTCCTTAAACCAGTATTTGGTCAATCTGATTTCCAGCACACACCTTGCCCTACTAAAAGCATTTTCTCCTCTTCCCTCCCCTCCCAGCCTGTTCCTTGGGCAAGCTGGAGCCATCCCCTGGAGCAGGGGGTCCAGGGGTGCTCCTGTGCTCCCAGAGCAGCTCCTGGGAAGGTGCCAGTGGGCATTGGAGCCAGGCTGGGTGCTGGGGCTTTGTTTAGGTGATGTGAAATGCATCACACAAGCAATTAATGGGTTTTTCTCTCCATCTGAAGTGAAAACAACATCACCTGCACGTATTGGAAGTGGAGTCACTGACAAGGTGGGATTTGGTGAGGAACTCCTGCACAATGTCTGTGCCCCCCCTGCCTGGTAGGGTTTGTGTGAATTCCTGGGAGGGTGGAATGAATTTATCTACTGCTGATGGCTGTGGGTTTGCCAGGCTGCTTTTGTCATGTTTTATCTGCTGTTAAATCCTCGACCCGTTCCCTGCATTTTGCCAGGGCACCTCTCTGGTTCTCCCTTCAGTCACAGGGATGTCTTTGCTTACCTTTTTTATGGTCCCCCCCAGTCCAGCTTGCCTCCTGCAGCTCTGTTTGTGCTCAGCAGAGCTTGCAGGTGTGGGTTTTGAGGTCAGGTGTAATATCAGGGTTTGGATTAGGAGCAAACAATTCACTTGGAGCAGTGAACAGCCCTCAGATATCCAAGATTTTCAGCAGTCCCTGGTTCCCTCATGCAGCCCTGCCACCTCTTTCTGAGCACAACGTTTTAACTGAGTGTAAAACCCAGCCCAGACAAGATCTAGGACATATTGATACAGATTTGTTGATAATTATTTATCAAAATTAATGTAACACTCCTAGAATATGAAGAGTTTATAATTATTATTTGGCACGTTGCAAAGGTTAGTGCATACTGGAAAAGTACAAATGGACAGCAAAGTTCTTCCTGTCTTGCAGAAGTGATGATAAACAATAAATTATTGAAGAAAATTAGGTATTATAATTGGGGAACATTCCCCTATTACTAAGTAAAGCCAGCCATTAGCATCCAATTTGCATTTTAGACCGTGCAGCAGGAAATATTTAAGTTGACAAATAGGATATTTAATACAGCAACAGATACTTGGCAGTTAGATATTAACAACTGTTACTGCGGAGATTTATTCCCCGTTATACAAAGGGCATTACTATGTGCATATGATTCTGAAATTAACTCCGCTTTTCCAAGAGGCCTTGGCTGCCTGACCCCTTAATATCCTTCTAATGACTCCATTTACCATTCCAGGGCTTAGGCAAGTTGTTCATTGGGAGATTTGTTTGAAGGGGTCCACTGCAGGGCAGATATCGCTGTGTGGGAACACTGCTCACCGGAACAGCAGGCACAGGGATTTTTTAAAGTGGGGAAAACTCCTGGGAAAACCGAGCTCTGGTTATTGGGGTGGAGGAGCCTTGCAGAAGCAACCCATGGTGCTTCCCTCAGCCTCAGGAGGCCTGCCTGAAAAATTATTGCTGAGGTTACAGAAGAGTTCTGGTTGTTCCTGTTTGGAAGTGGTTTGTGGAGTCACAGAATCCTGGGATGCTTTGGGTGGGAAGGGAACCTTAAAGCTCACCCAGTGCAGGGAGGGGACACCTCCCTCTGTCCCAGCCTGCTCCAGCCTGGCCTTGGGCACTGCCAGGGATCCAGGGGCAGCCCCAGCTGCTCTGGGCACCTGTGTCAGGGCCTGCCCACCCTCCCACATCTTTGTCCTTCCTTCCTCACATCTTTGGCACTGCCAGCACTGCTCCAGCACCAGGAAGCCAAAAGCAGGAATGCCAACACACAGGACGATAAAGGCAGAGCTGTTCCTTCACAATTGCAGAATTTCACTCTTCTTTTCTTCCTTCTTTTTAATTTATTTGAATGCCCCTCTTTGTTTTGATTAGGTGTGGGCAACAGACCTTGACCTTTGCTACAGTGACCAGCTGGCCCTGACTCAGCTCCTGTTGTACATGACAGATGGAAATCTGGATTGCGGCTCCAGCCGCCTGCAAGGACCTCCTGCATCCAAGGAAAGCAAAAGCCAACGGATTCAGCACGAGGGGACAAAACCTGTAAGCAGTGATAAGATCCCAAATAAAATCATTCATGTAACTACCAATACAGTATTCTGTTCTAGAGGAGCTGCATCTGCTCCACTCAGCTTTTGAACTGCTCCTCTTGGATTTTACAAGGTTCATGAAGTCATGGGGTAACATCACCGTGGAAGTTCAAGTTCATTGTTTCCATCCTGGCAGTGCCCAAGGCCAGGCTGGACACTGGGGCTTGGAGCAGCCTGGGACAGTGGGAGGTGTCCCTGCCACGGCAGGGGTGGCACTGGGTGGGCTTTAAGGTCCCTCCCACCCCAAACATTCTGGGATTCTATAAAATGGGAAGAAAGGTCTTCAGAAAGGTCAGCATAAGAAATGGATGTCTGTGTACATACACACATGGACAGAAAACAAAGGCTGTTTGCCATATTTGAACAGAAGATCCACAATCCCCTTTTTTCCATACATAGAGGAGGGAATGCATCACCATTCCAAAAATGTCATGGAGCTGTAATTTAGAGGTTAACGAGCTCTTGATCCATTGTTCTTGTCAAGCAACCACTTTTAGTTGGAGAGAAATAAATTAGATCTGATTAATCCCAGTAGTCCAAGTTTTAGAAATGAAAAGTAATCAAGTAGCAACTTTTTTTTAATTAAAATTCTATCCGAATTAACATAAATTGTCATTATAGCCTTTATTTTTAATTCTTCCTGTATTTCTGAGATTTTTATCTCCTGAAGAGTTAACTACGAGACTGCAGTCTCCCAGGAAAAAAGAAACAAACCAAGAGACAAATGTTTTTACAGCACATGATCTGTAATGAATGATTAAGTAAAACACTTTGTGTAAAATTATGATGTTAATAATGATTCTGTCCCTTTTAATTTATTAGATATTCTCCATGCTGGTAGGGTTGATTTTGATAAAACGGAGCAGCCCCGGAGTTTGTGCGGGGATTTTATTTTTAGAACTCCTTCTTTGAAAGAACAAATTTCCTAGATACTGCTGCTCCTGTAATTATGTACAAAACCAATCACTCATTATAGTTAGGATACATTATCTTCTAGACAGATGAGGCTAAATAAGCAACACATTAATAATTCATCCTGCAGTTCATTATGCATGTGTATGCATGCTTTGTAGCTGAAATAAGCACCTCATCAACCTGATGCCAACCCTTAAACAATAGTTCTGTGTTATTGCAGCCACATTCAAGTTTACGCTTGTTAAACTGCTGCTTGGATTATTTTATCAAGCATTCATTTATTTGTGGTCCCCTACTGCAGAGAACAGATTTTGGAAGCTCCTTTTTTAAGTTAATGACTTGAGCAATGGGTGTTATTAATTCTCAGAATATTATAAACATGATTAATTTTCAGGCAGAGATGTATTAGATCAGGATTTCAGCTATGTCAACTTAAATGAGTCAATGTCAAAACAAATATCATTTTAGGGAAAATACTGTAAATTACATGCTTTGATGTGCAGTGTCCCTGCTCCCAGGGAACAGTCCAGAATTAAAAATAACACTGATTTAGGAGAGCAGCTCTGCTCAGAGCTTCCTCCTCAAGGCACCTGCTCTGTTCTTCTGGCCTGAGCACTGCTGAGTTTAAACTCAGTGCAGCACTGACCTTTATCCAAGGGGGAGAGAGAGCAAGGTCAGATGGGATATGGGGAAGAAATCCCCCCAGAGCAGCTGGGGCTGCCCCTGGATCCCTGGCAGTGCCCAAGGCCAGGCTGGATCCAGTGATCTCACAGGGCTCAGTGACCACAGAAGCTGTGCAAACATCCAAATGTGGTTTATACAGAGCGGTTCTGTAGGTCTGATCTGGAATCCAGGCCTTTGTGGAGATGTCTGTGTCCAGTAGATCTGTGAGGAACGGGAATTCCTCCAAAGGGAGTCTTACTCCACACTTCTGTGAGTTCACTGGCAAAAACTATCTATAGAATCACAGATTCCCAGGATGGTTTGGGTGGGAAGGGACCTTAAAGCTCACCCAGTGCCACCCCTACCATGGCAGGGACACCTCCCACTGCCCCAGGGTGCTCCAAGCCCTGTCCAGCTTGGCCTTGGGCACTGCCAGGGATGGGGAATCCAGAACTTCTCTGGCCACCTGTGCCAGGGCCTCAGCACCCTCAGAGGGAAGGATTAATTCCCAAGATCCCATCCACCCCTGCCCCTGGCAGTGGGAAGCCATTCCCTGGCTCCTGTCTCCCCCACCCTTGTGAAACATCAGTGATTTCCCATGGAGCCGCTGGGTTCTGACAGAGCTGCTGTGGAAAGGAGGCCTGCTGTGCTGTTTTCTGCAGGCTGCCCCCAGGAGCCCGCGCTGTGCCGTGGCCAGCAGTCAGCTGAGGCATTCCAGCCTCCTGGGCATCTCCTACAGCCTTCTCCTGCACACCTGTAAAGCCCGTGGGGTTGGATTTGACCTCCAGGTATGAACGGGGAAGATGAGAAAATGTGACATTGACTCTGCAGAACTTCCATATGTCAGTTCTGATATGGTAAAACCACTTAGAGCAGTGTAAATCATAAATCATAGAATTGTTAGGGGTGGAAAAGGCTTTTAAGGTCATCCAACCATCAGCCCACCACCCACATGTTCACCACTAAACCATGTCCTCAAGTGCCACATCCATGTATTTTTCTTTCAATTTAAGTGTGTGTAATACTTTCAGGGGTTAACCTGCATCTTAATAAAAATAACTGTATAAGGAGATAATTTTAAAGATATTTTTGGCCATCTTTTACTGCTTTGGAACTAAAATATTTGCTGTTGAATAGACTCTGCTGTATTTATTGTATTCTCTACAATGAGTTAGAGCAATAATCTAGTTACACTGAGCAATAATTCCTTACACCCAATTCCAAACCAGCCCTTCTCAGGGATGGGTGTGTACTTACCATAACACATTTATTACAATTACCACTATTCCAGGAATAAATAAAGCAACTTTATCTTTTGATTTAACAGGAAAAACAGGGGACAGTGTTTGTGTTGTATGAAGACCAGAAGAGACACATCTTGGGAATGATGTAAGTGTGGACTGTCCCTTCCCAGGGTGACAAACAGCTGGGGACACCCTGGGTGTGCAGGGAGTGACACTGGGACAGCTCTGCCGAAGGCCAGGGAGGCTCACAGCAGCACACCCACTTCTTCCCAGATCAGCCCTTGGGGAAGTTTTAGGGAGGCTTTAAACATTTCAGTCATCAAAGAAGGGCAGGGATGTGCTGAGCCCAAAGGCTGGTGGCACTGCAGGCTCAGCACCCGCTGGAATTGGCTTCAGGAGAGCTGGATTCCCTGTCAGGAGCAATCTCTCACATGGATTAGCACAGGCTTACTTTTACAGGCAGCATTATTAAAAACCTGACTTACATGAGGCAAAGGAGGGTGAAGTTTAATGCCTTTTTGTATTGTTCTTCCCCAAGTTTCCTGCCAAAATAGGATGTAATAAGTGAGGAGCTGAAGCGTTCTGCTCTCAGNGTATTTTTCTTTCAATTTAAGTGTGTGTAATACTTTCAGGGGTTAACCTGCATCTTAATAAAAATAACTATATAAGGAGATAATTTTAAAGATATTTTTGGCCATCTTTTACTGCTTTGGAACTAAAATATTTGCTGTTGAATAGACTCTGCTGTATTTATTGTATTCTCTACAATGAGTTAGAGCAATAATCTAGTTACACTGAGCAATAATTCCTTACACCCAATTCCAAACCAGCCCTTCTCAGGGATGGGTGTGTACTTACCATAACACATTTATTACAATTACCACTATTCCAGGAATAAATAAAGCAACTTTATCTTTTGATTTAACAGGAAAAACAGGGGACAGTGTTTGTGTTGTATGAAGACCAGAAGAGACACATCTTGGGAATGATGTAAGTGTGGACTGTCCCTTCCCAGGGTGACAAACAGCTGGGGACACCCTGGGTGTGCAGGGAGTGACACTGGGACAGCTCTGCCGAAGGCCAGGGAGGGAATGAACAACCTGAACACCTGCCTGTCACCTCCTGCTCACAGCAGCACACCCACTTCTTCCCAGATCAGCCCTTGGGGAAGTTTTAGGGAGGCTTTAAACATTTCAGTCATCAAAGAAGGGCAGGGATGTGCTGAGCCCAAAGGCTGGTGGCACTGCAGGCTCAGCACCCGCTGGAATTGGCTTCAGGAGAGCTGGATTCCCTGTCAGGAGCAATCTCTCACATGGATTAGCACAGGCTTACTTTTACAGGCAGCATTATTAAAAACCTGACTTACATGAGGCAAAGGAGGGTGAAGTTTAATGCCTTTTTGTATTGTTCTTCCCCAAGTTTCCTGCCAAAATAGGATGTAATAAGTGAGGAGCTGAAGCGTTCTGCTCTCAGCCTGTTCTGTATTCCTTTGATGCTGCAGCTATTTCATTAATGACCTGGATAACAAAACAGCTTCTTCAAGTGCTGGATGTGCCTGCAAGTGTTCTGGAGGGCAGGAATAGAATTCAAAATGATCTCCACAAATTGAAGGAACAATATGAGAAATAGAATTAGATTTGGTTGGAATCAGGTGCAAGAAATTACATTTAGAGAGCAGTAATGAATATGAGGAACAAGGAGGTTTTGGGAGCAGGATCTGTGAGTCAAACTGCCCGCAAGCCACAATGTCATGATCTTTTGGAAAAAGGTAAACAGTATATCCTGGGAAATGTAGGAAGAAATCCTGCTGTTCTGTGAGAGGGAGGCAGTGAAAATGTTTAGAGTTCTAGAGAGCATGACTGACATGGAAAGACTTAAAGAAGAGGGGGAGGGCAAAAATTGGATCTGTTGATGAACTCCAACCACAGAAAAAGCCTCTGCAGGAAGGAAAAATCTGATTTCCACATTTTTGGTAGCAGGAGAAGAAGAAAGGAACTTCACTTACAGCAAGGAGGATTCCTGTTGAGCCTAAGAAAGGTTTCTGATGGCGAGGGAAGAGAAGAACTAAGAGATTGTTCAGGGCAGTCAGTGCCAGCGCTGAGGAACAGACGATACAGCCCTGGCTCAGGGTGATGGCAGCAGCTCTGATCCAGCCCAGCCCTGGGAAGGGGCTGAAGGCATCCTAAAGATTGTTCTGGGGCTGTCACTGCTGTCATTCCTTCAGCCTGCCCCGAGCTCCTGGGCATGAGGAGCCAGGCTGGGGTAAAGCTGAGCGATTTCTGCTCTCACGGCGGAGGCAGCTCATGGGTGAGCTCGAAGATATTTGAATGAAAACCGCTGAAATAGAACATGTAAAATATCTATGGGAGACATTATAAAAGTGATTCAGGTTTCTGAAAGTGTCCTATAGACTGCTAAACCCTCCCAAGGGCTGTTGCTGCTGAAAGGTGAGTTCTCTCCTTCCATGATCCCAGCTGTGGAACTTTCCTCCCTCCTGTCCTCCTTCCACCTCTCCAGGAGCTGATTCAGCTCAGGAAATCAGCAGAAATCTCTTTTATTGGACACAACAACACCTCTTCCATCACCAGCTTGAGTTGGCAGTTATGAATACATTACCAAAATACTCTCAAATATCTTTGCCTTATATCCAGATCCCAGATTTGTCTGCCATCAGATTCTCAGTGCAATTTCATAGTCTTAATTGGGAATTTTCTTCAATATTGCAACAGTTAGGACTTACAAAATAACTGAAATACCTGAAACATCTATGAGAATCATCCATTTTATTACATCAGAGATCCGTGGTCGATTCCAGTAAATGAGGTCCATTATTCCTCAGTGTAATTCCCTGTTCCACAAGGTATGGAGTCTGTGTCTACCACTGGGAAACCGAAGCCTCAAAAGCTGCAACAGTCTGAGGAATGCTGATACTGCTGAACTTTCTTTCCCAAATTTTGGGCTGAAGCAACAGTTTTTCCCCAACTAATGTGGGTGTTTCAAGCGTTCTGCTGTCTCAGTCAGCAGTCACCTTTTACTTGGAGTAGCTGGAACCTCTCTGCTTACTTCTGCGAAGTTGATTAATAAAAATTATTTATTACACAAATCCTTTCTGTTGACAAGTTAAAATGGAGCCTCATCTTTCATACCTCCCTGAAGATTTTCACCTTGTGAGATTGAAAATCCTCATTAAATTCCATCACCAGGCAGGCACAAATGAGAGGGCGATTGTTTTTAAGCATGTGAAGGGAATCATTGGTAAACTCATTTGTTTGGATATCATTAACAGAACAATCGGAGAGGATCTCCAGGGGGTCCTCCTGACCTTTGCTCGCAATCTCTTCATCATCCATCAAGAAATATCAGCACCTAATATGCAAGGCGAGACCAATTTTAAGGTGAGGTGTTAATTAACTAACGATCCTGGTTAATTTCTGTACAAGGCCTGCAAATACCTCATGCTGGATCATAAACAAGTGCTAAACCATTCCTTTTTTATCACTGGCTGTGTGTGGTTTACAGTGTCTGGGTCAGTGTAGTCGGTCTCCCACTGCACCCGTTAGTTAAATTTAAGTTTGAAACTTTTTCTTTGAAAAGAGACATCCTTGAGCGTGAAATTATTTGTAATCTAATGCTCCTGAGTGTCCTTTGGAAGAGCAAAGGAGCTGTTGGCACTGCCTCACACAGTTCTGTCACAATTGCCTGCTTTATTTTAAAGGGACACCATCAAGGTAAGAATCTTAAATTAGAAACAAATTTCTCAGTTGATAATAGCTGCTTAGATTATTAACACTGATTTCTTTAAAGCAGGCAGCCGCCGAGTACTTCACCCATTCCTTCCCATCCCTCACCCCGCCATCCATTTCCCACGTGGGTTTTGTTCCGTTTTCTCTGCCCTTTGAGCATCCCCATCCCCGGATGCTGGGGGGATGAGGGGGGAGGCAGGACAAAGCCCAGGGCTGCTCACCCTGGGGATGGAGGTTCCCCCACCTTTCCCCCAGAGCTCCTGAGCGCCGACCTCGCTGCAGAAGGAGCCAGCAAAGCAATAATGAATCCAACCCCGTGCCCTGGCACACGAGCTCCTTACAAAGCTGCTTTTTGATTCCGTTCCACAGAATTGCTCAGCTTCCCACAGGGACTGCTACATCACCTTTAACTTTAGAAAAAGTTTCCAGGATCCTGTCTGTAAGTGTTTTGTGAAAGGTGAAGGGGAACGCTGTGTTAGATTTGTATCTTGAGTCACGTCACGTAATTTATATCGGATTCTTTCCACCCTGACTAGATTTTCCCCTGACAAGCAGAGTGTGAAATGACAGATTTTTGGGGAAGAAATAATTAAATTTCAACATGTTACAGAATAAACAACAACAACAAAAAAAATCCCATTTTTCAATATGAAGGAATGAGAAGCAACCACTGAAGAAAAATATAAAAGAGAACTTTTCTTCATTGTGAGTTAACATATGTGAAATAAAACACCTGTTAGTTAATTAGGAGTACAAATTGTATTTTTACTTACCTGAGATTTGTATGTATTTACTAATAATTCCCCCAAGTGTCCCCAAAGTAATAGTAAATTTAATTGGTGCATCCTGTCCCGTGTAACCCTGTTACCTGTTCAAGGCAGGCACTGCCAGCTGTGCACCCTGGCTGCTGGATTCCATTATAATGCCCATTAAATAACTTGTATTCCTTGAATCTGTTACAGATGGCAGTTCAAGATATTGAAGCAATTCTAGGAGTTACAGCAGAAAACAAACTCAGATGGGAAGAAGATCAACCTTGGGAAGCAGATGCTGTGAAAGAATAGTTAACAGAAAATGTTTAAGTGCCTCATTCCTTATGCTTCTGGAAATGCTTCCTCATCTGTAAGAACAGGTTTGGTTTTCCTGAGTTGGTGTGTGAAGTAACATTGACTGAGACAGAACATCTCCACAATTCCTGGGTGTGGCATGTGGAATATCCCACTTTTCTTGTTGCAAAGCAGAGGATCATCCTAATGCTCCTCATGTTCCTCCTGTCCTTCCTGAAGTTCAGCATCTGGGTTAAAAATCTTATTAATGGCGTCACGTTTGTCACTGATTCAGAGCAGGAGATCAGATCCAAAGAGCCCTGGGAGGCTGAATTCCCTTTCCAGCAGGTTGTGTTCTGAAATACAGGCTCCTGGCAGGAAAGAGCTCCACGGTTAGACCTGCTGGACAGAGTGCAGGGCCCACCAGGATGAGCAGGGATGGAGCAGCTCTGCTGGGAGGAAAGGCTGGGAGAGCTGGGATTGTTCAGCTGGAGAGGAGAAGCTTTGGGGTGAGCTCAGGGTGCCTTGCAGGGCCTGATGGGGCTGCAGGAAAGATGGAGAGAGACTGTTTAGAAGGACCTGGAGTGCCAGGATGGGGGAATGGCTTCAAACTGATGGAGGTTAGGGTTAGTTTAGATCTTGGGAAAAAATCCTTCCCTGGGAGGCTGGGGAAGCCCTGGCACAGGGGGAGAGAAGCTGGGGCTGCCCCTGGATCCCTGGCAGTGCCCAAGGCCAGGTTGGACGGGGTTTGGAGCAGCCTGGGATGCTGGAAGGTGTCCCTGCCCTGGCAGGGGTGGCACTGGATGGGATTTCAGCTCCCTTCCCACCCAAATTATTCCATGGTTGTTCTGCCTGTAAATGCCATTTTAATAGAAACACCATTTTATCAGCAATCCCAGCAGCAGAGCTGCAGAATTCACTGGCTGCATCCTTATGCTGCTGTTTCTGTTATCTACAGATTTCTGCAGTTCTCCTGTGATCATTTTTAAATTATCAAAAGAACAGCAATAGCAATAATTCATCAATAGATTCTGTGAGGACCATTCGAATTCTACTTGCTCTATGATTCCCAGAATTCCATGACTTTTGCAGGTCTGTCTGTCTCTATTTTGGATACTGGTGACTCTCTTGGTCACAACTGCTATGCATTGTTATNTATCTACAGATTTCTGCAGTTCTCCTGTGATCATTTTTAAATTATCAAAAGAACAGCAATAGCAATAATTCATCAATAGATTCTGTGAGGACCATTCGAATTCTACTTGCTCTATGATTCCCAGAATTCCATGACTTTTGCAGGTCTGTCCATCTGTATTTTGGATACTGGTGACTCTCTTGGTCACAACTGTGCATTGTTACTAAAGGACAACATTTTATCTGTAAAATTATCCATCATATCTCTAATATCCCAATAGACAACACATTCTACATTTTACTACGGAAGAGCACATCTTCTCCATTGAATGGAGACTGTTATCCTAGGAATGGCAATTATTTTGGGGATTATTTCCCAAAAAGCTCAGGTACAACCAGTTTTAACACAAATACTAAATGAGACCAAGCAGTTGCATGAGATCAGCACCCAGTTTCTGCAATGCCAGATCTCTGATCCCTCAGCATCAGACATTATTATTTTGTGGAGCTTTTTTCTCTTCTGCTTTGGTCACAGAATTAATTAATTGCAGATGAGAGCATTTGCATAAATTCTGATTCCTGCTTCAAATAAAAATCCAAAGGTGTGTTTTTAATTCCTGGTTTTATTGCTGTTTTACACCGATAGTGTTGGATTTGGATATCCCAGAGCCCACAGAGATTTCCCCAAGGTGGAATTCAGCCAGTGGCTGCACTCCAGCTGGTTTCCAAAGGGTTAAGGAAACGGAAGCCTTGATCCAAGCCAGAACAACATAAGGTCTGAGAGGCTCATTAGTTCACTGGCACTTAATAGACTGCGGTGTCCTAGGAGGAAATGAAACCTGCACTTCCTTATGGCTTTGTTCTATCCTGACAAAAGAAAACTGTACCTGTTTTTGCAGGAAACAAGTGACCTGAAAGTTCCCGTGGTGAGAGAGATTTCTCAGCATGTGCAAAGTGTGAAATGTATTTTGAGGGGGGAAAAATAAGTTTTTAATTACTACTAACACTTCTGAGCCTTGAGCTGATGGAAGGATTGAAACCGCTTTGCAGTCTCTCACATTCCGCACCCATGCTGCTGGTGCCAAAAATGGAGGTTTTTTTAGCAATGCAGCAGATTTAAAATGAAATTATAACTTTGTTAAAAACTCAGGTATATAATTCTGTTCACACTACTGGATTATTTATTCCCACTCATTAAAGGAGTAATAGAGTTGTTGAACTGTAGCTTGAATTTCAGAAGATGAGCTGGATGGGAAGAAAGGAGAACAAGTGTGAAGCAAAAGATTAAAGGTGGCCCAGGTGTGGCTTCTCACCAGAAACTGCCAGAGTTGGGCAAAAGCTGGAGCTGGCTCCTCAGCTGAAGGTGTGGAGGAAAGCTCAGGGAAGGAGCTGAGGGACAGCAGGTTTGGCATCAACTGCAGAGAAGGCAGACAATGAAAAGAAAGGATTTGTGCTCCCCGTGAGTCAGAGCTGGAAATGGAGATGTTTGTTCGACTGACAGCACTTTGTGCATTTTGTTTCATCAAGAATTTATGTGTAGCACAGTCCACTTCAGGTCATTCTCCTGGAAGCACTACCTGGAGTTGGTGATGCTGGAAACTGGGTCTCCTGTTTTAAGTGGTTGGCTTTAAAGCCCTGGATAAAATAACCTTCTTAAACATAATTAATGAAATATAACAGCAGAGTATCACTCTTAAGGTTCAATACTTGATTTCAACCCTTCACCATACAACCCACAGATTCCAATTTTTCTATGCTCAGCCACTGTTACCACTAATAAAGGATGATATTAAAGCTGAACTATATGCTCTATTAATTATAGGAAGGTGAACTTGGAGGGGAAATTTGTTGCTGGTGATGATTAATAATTACTTGTTCAGCACACATGTAGTACAGTAAATAAA
>VZTX01018622.1:56295-96987 GCA_013400915.1 Pardalotus punctatus | reverse complement strand
CCCGCTGCCCGCGCGGCTGGCGGGGACGCAGCGCCCCCTAGCGGCCGCCGCGCCCCGCAGGGCGGGGACACATCCCACGTTCCTGCTCCTTCCCCTCCTCCCGCCCTGCCGGGGGCCGACAGCTCCCGGCCCGGTGACAGGCGCCGCGCCGCACACGGGGAGCCCCCGGAGCGCGGGGCTGCAGCCGTAACGTGCATCGTTTCCCATAACCTTCTCCGGGCCGGTCGGAGTCGCCTCCGCACTGACCCGAGTTCAAACTCTTCCTCCTCCCACACAGCTCTGCGATGGAAACATCATCTCGAAGCTGATCCTGCCCGCCAGCTAACCGAGGGAACAGTTTACCGTGACAATCATGCACGGATCAATGTGTCAACGCCATTGGGAAGAATACTTTGATAAACTGACTTTGATCAAACACACGGCCGATAAGTAGTGCTCTGGCATCAGGTTTTGCTAACCCTCTCCTGCAATCGCTGCTCAGGGTTTAAAGTTCTTCACTGAGTAGTTACACAGTAACCCATCATCAGAACCGTGTGGTGAAATGTATGTACACTGATATAATTCTTATTTGCTCTATTATAAACTGAAGCAGGACGACAGAGGTTCCAATTGCATCTCAAAACCACAATAAGGAAGACCGAGTTTTTGAGCTGTTTGGTAATTGATTAACCAAGTCCTCAAGGCTTCACCAAGTTTTACAGTCACTGTGGGTCTATTACTATGCTGTCACCTGTCTGCATTTATCAATTTGCCAGTATCAAATATATATGCATATGCGTTTTAAATTCTACCCAATTAAAAAAAAGCCAATGTTAGTAAATAGCCTTATGCTACCCACTGACATGAGCACGGTCTCAGAACTTTACAGTGATTTTGATACATACAGTGTTCTTTTTGTCTACTCCTGAAGCTGTTGCAACACCAGTCCAAAAATGATGGAAAGATGTGGCAAAATCAGGAGCTGTTAATTAATTGTACAGGTCTTGACTATTTTTAAAGAGTGGCTGCCAGACATAATCTGGCCTATTCTTACCCCAGGAGCTCAAACCAGATGCAAACAAATTAATTTTTAGCCTCACTTGCAGCATGGCTCGTTAAGTTGGATAATGGGCATTCTGTGAAACATCATTTCAGATCCCAGCATTTCTCTTCTGCCTGTTGAAGCCTCAAGTTCCATGGTAAATTACTTCTTATATATGTAATCCTGAATCCTGGAAAATTAGAGCAAGTATTAAACTTTTATTCCTAAATTCCGTTTGTTGGGTTTTTTCTGTGCAGTGCTCAGATGTCCACTAGCCCCAACACGGCAGCTTAGCTGTGTTTACAGCAGCGTCTGTTCAAACTCGAGAGCAGCAATCGGCTGTGGGGCACCGCGGCACCCAGCACTGCGAGCGGCGCCGGCCCAAGCCTTACCCGGCCCAGGCTGAGCCCGATGCCGGCACTCCGGGAGCTCGATCCCGGCCATGCCGATGCCGATGCCGGCACTCCGGGAGCTCGATCCCGGCCATGCCGATGCCGATGCCGGCATTCCGGGAGCTCGATCCCGTCCCGGCCGATCCCGATGCCGATCCCGATGCCGATCCCGATGCCGATCCCGATGCCGATCCCGATGCCGATCCCGGGCGGCGCAGGCGGTGCTGCGGCGCCACCTGGCGGCCGTGCGGGCACCACGCCGAGCTGCTGCGGCGGGCCCGGCCGCGGGGAAGTGCGCAGGCATTACCGGGGCGTCACCGAGATTTAGGGCTAAACTGCGCTCAGACACCATCAGGTGAAGAGGCTGAAAGCAAGCAGTCGTTCATCGGACGTGTTCTTCTTCCAAAGAGACCGAAATGGCAGCGTACAGGGATGCGCATCTGTGTTGTGGCAGGTCCAGCCATGTCCAGTGGCAGCCCTTGGCTATAGGAAGGCAACACAACCTTTCTGCATCAGTATTTATTTTCGATGTCCCATTTTCATATTGAAACCCAATTTCAATTCTCATTAAAAAAAAAAAAAAACACACATTCAATGCAGAACAAGCATTTTTGTGTTTCAGACACAGCATGACCCTGGAGCACTCGGAATAGTCCCTACAGCTGCCCCACTGGCTGAGAGCGCCTCCCAAAAGCAAGGGCTGCAGCACAGAAACACCTCTGACAGACTTCCAAGGGGCCTCACACTCCTCAGCAGGACCTCACTTTCCAGGCCTGTTTGCAGAGCAAGGTGTTTCAAAGTAAAGATGAAACTCTTTGGTTTGCAATGGAACAGCTGCTTCGTTTTGAACACAGCAGTCTTCATTTTAGAGCCCTTTTATGAAAGTAGTTATTTGATTTAAAGGAGAAAAGAGGCATGCAGAAGTCTAACTAATCCTGTTTCCATGTGCAAAACAAGGTTACTACCAAAGTGAAAATCCTTGTCTTCCTCCAGAGGAAAATGCAGTAAAATTTAAAATGTACTCTAAAAATTGCCATAAACAAGTCACAGTTTTTTTTCTATTAGAAACACTTAAAGATTTTTAAAAAGGCATATTAATTTAATAATTAACATACTACATCTTGAAAGGAGGAAAAAAATAAACTTCTGCTTGGTATTAAGATACAGGAGGTAAAAATGTGGGATAAAACATTAGAACTACAGGTGGCCTGCACCTGGATGGATGGAAAATATTAGGTTTAGCTGCTTTACTTCCTACAGTAGCTGTAATAAACAATGCTCAGCTGAATGAAATTAGCAAATACATTTAAAAGCAAAAGTCTTCCACTGTACATCCCGTTAAAAAAAAAATAAACCAACAGACAATTAATCAATACAAAAAATGTAGTTCTAGCCTGAATACTGAAGGTACTGCAAGTTGCCTGGAGTCATCACAGCAATTCCTCATTCCTTGAACATTGCTGGAATTCAGTCTCCCTGCCCATCCAGTAATGCATGCAGCTCCCCGAGTATGAACTTGTAGTAATTTACTTTTCCAGATTTTCAGTTTTGCAAGTGCCATCAGACTTCAGCAGATTTAAAATTTTTAGACAGACCGATATTCTCTCCTTTTGAATAGCCAATCTTGTGAATTCTGGAGTTCTGGAAAACTCTGGAGCCAGAGGTAGAGCTCCAAGAAGGTGTTCAATGAGCTGGGCTTGGTCCAGTGCTATTCTTGATAGTAGACTAAGTTCCCCATGATCTGGTAAGGTGAGGTGAGTCACTGATATCAGATGTAAAAGGTGCTTACTAAGGTGTCTAACATGAGTCAGCTTCTCTGCCCAAAAATTCACTTCCCCTTTATCAAACAGGGAATCATCATCTTCTTCCTTAAAAAAAAAAAGAAAAACAACAGTAAGTAGAAAATGACTCATGGTTTGGTAACAATGAGAAAATCATAAAAGATATGAAAGAAGATACAGAATCAATGACAATAGAGACTGTCATAGAACAGCTTTTTAGATTAAAAGAAAGGTAGAAATTCATATGCATTTTTTTAAAGGTTTGGGAAAACACAGTAGAAAAGGTTCCTACTTTGCCAAAGAAATTTTACCTTCAAAAATTAGGCAGTTATGGTACAAGCCTTGGGAAATAGTGGAAGTAAACAGAAGCCCTAATCCTTAACATGTGCTTCCCCTGTGAAACAGTCTTATATTTCACAAAGACCTCTGTAATCATTATGGTAATTTGCTATATCATGGAGCTTTTTGACTGGATTAAATGAAAAAAGGAAAATGTATCAGTCAGTGAAACATCAGAAATGCATACCTAAACCACAAGCTTAAGAAAAGATTCATAATATATTTCATGCGTCATATATTAATTGTCAACAAACTTCTCAAAGATGTAGCTGCTCCTGCTCCTTCTGGTTTACCTTCCAGCATTATTTCGATTTTTACAGTCTTTTCAAGACAAAAAGAACACAATGTATTAAAGAGTAATAGGTTTTACAGAACCAGTGTGGCAAAATTCATCTTTACAGAAATAATCCTTCTGAAGTCAATGACTGATATAAGCAAGGCTGTTTCATGTGTTGTGCAAAACCAATCATATGGAAGATGGCATGAAGTTATCAAACATTTAAATGCCATCTCTGGGAAAGCCAGCACTGGGAGAACACTGTTCTTGAATGCCCAGATGTGCCTGTCACCCTCAGGAGCAGTTTAAATTCAAGGGAAACCATCATCTGCAATACTGCTGAAGGTAATTACATTACAGCCTCAAAATATTTCAGTCAACCATGCCTTATGAAGTAACTCTTGATTTATTTCAATGTTTGCTTATTGATCTCTTTAATTTTATGCTGGTATTACCAGGAAACAGACATAGAACTCTTTTTGTTCCAAATAATATCCATGTGAATTTTTTTAAAAGACTGTAAATCAGTTAGTACTGCAGTAGCAATCATCAGGTTTCATGAGATGAGACATTTCATTCTATTCCTACCACAAGACTGCAGAACCACAGTGCTTCCTAACATGCTATAGCAACTGGTTGTTAAAATTACCAGGGCAGAAGGCTCCGAATCTTTTTTCAGGTCGCTGTCTCCCAGCAGCCACTCCAGCAGGATCAGGACACCAGCACGGATCTGCCCCCATTGCTGGAGCAGCTCACACAGTATGCCAAATGCTAAATCCAAGGCCATTGGAGCATTCACTATCCTAAATGCAAATTCTGTTGAGAGAAAATGTGTGTAAGAATATAGAGCAAGACCATAAACATTTTCAAATAAAATCAGCACAAAAATGATTTCCTGAAAACAGATGCCGAATTTACACAAACATATGTAGAATGATAAATTACACTGCAGATAAATTAAATGAATGTTTACTTCTGTGCCACTTGGGGCCTTCTCTCAATTCCAGAATAATATGTGAAGCAACTGAAAATGCTGATGCTTTTTTTTTTCTTTTTTCTCCTGCCCATGTAATGACATTTATTAATCTGGGTTTAAATAGATAAATATGTCTGTTAGGAACATCTCCAGACAGTCCTGTCACTATGACATGGTGACTATTTTTGCCAGACAACACTATGCCTTAGATCTGATGTAACATTTTCACTGGAACTCAAAACCTACAACACATGATATGTTTTTAAAGGGCTGGGATATAAAATGAATAATTATTTGGTGCGTAATCTCTTTATATATAATAAGATATACATATATATACACATGCACACATGTAAGAGAGATCAGGCAGGAAGACAGGCTTAGAAAAGATGTTTGAGAAGGGAAAGGCAGACACTGTTTACAACACCATCACAGAGCTATATTTATACAGGTTTTGGCATCATGCCAGAGCTGTACACAAAGCCATCATGCACACTGTATTTCTTCCCTAAACTTCCTCACTGCTCTCATTTGGGCAGATGCTACTTTACCTCTGTGGGTCCTAGGACTGCCCTCAAAAACAGAGTATAGAGAAATGCCAGAAGTCCTGTGTGTTCACAGGTCAGAGTTTCTCCACTTGTAACATTAATGTGGTGGGGTTTTTTTGTTCTTTTTTTTTTTTAAAGGGGATGCAGGAAGAGGACCAGAGGAGGAGAGCTAGAGGACAAGCCCCTTTAAAATCCCTATTACTGTGAAAGGGATTTTGGCAAAATTAATCCTTGTCCACAGTCACCAGCAAACTGAAAAATGTTCACTGAATGGTCTGTCTTCTAAGTAGTGGTGCCATAAAGACATGCCATTCTTGAAGGCTGCAATTTGTGAGCAGACAACACAGCAGATTCAGAGTTATTTGGTAAGAATCCATGGAGATATGGAAGACACGCCTTACTTTTTGTGTGTGACTGTATTTAAGCATTTCTCTTGAAAGAAAACAACCATCTACATGAAGAGGCACAGCAGTGCAGCCGAGACTTGTCCCTCACAGCCCATGTTCAGAGCTGGAGCACAGACCCCTGTGCTGTAACCCCTCCCAAGGCCTCAGGCCAGCTGCAGGTTTTCTGGGCTACGTTGGCACAGCACAGAAACTCACACTAAAACACTAGGATTAGGAAATGCCAAGGAATAAGGAAATGCAGGAAACATCTAAGGGCGTAACAGACTGATAGAAAGATGAGTATGCGGTACTTGACAGACCAGGCAATGTACCGAGGACATTGGGGAGGATGAATTTGTATTTGAGACCATGAGGACAAAGGATCATAATAAGGAAGGGAGTGAGGAGAAAGAACAGATGGTCCCCTCTTTATCTTCGAGTTAGATGAGGGTAAATGGAAATCTCCTTGAACAAGCAACAGGAAGGCAGGCAGTCAATCTCTTTGTGACACTAATAATGTTACATACACAGTTTGTCTCTGCTAGACAGTAAAATCAAATGTTCAAATCTGTTTTCTTCATGTCAGGAATTAGCACTGTATCAGGACACCCCTGAGCTTTTTCTGCGAGGGGGTGCTTGAGAAGTGGTGTAGTGCAACATTTCCACCCCATTTATTTTAGGTATTGGAGTTTTTAGGTATTGCTTTTGCTGACACTCCTTGCCAGGAATTTGTTGAGGGTTTTCTTTGTTGTTTTTTTTAAATGTTTTATGTGTGTGTTTACTTGGTTTTTTTAAAAAAAACACCCCTTGTTTTCTCTGTTGCTGTGCCCCATTTGGCACCAGTACTGATACTCTAAATAATGGACAGAATGGTTGCACTCTTTTTTAAAGATTTGTTTAGGCTTAGGTAGGAAACAGTTTCATTCGTGTGTCATAGGGACCACAGAAATACTGGCAATCCTCAGAACTGGAAGAACCGAGATTAAAATGGAATACGGTGTTCTGAGCCTGAAACAAACATCCTGGTTATGAATGCTTACAAAATGCAACATTTAAAACTCAGCTCTTGAATTCTGATGATCATTTTTAGTTTTATGATGATTCCGAAATGCCTATGATCATAATTATTTATGTAAGGCCTCTTGCTTATGTCACTTTATTTGTATTTGAATATTTAGCAAATCAGGTGATGCTGGGAGCTAAAATCCAAACATGGTATTTCCCACTGCTGAGTTAGCTGCTGCTTTGGAGGACCAATTTTAGATAGCACTGCCATTTTCTGGAGCCTTTTTAAGATTTAGTCTTCTTAAATACAAATACATACAGTGATGCCCTCTTTGTGAATGAGAATGCTGAACTACTGAGAAATGCATCAAGAAATAGACTGGGGCCTCTAATTGTGGTATTACATGACCATGCTGAAAACTACCAAGAGGTAGGCAAAACAAGTAATGCTGAGGTTCTGCTTAGACTGAACATGCTTACTAGCAGTTTTTCAAAGCATGACACAGAAGAAAAGGCAATCTTGTGGTCACAGAGTGTAGCAGTCTTGTAGAGAATCCTGCAAGTTGCAACAAAGGAAATGGCAAGTCTCTTTTTGTTGCTGGGTTGTTTTTTTTCAAAGTAAAAAAGAGGAAAAAAAACCACAGGAAAAACAAGCAAAGGAAGTGCAGCACCCAGGAAAAACATGAAAATCTTAACACACTGACCACCCTTCTGTGAACTGCAGATGCCATTTAACTGATCAACCCAACATGTGTGTCAGTTCTGATGTTGAGACCAGAGAAAAAAAAAGATACATCATTTTGATAATGCTAAAATTCAGGGTTCCAAAATTTGGGTAAGAGCCTCCCTCCCCTGGCAAGGGCTTTGTGCTAGAAAAGCTAGCACAACAGCATCTTGGTACTTAAAGTGTTCACAGAAACTCAACAACATACCACAGTCTGGCAGATGAAGAATTTTGACTTCCACCTGCTCATTCCATCCCACTCCTGTAGAGTATCAGGAATGACTGACTCCATGGTTTCTGAAAGGATTCCTCCACTGCTGTTACTTACAGAACGCACTGACATTAACTGACTTTGATACCACTTCATGCAAATTTGATGCTAGAATGGTCCATGATTACCAATGCCACAAGGACAACAAAGAAAAGGAAGTATATCAGCCCCCTAAGCCTGGAGTGCTTTAGTAATACAAATGAGTAACAACAAGAAAAGTCACATAGGTACCCATGATTTAATAGCAAAAACACTTTCATAGGGGGAAAAGAAAATGTTCTACTGCTTTGATGACTGCGAGCTCTAGAAGTAACAGCTATGGATGTCCTAAGCATATCTAGAATTTTTCAAGATACCCGTAAAAGAGGTGCATCTTCTAAAAAGAAATGTACGTGTCTTCACTGATGTTTTAACTGTTTACACTAAGTGCTCCTCACTTCATCGGCTGCCTGCCAAGGCAGGGCTGATTTTCAAGAAGCCACATATTACACATGATGCCATGTTTGTGACTCATGCTATGACTTCAGAGAGTGGTCTGAGCAAGATGCAAGTTCACCAGGGGCGAAAAGGGCAGGTGGCTCCCCTTTCACCACAGCCCCTCAGGCCCCTGATACCTACTTGGGAGCCAGCTCAGGTACTCTGCTGATCACCCGGTAAATTAAGGCTCAGAATAGCACAATAGGCATTTGGCACACAGCTCTGGTGTGTGGGCTCTTCTGCTGGGCTGGCAAGCTGAGCTGGTTACCCTGCAGTCAGAATTGGTGTAGCTGGGGGCTGGGGAAGGGAAGATCACAGGACAGCAGGAGGAAGGAAAGAAGCCAAAGGGAGAGTGAGACCTCCTCGTTCAGCAAGCTGTTAGCCCAGGTCAGCTATCATCCCAAATGTCCGCATCAGAGCCTTGCAAACAAAATGCTGAGATTATTGAAATGACTGTTAATAGCCTTGCATAATGTAACTATTTAAAGTAACTGAATAAAAGAAATTTCAAATGGCAGAGGCTCACAGATGATTACTGCCAGAGGAACTAAACCTGCAGAAAGCAAACCTGGAGTTGTAGCTATTGCTATAAACTGAAAATACAGCAGAGTTCCTTCCATAGCAGTTCTACAGACTATCAAAACTGTGTTAAAAATATGAGGTTTTGACATTTGAAAATGTGCATATGTGCCAACACACAAAAACATCACGAGCAAGATAAGCATCTTACTAAATAAGCCACTACAGGGCTTGAAATACCAAAAAAATTCTCAATTACTTAAAACAAGTCGTTACATGCAGAATAATTAATACTACTCATCGAAATTAAAAATAAAGATAAGAATCAGGTACTACATACTTTTTTCATTTTGAGGAATTGAATTTTCATAAAGGGAAAGGGGTTAAGTACTGCAGTGTTTTAGTCTTTGTGAATCCACCCACATAAAAATTAGACCTCCCACATACACATTCATATACTCCAAAAGCTTTGATCATGCCAGATGTAAATATTTCTTCTAGTAGCCTATTACGTGTCCTCCAACTATACAATTGTTCTCTGTTAAAGCCTCAATGATATTATGGGGAACTGAAAGGATGTATTAAGAGCACATACACAGATTTCAAGGACAACCATGATAAAACACAGGTGAAGGAGAAAAGCAGAACATATTCTTTGCCTAATAAAGCATTTTGTAATTGGTTCTATACTACAAACTGTTAACTGAAGTTCATTCTAGATCAAAGAGTAGTGCAATTTTTGTAAACATATACTGTGTTCACAATGAACATAAAGAGGAGTGAATCTGCAAGGAAGCTTCGTGTAACAGCCCTGAGAGAAAATCTCACAAAGAACAGGGTACCAGCAGTAGGGAAAATACATAGGGTAAGTTCTCCAATTGAAATTATAGAAAGTATTTTAGGTAGACCATTACCATCTGAACTGTTAAAATATTTTTTACCTTCTTGCATGAAGTGCTGCCCACTGAGGTATAAATATTAATACATCACTATCAATATGGTACCTCATAACACCCTGGTAAAATAAGTACTCTTGCTTCAGAGGCAAGTGTGGACATCTAAAGCAACAAAGATCATTGAATGATTGCTTGACAAAACTGGGGATTTATCTCATGTTTTCTGATACACCACTATAAAAGATGACGACTATCAAGCAAGATATCAGGTTCTCATCCAAATGACGGCAGATTCAGCATCACAATCAATAACACCAGTAATATTAGATCTGCAAATGGAAAATTTCACCTAATCATTAATCACTTCTCTGTTGTATTGAAGATTTTCTTCCTTTTTGTGTTCAGTAATAATCAAGTTTGCCCCTGTTCTCAGTATATGAAATATAAGAGAGCCAAGTGAGGCAGTGCTGTAGATGTATTTTTTACTTAAAATGCTGTGTTTATGTATGCCTAGACCTCACAAAACTTAAAAAGCCTTCAAATTTAAAAAAGAAAAAAAATCCCATTGGCCCAACAAGAGAGTTAAAAGAGCTGGTAAGTAAAGTGAGGTTAGAAACTCCATCTCCTGTGCTGAAATATGTTCTGCTTTGAGGTAGGCAGGAATTGTCCTCAAACTCCACAGCAAGACAACGCATAGGTGTCTTTCCACCGGAAAAACAGTCAGGCAGAATAAAAGCAGTAGCAGTACATAGAAAGTAAAGGGGTGTTCATACCCACACAGTCTCTACAATAATGTTAGTGTTATGACCCTGCTGGGCAGTAGAATTAAAAGAGGACAACTGAGAAGCAAACAAAACAAAACAAAAAAATCCCAACAAAAAACAAACCAACAAACCAACAAAAAAGAAAGAAAATGCAGAAATGGTTAGTGTTGCATCTGGATGGTTGGCAGATGGCTCTTGCAATTGCACTGTGTCAATTTAAGTTACAAACATCAAACTTTCCACTTTTTAAAATTACCATTTATGTAAAATCTAATATATAAGCAGATTCCTTTTCATAGTGTTTCATAAAATCAAAGGCAATTAGATCATTTCTATCCTCTCGAGAAATACCATTCCCTAGATGACGTACAACTGCTTCATATGTTTTCCATTTCCCTGCCTGACTCTGTTTTATAGCCATGCTTTTTCAGCATGACTTTAAAAAGAGGCCCTTCCTGACATCATGCAACACGATGTCAAAACACAACACCATTACAAAACAAACTAATCAAAACTAATTTCTTAATAGTTGCAGTCTCTGAGTAGAGCAGCAGTGATGCTGCTCTCAGCTTTGACTTTGATTATAAACAGATCTAAGTTAATAACATGTCTGATTAGCATGGAAACTTACAGCTCAGGACTGAATAGAAAATTAAAGTCCCTTCTTGAGCAGAAAAGCACACACATATTCATCATCTTTTCAAGCCCTTTTTTGGAATGTGAACTGAACAGTATTTTTCAACTCAGTAACTACATTATTTTTCCTTTTCAAATATATATACACATAAGATTTTCCCATGTGAGCCATGCTCCTGTACATGAAGGGTTTTATTACAAAACAACCACAGCTCACAGATCTGCCAGAGGAAATGAGCATTTGGACTTTACCACTTACACCACCACTTTTGCAGAACCTCCCCCATTCAGGCCATGTTCTAATTTAAACAGCAAAAAGACAGTATCCCCTGCCTAAACCCACAGAACTCATGATTTTCCTTTTTAGAAGGTAAAAATATTATTCAGCTGATTTTTAAAACACTGCCAACGAGAACAATTTTTTTTAACTCAAATAATGTATTTATTGGAAAAAATGAAGGTAAATACAGTTTCAAAACTACTATCAATAACTTGAATTAAATGTATGATGGAAGACTCTTGTTATGGCTTGTACCAACTATACAGAAGTTTTTGCTTAGCACTGATGAAGACTGCTGAATGTGAATTAGATGTATGTTACAGCTCTGCTGTAGGAACACAAGAGACACATTTACCTCTGTATCAGAGGAGGAGTTTTACAGTAACATCTGGCAAATGATGGTAAGAGGCTTATTATTTAAAAGATAAAGGAAGAAGGAAAGAGTGGGTAACCAGTACAAAAAACTATAAAGAAATCTTCTCCCTGCAATACCTGTAAATCTATGTAATTTGGGCAGAACACTCAAAAAAAAAAAAAAAAAAGCTGTTTTAAAAGCAGTAATAGAAAGACAAACTTTGCTTTGTTGCTATGGAGTCACAGCCATGGCCATCACAGCCTGCATAAGGGGCCTATCAAGATCTGTAAGCTGCTGTCCTGTATACTCACTCACAATTAAAATGCTGATAAGAAAAAACATTTGATAGATTATTCACATGAACACTCTGTTTAACATTTACCACCTCCAGACTCCAGCACTGAGCACATACAGTCATTTTTCATGTATTCTTTCTTAATTTTTCAAGCATGACCTTTACATAACAGTGCCACTGAGTAATTAATAGAGCTAAATGAAGCACTGTCAGTAAATAATCAGTAGCCAGTCTTTGATGGATGAGCTGATTCTAATTCAGGCCATTCACTTTCAACTTTAATTAGTGGCATTGTATTCTAGAAAGCAAACAGTTCCTTCATCCATGTGATGATCTAACGTTGTATAAGCGGGTTGACAACAACTTGTAAGGTGTTGACATAAATTTGGGAATACAAAGTAAAAAATCGCAGTGCTTACACATTTTTATATAATGTAATTCTTCAAAAAGAAGTAATATAAAGTTCCCCCTGCAAAAGCCACTGATTTTAACAAGCTCCAGACACACCAGTAAATCTTGCTAAGACAATTACAAATCTAAATGCAAAAGTTCTCTCTCCTTCTTTGATTAAACCAATTCATGTGAATTATTAAGTGTACATTGGTGAATTTTTTGCAAGACACAATTACAAGCATAAACATGCTATTTATTTTTACACAAGTACTGATGCAACACTAAACTTTTCTGGTGCTATAACCCTCATCCTAGATACAAGCTTGACTCAGCTGATGACAACTGCTAAGCAAAATCTGCACTTTTGAATTACTAGAATTTAGAGAAATTTTAGAATATTGAAAAATATTCTGATTTTCAAGGCTTCTTGGGTTACAGCATGTTTTGATCCTGTTCTACACTTTCCCCTTAATGTTAATTTACATTGGTATTTCACATTCTTCTTCCAGCAGTTCTCTCTAAAGGGTGGGACAAGGCAGAGCTAGAGATTCCTACAAACTGTTGAGCACATCTGAGTAGAGAAGACACTTGTAACCTTACTACAACACATCTGATTCAAGTGTATGTGTGACTTACTCAATGAAGGTATTTCTGAGCTGAACAGCAAAAAAGCAACTTGAAAACCTCAGTAACTCAGTCTGCATCTGTTCTGATACCTTATAATGTAATAGTATGGAAGACACTGTTTTTAAGATGTTTTGTGTTTAATTTTTATCTTTGTTTTATATTACTTATTAAAAAAGGGTGACATTCAAAAAGAAGTTGCTATAAAATTGCTCTTACAGAAAGTGCCATAAATCTTTTTATAATAATTTATGTCAAAAATTTTCATAATATAGTCTCAGGTTCTTTACTGGCCAATTTTCTAAACCCATTTCCTCACCATGCAAGAGAATACACTTAAAGAGCAAAACCCCACAGAAACCACTTGCTATATGAATGCTTGTTGAAAAAAACCCAACCACCCTTACACTAAAAGCTTCCAACAGAGTCCAAATTGTATGTTCTTACTCAGATGTCATCTAAGGGATGAAATATGTGTAAAGAACAGCTCAAACAATTTTTATCTTTTTGTTGATATATGTACACAGATACACAATGCTATGAAAATACACTTAAATTTGCAAACACTCTAATGTGAGAAGCTACCAGGACCACAAAACATTCACACTGCAGGTGCTTAGTACAAGTGACCTAGAGGACGTTCTTCAGTTTTTCTGTCAAGATCAAAATGCCTGCCAGTGCCTACTTGCAAATTGCTTTCAATGCAGTATAGTAAGATCTCTTGTAAGTTTTCTGACATTCCAACAAAGAAAGTCAGCCAGACTATCGAGCTGCAGTCATACAGACAGGCAGGTGCTGTTGATCCTATTCAACCACTCAGTGATTACAGGTCACTTAGGGGCAGTTCTCCTGCAGGTGTCTAACAGGTAAACAGCCCCAAGTCTCAATCCTGAATGGAAAATATCCATCTTCATTTTTTAAAGAGCATTTTCACTCCATGAGAGAACCATTGGCTCTTTTCAATGGGAAGATCATGCACCAATGATTTCACTCAAGAGCAAGCTGCTTTTTGCCCTTTCTTTCAGAAATACTCTGAAATGAGATTATACACAAATATTCCTCACTCTCCTACAGTTTTGGTTCACATTAAATATTTGCCGATCCTAATCATCTTAGTGTGACTGAGGCATTTCTACAATCAGGTCTCAGTGTTTCTTCCCAAGATGATGTTCACATTAAAGAGATCCCAAGGAGTTGTTCACACCCTTTTTCCCTCACACAACTCTTGCCACCTAGGTAACTTCTGGATTTTGCACCTTTAGTGACCCAGGACACTTCCATTTACACGGGCAGGTCTACACTGCTTTGGAAGTCACATGACTTAGTTGTATCTCTCTTACCGAAATACCTCAGGCTCTGGTATTTCCATACAACTGTAGCCTAAATGCACAGCAGCTGCCTCAAGATTTGCCAGGAAACTTCTGGCTGTCATCAGGGCACCCTCTAGCAGGCTCCAAGGGACTTGGATAGTGTATCTCCATCCCAGACATCGGTGGGGTGGCTCCCTGCAACTTCATCTGCATCTTCAGCAGACGCAGCATTCCAGAGGCCTTGGCATGCTCAGGTGGGTCAGTAAATTGTAACAAGGTTTGTATTAATTACTTTGAGGCCTTCCTCCAAGTAAATTTATGTAAGGAGCAGGAGCTGCTTAGTTTTGCATAAAGTGTAAATATATACACAGACTCTTTGACTGATAAATCATATTCAATCAGTAACCAGAGTTCTCCAATAGAAAATCTAACACAGATACCAATATATTTGTCTAATACAGATTTTACATTTGTCTTTTCCATATCCTTCAGACTTCTTTGAGGAATTGGTCTGTGCCTCTTCAGCTGAGAAAGAACTACGATAGTGCTTAGTGCTCTCCCCAATGTGCTGAATATAAGTGCTCCCCACACAAGACACCACAAAAATTAAAACATTTGTGTCTCACATAGTAATGCAGACATGAACTATGCAACACCAGGGACTTCCCCATCACAGGGAAGAAATCTCTTTCTATTCTCTACACATTTAATATATGGCTTTGAACATTTCTTATTCAAAATAATCCAAAATATTCTAAATAGGCATGGAAGACAGAATGGCTGAGTAACCTGGGACTCTCAGCCATTCATCGTGATAGGGACTGCATCATAAATCACTTTATAACGATGTGCACAGAAAGAAGGAATGGCACTATCTATTCTGCTGGCAGAGTAGACAGTCATGAAGATTAAAAAATCTTGACTGGTTTTAGATGTCTCATCTGAGACATTATGACCTGTTTCACTGGGGAGTCAGCACCCCATAATGCTTTAATATTCAAAATGCACTTCCCTCTGGCTTCAGCTGTGTGTGCTCTGAACCTCCTGCAAATCATGCCTGCAAGGTATCCGGCATTCAGCAAAGTGACCTCCTTTCCAAAGTCTGCTTGGAATGACTTGCTTACCTGCACAAAACAGCTCTCTGGGAGAGGCAGGAACAGAATGCAAATCACAAGGGCAAAGCCAAATAGCTTTGACATGTCCCTTCTTGTGATCCTGGTCTTACTCTCTTTATCACATTCAGCTTACAGCTGAGGGAGCGGTGCTGCTGGAGATGATCGTTTCCAACACAGGATGTTCCTGATTCACCACCACAGCAAATCTGCACTGTCTACAGAATTATAAAAGAACTTCTGTAAAAAAACCCAAGCAGTAATAGGGTAACTTATCCTTGCTTCTTCATACATGGAGCATTACAAGGTTGAATTAAAGTTGGGTTTCCTAATATTTAGATACTTGACCTTGCAATCTTCTGAATATCCTTGGTGTGGGGGAAGGTTGGAGGAGGAAGATGGCAACATGTATGTACAATTTGGCAAGGTCCAAAAAGGAAAAGAAATCTATACCTTCACCACTGCAAGTATGTAAACACAGTCTGGACCAGAGCTACCTACAGCCATGGCTGCACAGCCCTTCTGAGGCAGTTCTGGCACAGAGCATGCTCACAGCCCTGCTTGGATTGCAGGCAAGCATTTCATGAGCAGAGAAATTTAAGCTGCTTAGTGAACAGAAAAATCTTTAGAGGTTTTAGTTTTTAGGCTCCTTTCAGCCTCTATTGAATGTGTATATATATATATATATATATATATATATTCATCTATATTAAAATACAGCATCTTTTAGTCCTATTTCTCTGTCAAATTTGTACATATTTTATGAAAAATATCCTCCATATCCAAAGTCTATATGTGTAACAGCACTCAAAGAAAAGCCCTTCAATCTTTTTCATAGCCTGCATAATTATAGCATCTTCTCCTAATTTCCTATGTAGAATCATGTCTATGGTAACAAAAACCAAATAATTAAAGTTTACAAAAAACACTTACAGCACTGAAAAATCTCAGTACCAAATTGCAAAGATTAACATGAGTAGTTGAAAACCAGGATTTTATAAAGAGGAGTGTTAGGCAATAACAACAACAGCCCATCAGCCCTCCTTATAAAAATATTCAGTTCACACAATTAAATTTACAAAACAAATTACAAAGAGACAAATGAGACAGAAAGACAGAAGGCTTTAAGTTTACAGAGGTCAATTCAAGATCTGTTGAAAAGGTGAAAGAACCACAGAGGATGAAATGTGAGGGGGGAGGAAAGGAGCACTCAGTGCACAGAAACAGCTCCAGTATATTTTATTTAATCAGACTGGCAATCTGAAAGAATAAACAGCACCAAAGGGATTTTTTTCCCCATTTTTAAACAAAATAAGGAAATCAGGAGGCATAATTCTGTGTATGTGTTTCCCACCACAACTTGTGATCCAGTTTCAATCCAGTTTGACAAAAAAGGATAAGGGAATCAGAAATATTAAGTCTTGTTTCTATGAAATTGCCAGCTGGATCAAGAAAAGAGACCTACTGCTGTCATGCCTAGTGAAAGCATGGAACTTCAGTCATCAGACATGAGAAAATCCACTTACCTGAGACACAAATCCATGAAAAAAACCCAGCAAACCCACACTTCCTTTTCTTCACTGCTCAAGGAACCTTTTTTCCTGTTTTACTAAATAATGCCATTTGAAGTTAGAGTCCACATTGTGACGGTAACATTTTTCTTTAACATAAAGACTCTTTCTGTCTTTAACATCTTATTTTTCCATCTTCCTGTTTCAAATTACTTTCCTTCAGGAAAAGCCACATTCTACTTCACCTTGCCATGGATGGCACCAGATGACCCTTAATCACTAATTGTGAGAGTCAAGTGAAATCCCCTAATTTGGAGAATTTACCTCTATCCTGGGACAGCCTCTCACAGCGGCACACAGATGATCATGCTAAAAACCAAAATACATTGCAAAAAAAGGCAGCTAACAAGCAAGGGCTGCCTCTATTGCCTCTACTCCTTCTATGAATTTGAAATAAAACCATTGTTGAGTTCTACAGACCAGCCTAGGAAAGAATTCAATTTGTGTATATATGAGTACTACTTCACCCTGAGATCCCTTTATCCCTAGGCTCTTCTCCCTACACCCACTGCATTTGAATCCAAGGTCTGTGCTAACCTTGCATTAGGGGAGCATGAAGTCACTGGCTTCAAAGTATCAAATCATCTGTATTTTGGTATATAACCTTAAAGATTATTGCTCACCTGAGTATGATCTTGCCTAATTAAACTGATCTACCCAAGACACATTGCTTTCACAGAATCCTGGAAGGGCCCTCTGGAGAACCTCTAGTCCAACCCCCAAGGAGTTTGCCTTAGGGGATGGAAATCAATACTGGGAACATCTTTTCTAAAAGGCCCTTCATTAACACATTAACACATATGATCCTATTGCTATTAAGCTTCAGAGAACATAGCACATGCCCGTTTTCCTGATGTTTCTGAGATGTGGTGGTGATGGAATATGGTATGTTAGTATACTGTATTGCAAAATGGTGATTTACTGGAATATTTACCTTTGGGGAATTTGAATGAAGGAAGAAAGATATTCTGAAATTCAATTTTTAATTGTGCTTCTTAATGCCGGTACATTAGACAGTGAGCTTTCAGTAAGTACGAGAAAATATAAAAAAAAAGTTAGAACATCTTTCTTCTGCTGTTTAGAGTAAAAGTAGGTTAAACAGAGCATCTAAGTTTAACATTCTATAGTCTTGATATGGATCCTGGAATTAGAGAAGGTTGGTTTTGTTTGGGTAGGAACTTGTAAGTACAGCAAAGAGAAGTCTAAAAGTCTAACTGTGATCTTCAACACAAATGTGAAATCAGCCTCTGTGTGTCTGCCCATGAGGGAAAGTAAAACGGTAATTAACACAGTACATGAAAAAATGAATGGGTTTTATTAGTCCTGGTAACAAGATATTGTAAGTTTAAGCTTCACTGTGATCAAGCCAAGTGTGTAAGTTAATCAAGACCTTCACTAAAGTATTTCTGTTAACACTTTCATCTTACCAGTGGGAATTATTTATAAAACTGTTTTCCACTGCCAGCATGACAAGGTGATCATTAACACAGCACAGACCATGTGAAGGAACGTAATTAAAAACATGCCAAAATGGCATTACACTGGTACTGTAAGCAGCTGCCATAAATAATTCTGCTCCTCAAGGTGATTTCAACAGTCTTGCTCTAAATCTAATAAATCAGAAGCCCTTTATAAAAAGTCTAGTTCTCAAAATTTAAATTTCTAGGTTTCCCAAGGATGTTTACTTTCTCAAGCATGAGAAATGAATTCGTTCAACCAAGCCAGTTCTGAGTTCCCCTTGTAAGTGCTCATTTGGAACTGATTATAGAAAAAAAAAGAGATGTTGAGTTTCACACATCTCAGGTTTTGAAGTAAGAGCCCATTGTGTCCCACAACTGCTTCCCTGGCCCCACTCCCCTCCATGAACACACCAGGAATTAAAGTAACCAAATCAGTGGGAAGGCTGTGGCACAGGAAATCAGTAATACAATAAAAACAACTTTTATTCTAAGGTTCCACTTTGACTCCAGCACAGGTAGGAACTCTCTTGGTCATTAAAAATTCTGAGTGCTGACCTATGTGAAAACAAGGTGGTGGTTTAGGTCAGTTTGCAAAGTTATTCCTATCCTCTACCGCACTTCCACCCACAAACACACAAATTAAATTCTGTGTGCAAAAATCTGCTTGCAGGAATGTATCATCTCATTCTTGGTGAAATACCTCTTGGATCTCAGCAGGGATTCCAGCTCAGCCTTTCATAAAGAACTCCATATGTGTATGGATGTGCCTGCCCAGGGCTCCCCCAAGCCCTTCCATTCAGAACTTTAGGCATGCAGTACTCAACTGCTCTGTATGTGAGGTTAATATTCAGGATACCAAAAATATCAGAGATGCTAGTCCATTTCCATTTGGACTTCTGCATCTTAAGTAATCTGAGGAGGAGGGGGGCAGTCACAGGCTATGGGTAACTAAAGCCTTTTTGTGCATGGTCCCAGTTAGAAAAGCACCCTATTTGTTCCAGCTTTCACCTGTGCCAGGTAACAAATTATCAAAACGCTACCACCAACTTCCATATCCCAGTTTCTAACTATGTCTAACCTTTGTTGGATGCTTTGAGAAAGTGAGCTCCATATAAAATGAAATTATTTTAATTTGTATGCAAGTCTCCTTAATTCCTCCAGTGTCCTCTATCTTATTCCCTTTGCTCAGTTACTAACCAGTAAACAATTCTTCTTGAAGTAAAAGGATTTCTTTTCTATTGTTGCCTGGCTATTTTTCAGTACAATCTAGCTTTAAAGAGTAACTTTTTTATAATGCCTGTCACCTGTATCAAATTACTCCGGTAATCTTTGTGTTTTCAAAAAGAGACCTCTTGGGACATCTTTACCTTTTCATAGTACCAGTGAAACAGAAGAAGCAGTATTAATAAAACAACTGCAGCAACTGGTCAGCAAAATAATTCAATTTGTGCCCAGACTTCATTTTTATAGATAAAGGGCAAGCTACAACCTTGTTAGTGCAAGTTTAATTTCAGTTTTTTAAACTAATAAAATTGGAGTCAATTTATTCAAATAAAACATTTGAACCTTGGTATAACAAGAGCTGAATACAGTAGCAAAATGCCATAGAGATTACAGGCACCTGTGAACTTCATGTATCATAGAACTTCTACTACATCGCTAAATAAATCTGATAAAATAATATTTCACAAGTCTAGATACAATTTAAAAGCTTAATGTTTTTCTTGATTCTTAGCATGCCCACAATTAGCAACGTAGAATGCCAGCTACAAAAAGCAAAGAAACCAAACCAACAAAACCCCACAACTCTTCCTGACCTAGCTGTAAAAACTTCCCAATGTAGGGCGAATAGCACAATTCCATTTCCCCCGGCCTTCCCTGACATTCTGTCATGCTCTTGTGGAGCAGAGTACATTTGCTCCAAAGCACTGACTCTTCTGCACTTCCAGCTTGTTTAGAGAAAGCACAAAATAGCTCTATTCAGAAGAATATGACCAGTCCTTCAGTTTTTGTTTACTTCTGCAGAGGCTGAATTTGCAGTTTACTGGCCTGATTTGCAAAACTATTTTTTCAGTGAAGATAATTAAGACTGCTCTTACTTTTTCTGTAATTGATCAGGAGTAAAAATCAAAGCAATTTGTTTTTTAAACTAAAATATCATAGTTACCTCTTAGAATAAAGTGAAATGCTTTAAAAGCAGATGTTCAACAATGGTGCTATTTTGCTTATATCAAAAGGGCACACACATTAACAGGGACAACACTTTTACACTTTTTATCAGAAAACCTGGATTCATAAGCTTAGGAAGTTTCATTAAAAACTGCAGAAGGGTGTGTATTCACTTTGGCTTCAAGTCAGCGCTCCTTCATTAATATTTTACTCGCACACAAAGACTCCCAAGTTTAGAAGGCAAGCTGTGGATAACAAACAGCCTTGGTCTACCACTGGAATCGGAAAGGAAAAAAAAAAAAAAGGCGGTCAAAAGTAATCACCAAAGAGTTTTCTGAACAAAAATATTTAAGCTGTATTTTCAGCCAACTCTTCTTCTGTATCCAAGGAAAAGAGTTAAACATTTTTCAAGAGTCACCATTAAACCAGGAAACAATCTTACTACAAATGCAATTTTAAGACCTAATTACTTCCCAATCAGATCTTCCAAAAGCTTTCACAACAACAGGAGATATTTTAAGGATGTAAAAGCAGAACGTCACACATAACAGAAATATTATTACAAAGACGTAAAATACACTTACTAGCATAAAAATACGATACAACTAGGCTACAGATCAAATCTGCTCCTGAAACAGCCCTTAATTTATTCTAGCAGAGCACACCAGATGAATTCATTTACACTCCTAGACCTCAATTCTTTCATCCTTGCAACTGACCTGTAATTGTTACCTTCTTAGAACTACTACAGAAGATGTAAAAAAACCCGAAATTACAGCTTCTAGCCACAGTAAGTGTTTCATAATCTCTACCACGTGTCATTTTGCTTTCTAGAACAAACTTCTTAAATGTAAGGTCATCATTGTCATCAAGCAGTCACCAAATAGCACAGGTATTTGCCACTTATTTAGTTTGCCAAGATTTAAATGGTCATCATTGCACATTTGTCTCTCTGCGTAAGTCCTTCTCCATGCAGGTGCATGAGGAAGTATTGACCATTAAAAGCTTGGAAAGGATAAAATGATGTAGCCAGAATCAGGCCTGGTCCCTTAAGTAGAAGGCTCAACGTTGAGCATTTAAAGGAGAACATTCTGTTTCTGTTTGAACCCCTCCTGCTTAAGATCCTACAACTACAGACAGCGTAAGGATGTCTCCCAGTGATGTTCCCTTCCATGGTTTACACTGCTTCTCAGTAACACGTGGTGCACTTCACCCTGCAGAGTGTTCTGGTCATTCCAGGCAGCACCCGCTGCTTCCCTCACCAGGGCCCACGTCAGAGCATTCCCAGAATACACACACAGCTGTGTGACCTTCCCCCTGTCCTCAACATGCCTTATCTCATGGAACTGAAGAGATGTCATCACCTTGCGGTGTCTCTGAATACAAAGTCCTACAGTGTGTTTGAATATAACACCACAAACTGCTGCCACTACTTTACACCTCTCCAGTGAGGCCTCAAGAAGTATTGCTTGTAGCATGGTATCACATAGATTCCACACACAATCTTTTGAAAATAAACTTAAATTTGTAGAAAATCATTCTGCAACAGGAACAGCCCTGCTTTGCTGTGATTTTTTTTTCTGCTTTGACTGTACTGCATCTTTTTCATACTCTCTTCTGCCTGGATGGGTCTTGTCTATGTCTATTCTGCTTTCTGCTGCTTAAAGGCCATTTGGATAAATGACTCCCATTTAAATCCTAACATTCAGTTCAAAAGACTTCTCTTTCATAGCAGGCTTAGAAATTCTGTTTAGTGGGCTACACATCTAGTTACCAGAATGCAGTTATCAAGAATACTCACAAAGCAGAAGAAATCCTTGAGCTGATTCCAAAAAAAATTTCATTAACCTTCCTTCCAATTGTCCCCAGTACAGGGAACATAAACATATTTTGGCTAATATGATTAGCTGTTTTCCATTAGTAACCTAGATGACACTGTGAGAAATTCTGGCCTGTGCCCAAGTACCCGTGGCATATCACAAGATCTGTCTGGGAGATTTTTCTGACCAACAGATTCCAAAATTATAAGCAATTCTCAAGGCATCTTGAAAATCATTGATGGCAATAAGTGCATTTTAAATTGTCTTTCCAAATCGCTGTTTTTACCTGCTCAGGGTATTAGGAAGGACCTGAAATTCATTTATTTGTGGGAAGCTCTCAACTTTCCACACCACAGTAGCTATATCACAGCAAGTCGTGTGTCAAGAATGAAAATGTTTGATCTTCTGTATGCAGCTGTAGCCACCCATCCACAGCACTACCAACCACTCCACTCCTGGCTGGCTGGTGGAGGAGCTCCACGCAGTAGTGCCAGCAAGCTCCTTCTACAGCCAGGTTCTGATTTTGTGCTCTTTGTGACCCCTACATCAAAACCACTAAATAGAGGAAAATCGAATGTCAGAACAGTGAATAAAATGCCCAAGTCTGACTTAAATCAAGCAAATCAAGGAAAATCAAGCAAATCAAGGAAATCTATCACCTATGATCTTGCCATAGACTCAAGATAATGCATCCTTAAACCACTTTGCATGCATGCAATTCCCTAGTTTATGTTTGGGCAATTACCACTTATTCCTCAAAGCCAGGCAGCTGCCAGAACTGGTTTTAAGAGCCACAACTAAAGGAGCAGTCTGGGGCCTCAGAGGCCTATTAGCCTAACCTGAACATCAGGGCAAGTCACCCAGTGCATGAGAAAAGTAGAACCCTACACACTAATCTTTGTCCAGGATCAGAGCCATTTGTTTTATTCACCACAGTCCTCCCACTTGCCTCACTGGAAGGCTACACCAGCACGAAAGTAAAGCTAAAGGTGGTGAGTCTCTCCCCTAGTTTGACATGAGGATGAACACATTAGGCATATGAAAAGGAGAGTTCTGAACAGTTTGCTTGCATCTCTCCTTTATATTTCATGGAGAAAAGACACTTACAATGTGCATATTGCACACAGCAGTGGTGCACAGCTTCTAACCCCCACTAATTTTCTGTCTCCAATCCCACAGCACAGACTTAGCACTTGGCAAGTAAACAGGTCTGGGGAGAGGGGGGTTAACCTGACGCGTTCATGAACTAAAGCTTTAAGAAATCTATTTAATGCATTTACCCAACGATAAACACGTGGAAGAAAAGCTCCTTTTGCTATGGACGACGTTCGCACTTATTTTAAGGAATAGTTTGAAAATAATTTCAAATGCCAACAAGCAAATGAGGCAATGAATAAAGTAAAATATCTTTCTTTACTGGTTCCCATGCAATATGTGGGATGCTTTTATCATGCAGCTGAACACCACCAATGCCAATGGTATTTTTAGTGTTTAGCATTTTAGGTTTACCCAGCATTTACTCATAGCTGTTTCACTAGCAACTGGAGTAGATGATATCTAAGCCACTTGTCCTGAAATGCTTCATGGACTAGTTAAGGACATTTGGGGTACAAGTTCTGGGATCATGCCAGTCACCCATGATTTGCTGATATCACCTGTGGTGTTGATGATGACTGCCAGACCATTGTGCTGCATTAACATCACACAGACTACATTATCTCTTATCTCTTGCTCAAGTGATTTACTAGGTCTTCTTAGAGCACATATTCATGAAACCTGCACAGCTTTAGGTACACCAAGGAAGATTTTTAGAGCATAGGAACAAGAAACATAAATCTGAGCAGGATTTCTTCTCACCTTATGTCTTTCAAATGTTAATATGGCTAGTATGATGGTCCCTTAACTTTCCCCGCCTCTGCTAAGGCTTATTTACACCATCACTCTGCCAAAAAAACCCCCACACATAAACCTGCTTCTACACACATTCATGATAGCCACACCTACTCTAGATTCATGGAGAAGTTTGTTTTGAATTTGTCTTGAATTTTACACTCATAATGCGTGGGGAAAAAAAAAATTGAGATGCAAGCAACCAGCAGATTTGCTTTTCTCCATGCTGAGGTGACACCATGGTTCACAAAGAGAAAGGTTCTACCCAGTCAGATGGTTAGGTTTAAAGTCTTTCTAAGTCTAGAAGAGAATTCAGAGACACCCTGAAAATGTTTTAGTGCTACAATCTAATTAAATAGTATTTTGTCTTCCCCCACCATCACCCCAAGCAGCACATTTTAACTTCTCCCTTTAAACACATTTATACGCTCTGGCCAATAAGCAAAACAAAAGTTTCTGAAATGCTCCTACATGCCTGATACAGTAAGATAAATCCGAAATACTGTGGGCCACTAAAACATAGGTAAACACCCAGCAATGAAGACTTGCACAGGAATCTCAACTCAATCTACTCCATAGTGCCATCCCCTTCCCAACAGGATGCCCTTCAGAAGGTGGAGGTCAGCTACTTTAAACCAGCCAGCTAATAACTTTTTTTTTCTCCTCACTGGTAAATCAAAAAACCAGGACATTACTCATTTTCACTGATTATTTTCCCAAAAGATAAAAAGTAGAATCTATCAGGAAGGGAACGACCATCAAGAGAAGAAAATAGAATTTTGCATTGCCTTTTGTTCAGAAACTCCTGGCACAGGAGTAGCATCTATTGCTTATTCTTAAGCATGTGAAGTGGGAATGAAAGGAACAGACCTAATACACCTGCAATTTTAGCCAGTGAACTAAAACTGACTACATCATGCTCAGAATGACTCAAAAACTACGAGAAATAACAATAACAACATTAGACTGATTTTCAAAGATGCTCACACCGCACCCAGTGATGGTGGTACTCAGAGTGGGCCATTTACCTACCCTGGGCTGCACAGCACTCTGCTGCAGCCACACAGCTCAGCCCAGGAGCTAAACTCGCTCATCCCTGTACAAAACTGCTATTTCACAATAAAAGTAGCAGAAGGTTCCTCAAGGCCTCAATTATATTCCAGAGAAGTATTTAGGCTGCTAAATCATTCAGGCACTTTCAAAAGATTTCCTGAAGTTTGCAAATCTAATTGCTCATCTAAGCTTAATTCAGCTCAATTTTAAAAATCAGCTAAATTGGTGCTAATGCTGATGACACTAAAAATGCTCTTTAACTCATTTAAGGTTAATTTGGTAATTTACCAACATAAAGGTTAAGCCAACTAAAGGTATTTTTTAATAGAATTTTATAGAATTTGATTGGCTTGACTATAATAGTAGAAAAATAGTTTCTTCAAACATCCATAATACTGACAAACTCCTAACTTTACTTCACGTAATACTTCTCTAGATTTAAAAGAAAAGCCATAGAGGAAAATGACACCAATAAATACAGTTTTTGTTCTAGCACAGTTATTTGAATTTTTCAGGATATTTAGTAAAGCAATCACCAGGAGGGAAAAAAGCACTCTTGTTTCTCCAACTTAAATCATCTTTCTTGTAAGGAGTAACCATCTTGTATAAGAAATGCTGCTGTGAATAGGTCTAGACTTTACACAGCCATGGGTCACTAATTTAATTAGATTTCAAAGCAACTATTCTACCTTTACACTGAATACAATACTTCCTGTACCCTCCCTCATACTAAAAGGAATAAAACAATCCCCCAGAGGTTTACACCTCAATGCATGAGGAAACAACAACAAAGTGTACACACAATACCTTGAGTTACAGATGGGGTTTATATTATTCAAGTTATTAGGAAAACCTTAACTACCTGCTAAGTTGGTACTTTTAGCAAGGAAAACAGAAGCTTTTCTCCTTTCTGGGGAGAGAGGATTCCATTTGACCTGCTCTGCTCAGAAAATGACTGCTGTCAGCCAACCTCAACAACTTCCCCTCCTAAATATGAGCTTTTGCACATACTAAAAACATAAAACAAGCTTCTCTGTATGAATAAAATTAATTTCAGAAGTGAACTTTACTAGTAACAGTAGAAAGCCTTGCCTTCTATAAGAAAATAGAAGGGCTTTTAGGGTTTTTCTTGCGAGGTGAATAGTAGGGTACAGTTAGGATAGGTGCCCTGTGATGTATCAGCGTTTGGTCTTTTGAGCTTTTCTCCTTCCAAACGAAAATGAGGCTGCAGTTTTCACAGGGTTCTTGTATCACATGTGTTACCATGCATTTCTGACTCCACAAGCTTACTGCTTTCATAATTTGAGTGATCCAAAGATGCATGGCTTAGTTACTTGAGGAGATTGGGGGTTTTTCCCTCACTAAAAGTCAGGAGGAAACAACAAGAAACCAAGTACATATTGTCCTCCAGGAGCTCACACAGCATTTCAAAGAATTACACAAGACAGAAGCTGTTACTGGAAGTGAAACCACACTATAATAGGATCATTTGCCTTCAGTTTCACCATCCATAAATGACATGAAAACTACCTATTATTTGACACTACCATAGTGCTACACATTTGTGCTGTTATTCAGCAACACTCATGTAAAGGAAAAACTTGCTACAACAACTCTACGAACAGTCTGTGCAAATAATTTTGTTATTGTTACCAACAGTCCAACTTCACACCATGCCCCGCTGAACAGGATACTAATTAAGCCTTGATCCAGCTGTAACACACAAGTACATAACCTTTCATACTCTACTCTTCCACAGGAAAACAAGATGCCTGCTTGTATCATGCAGGAAGGGCAGGGGCAGGTGTCAGGCTATAATCACGGATTCTCTGGATCTCAATATAAATGAAGCACTTACGGCATTGATTCCCTAAACTGACAATAAATGAAGTTCTTCTGCAGGCAGCTACAGGCTGCTCCTCCCTTACATCCTGTGTACGCAGTGAGAAAAGAGAATTTTGTGAAGACTGGATGTAAAGACGCTACTGCCAAAATTTCTGGCAAATCCAGTGCTTGTATTTTGTGAGCAGCATTCCTGCTCTCTGTATGGCAAATTAACAGCAGTAAAAGGTGAAACACCTCATAACCTGTTCCTACAGTACAATATTTCTGGAAATATAATAGTTACTAGGACACAACACTTCCGATGCACAAATAAAGCTGAAATTATAAGAGTCTCTTTTACTCTCTCGTGTTAGCTAGTGGTAATGGTAATCATATAGAAGTGAAATAATTACAGAATGTATGAAAACAAGTTTTTCAACATCCATTCCTCTTTCTGATCTCATCAAGTCATCCTTCTGATCTCATGATAAAACTTCTGGGCCATAATACTAATTTACCATCATGTAATGGACATGAAAAGCAAGTTAATTTAAAGACATCCAGTATTTTGTTATAAAGTAAGAGTTTTAAAAGAGAGCTGTTTCACAGCTTCTAATGAATTTCAGTCTATAGGTTTAGGTTTTTTTTTTTAAGTCAGTGCCATGATGAAAAATCAGGCTTTCATAGTATGAAAACTTAAGAAAAAACAAATACATATTTGAATGTAATTTAAAAATTCCCAGGACAGAGAGCACTGGTGATCCATACGATGTCTAAACCACAGACCCAAACATACTGCATACCCTCACACGGACATGAAAAGAAAGGGGGTAAACGGAAGTAAACAAACATACAAAGGTAAGCTTATTTTAATCTGGGTATAAATAAAAACCACAAGGGCAACACTGCTCCCCAAAAGCTAGAAAGCAAATCACAAAAAGTGAAAGCAGTTTAGTGGGGAAAAAAGATCACAGGAAGGAACAACAATAATGAAAAATGGGCATGAAAAGAAACTGAATTATTATCTTCTCTAATGCAGCGTTCTTTTCTAGTCACAGAAGACAGACATTCACTTCATTGCAAGAAGTTTAAGTGAAAAAAACCGGAAGGCACAGCTAAGGAGTTAACAGAAGTTTGGGGAGCGGGGTCCGTACCCTACTTAGGAACACAGAAAATAAAAAACAATTATTATGTCATTTTCTCAATTATGGTCACTTCTGCTTTACCAAGTGGTAAGTTACAAGAGCAAGCACTGATGTGACCTTAGTATTAATTACTAGGACAGAGCCCTCATCCAGTTAGAGGGAAATATCCCTTGGCATCAGGATACAATAAGGAAGAAGGGAGAAGATAGGGAGAAGATACAAGGAGCCTGAGAGACAATCCAGCACTGTATTATCCCCAAAGAAAGTACCATCTTGGGACATTCAAGGATGCCCCCAAAGGCCACCACTGGGGACGTGAGGCAGACACACACAGAGCCCCCTCGACACTCAAGAGTGCTGTAGGATTTAACAGGAAGGTGAAAGCTGTCCATGCCATATCCCTCCTTTCACCTTCCTGTACCCCATAGCACTGTGCCTGAACAACACCAGCCCAAAACCCCACTTGCCACATGAGCAGATTCCTGGCTACTTCTATCTACAATAGTGGCAAATGCAATTTTACTGCCTTTCCTTATTTTTTTTTTTAAACCACAGAGCTGCTTTATCTCCAGCCTAGCATAAGTTCACGTGGAGAGGGCTGACTAAATTGAGCTGACTGCAGACAAGTTGGTACAGGCATTACTTAGTAGCATAGACCAGGTGGGACCACCAGAGAGAGAGGAGCCTGGTAGCAAATTCTAATTTATTCACAACGCATGGAAGAATGTGTCAGCAAAGACTCTCAAAGTGAAGCACATTAATTAGTTAAGCCTACTCAAGTTTTGTGGCTATTTTAAAATTAATAGGGTTGAGTAAACTAGGGCAAGCAGACAAAAAGGCCCACATCCTCAAAAGCACATTGTGGGTATGCTGAGAATTGTCTTTGTTGATCTGGATCTAAATGGATTTCAAGGTCTAATAATGAATCAATGAGCTGAATACTGTTTCCTAGATTCCTATCTCTCCGTGATTAGGCGCTCATAACAACGTGGGATTCAAGGAGTGTCTTGCACTGCATTGTATTATACCAGAGCTGGTATTAAAGAACTTTCAAACTGAGAAATTATGAAAATGTTGACTCATCACAGCACAAACCACAAAAGCTGAATAATGCTGTTGTCTTTTTTACGTCCCCATGTAACCATATGCAAATTACACCAAGAACAGTAAAAGCAAAATAATAAAGCGTGGTGGGCATCAAACTTGCTGTTATCTTTTATGGTATGGATTTATAGGAGATGGATGAAGCACTTTACAGTTAGCAAGAAATTTGTGATGAGAAGAGAAATACTTTTGCCTCCCAAACATTCAACAATATATAAAAGTAAAGTTAACATACCTGTTCCTTTGATGCTCTTTTTTTCAGACTGTGCCACTTGTATCACTTCAGCAGCAGCATCCCTTACTACCAAATCTTCATTCTGCAGCAGTAGAATCACACACTTCCACAGACCAAGGGTATCAGACAGTCCTGTATTTATTTAATTGTGAAGAAAGAGTTCTATTTTTCGTGAGCATTTAAAGAAGTTAAGAGTGCTCTGTTTCCACACCTAAACACAGCACATGCAGTTAAACACTGAAAGGCATTGGCAAACCACAGGGAAAGAGACTGGCAATATGATCAAAGTATTTTCAGCATGTGTGAACCTTATCTAGGTGGCAGACTGAGCTTGGTTTAAACAGTGGGCAACAGATAAGAGAATGGGCCTCTCTATCTGGGTTCAACTTCAGTCGCGAGTACTCGCAATTTTCTACAATTTCTAGGAGCGTAGAATTCCTGTTATGCAACATCAAAAATTTTGTGGCTGGAGATTGGCCAACACACTCTGATCATGGATTTGCAGTTGCAATCTGCCTGGAGCAGTGAATGCCAAACCAAGCTTCCTTCAGATACAGCCAGAAGTGCTGGACACAAATGCCACTCCCTGCTGGAAACAGCAAACGATTGCACACTCAGGGATCTACCCATCACCTCCTTCTCCCATATCCACCTGACCCCACCACTCACCAATGTGCCCTGCCAGCCTGACACCCACTATCTGTCAGAAACAAGTTTAATCCATGGGGCAATTCCATGCACACAGTTAAGACTAATCAGAGAGAACGGACAAGAGGGAGGTGCTCATCTGGTAACACCAAGAAGGCAGCCAGCACACACCACCCCAGTGGCAATTCACACCTCACAAGCCACATTCCCCTTGCAAACCATCGTAACATTTGGTGCTGCCAAACCATGGATGACCAGCTCAAGTCACAAGGCTGTACTCCTAGTTTCATGGGGTATTTTTCAGCTGACTTTTCAGGTCTTGTTGAACATCCTGATTAAAGGAATCAACTGCAAGGTCACTTCTAGGTGCAGCCAGCTGCTAGATAGTACTTTCTGGTGACCACAGATAACAACAGAGTTGTGTTTCACTGCTGTGCTGGCTTTCTTCTATCATGTTTTTAGCAGGTCTATCAGAAACTTGTATGACAAGGCTAGCCAGACTTTATTTCACTGCTTGGCCAAAGTAAAGTGCTCAAGGCTTTACTACACAGGCAGAAGCATTCCTGTATTACCTGTAACTTACCTATGTGGCAATGGCATGAAGTATCATTATTTTGGAAAGAAATGCTTTTTTTCCTAGCATGACACACTCAATAATCTTATACTGGTACAGCTAGGGCAGAAAAATTATTCCCTTCTAGATTCAATGGCCAGCTTTCCCACCTAGACAAGTTTCTACTGTATCTCCAGAAGCAGTGGAAGTCTGCAAATGGAATTTGCATAAAGACTTCTTCTGAACCCTCAAGCAACTTAATGGAGAGTTGATGGGGTCACCCGGAACACACAGACATTCACCCTCTTCCTCTTATGAACATAAGAATGGAAGCTCTTGGGAATGACTACAACTCCATTTCATACAACCACAGTTTCCTTTAACTTACATTTTTTACTATATGTGGTCAAGCAAGCTGATGCAGAACAAGACATAAAAGTCAAAGCTGCTTACATGCACACTTAATCCCTTTAAGGGTATTATTCTGGGTTTATATCACTACAACTAATCACCAGATCACGTCCTTGATTTGCCAAACTCCTCACTGCAATATTGACAGTTTCACGATTGTGAAGATCCCCAGACTGACAATTCTAAGTATTGTGGAGGGTTAACTCTGCATTCTTCTTCCCCTGGATCAATGTTAAGAGCAAAGAGCTAATACAGATGGTTTGGCCCACTGAGGCCTTGGGGCTCTGTTTTCTGGGCTGCCTGGGGGGCATTTGCTTTTGTTTCCTTGTCTGTTTTCATTTGTTTTGTTAGGATTTTATACAGGATACAAACTGCTGCTATTTTTTATTTCAGACCTTCACATCTGCCTGACTGGAAAGCATAAAAATCAGCAACTGTTTTGACAAGATCAAAGAGGAAACTGTTCTCCATCATCTATGGACCACATCCAAATAACAACAGATGAGAAACACAGCATTTGGGAGTTTTTCACTCCAATACCTCCACTGTCTTCATTTGACATAAATAGTAATAATGTCTGTCCTATGAAGAGCTTTATCTAGATGGTGGAGATCAAGATTTCCATAGATGATACTATGAACACTTAATATTGCAATGTCTACCTTATATAACAGACTTAGCTCTGTTAAATGTTGCCAATACCTCTTAAAAGGCACATCTCAAAATAATAGCTCATTTTTTACAACATCACTGCCTACAAGTTAAGAAATACACTGTTCTTTTTGTATAACAGGAATTTATATCCAGTTCATATGGATGGACTTAAGCTACTTAAACTAAAAACATTTATATAACTACACTGGAATGAGTAAGGAGTTAGAACTATCTAAAACTGTCTTGTTCAGGATGCAAAATAATTTATCATCTATTATTACCTATTCTTGCATATCTTCTGGCCCTCTGGTCACAAAATGCCCCTATTCTATATTCACAGAAGGCAAGGGAAAAAAAAGCTAAAAGAAAAACCCCATCTATTCTGCAGAACAAACCAGAGAGTTTCATTTAGCTTTGCCTCTCAGTCAGTAATGTACTGTCGAGTAAGGCTGTGTAGGTTTTGTTTGTTCTCTTTCTTTCTTTGTTTCATAAATAGACAGCCTAATGTTAATTTTAAAAAATATCATTATACCCAGGAGAGACAATGTGATCCAACTATTAATCATTCTTATAGTAGAATGTCTCTAATTTCTAGACTGAAGCCCTTCATTTCAACATCCAGCCAGCACAGCTTTGTTACACTCCCAGCATTAAACTAAAAATATGTCCACCTTACCAATACAGTATCACAGAAAGATTCAAGTCAGAGAACAACTGAGAGCCAGTAAATCTGTACAGCACTGTATAGTGAGCTGGAGACATAAAAACATCTCACGGCCTCCCTTCTGCAGTTATTGCACGAGGCTGTGCACATGTGCTTTTTCTACCAGAATTGAAATAAGTCTGTATGTTTAGTAATTAAATCCTATTCAAATTTTTTTTTAAACCCTGTTTGATATAATTACGTGTTTTGACTGTGAGTACACATACAATACATCTGAAATCATAAATTAATGGATTTCCTCTAGAAAGATTCAGAAAATTACTGTTCAAGCTACTTACCAAGAATGAGTTTCTTACTGATCAGAAGCAATGATGTTATACTCTTCAGAATTTCAGCAGCTGCTAACAGCATCTCTGTCTCTTGCTCATCTCCACAAAAGAACACTATCAGCTGAACCCATGTTTTCATGACTTCCTCTGAAATCTGAAGGCACAGAACACGTGAGAAGTATGCTGTACAAGCTGGTATTACCTCTTACCATTACACACTGAACTGTGGCCTGCCAAAAGGACACTGCTCATTAGTAACCGTGAAGTTTTTTCCAAAGGTGAATTTCCAAAGGTAAAAGGTGAATCCCATATGAACATCTAGAAGTCAGCCTTACTAAGTCAGGTGATTCTCTTTTAGTCAGAGCGGTATCCACAGTCAAGTCTCTTGCTCTGTCCCTCCACACCAGACTCACCAATGACCACACAAAAGTGTATCTTTGTGTCCTCACTTCTTCTAAACATGCAAAGACAAATATGCTGGTTCTTTGTTAAATTTCAGACAGTTTCTCCCTATCCATCTCCCCAGCCTGTCGAGGTCCCTTAGAAGGGCAGCACAGCCCTTGGGTATCAGCTACTCCTCCCAGGCTTTTGCCACCAACAAACCTGCTGCGGATGCTTGTGTCCCTTCAACCAAGACACCGATGAATAAGTTAAACAATATTGGGCCCAGTATTAAACATTGGGGACACCAGTAGTGACAGATGAATTCGACCCTGTGCCACTGATTACAAACCCTCTGTGATGTGCCATTCAGCTAGTTCTCATTCCTCATTAACAGAAGAATAAATGAAACCTCAGTTGTACTCTGCCACATCCTGCCTGGTACAGGGCCATGTACCTGCACGGCACAAAGGGACAGAGCCAGAGTGTGTCCTACAGATTCCGTAACAGGTGAAAATGAAAAATAAAAATCTCCCAAGATGTTACAATGACTCAAATTTCAAGCAGACACATGGACGGACTATCTAGAAAGACACAACCTAACTTTTACCTTATGGAAGAGAAAATCCCTTCCACAGATGTAAATACTGAATGCAAGTCCAAAGAATGAATTTAGATGGAAAATTGATGTACCTGGTCTTTCCCAAAGCAGAAAGCTCTCTCTGCAGGTATATCTTAGATCTCTCATGATTTATATGCTTATTAGAGAAAGCTGTTTTAGCATTCCTGGTTAAGAGTGTTACAGTATTTTTCATTAATTCCTCTGTCATGTTAAACTTGAAGTCCTTGCACTATGTCTTCCCTTTAACAAAAAGATTTAACATCGTAATTCATGTTCCTCAATCTTTGTGCACAAATCTGATTTTTTTTTTTTTATAATGAGACAAGGTTATTAGGATACAATATGAATCCCTTCTGCTGCTCACTCTGTGAAAAATAACAGCTATGTAAAGAAAAAAAAAATCTCCCTTTTAAAACAGATCATGAGAGTTTTGTTTATTTTAAAATATCCATTAAGTGGGTTTTGTGTCTTTGAAAATATTTTTTAAAATGTCTAGCACTAAAGCTGCCTTTGCATGGCTCTACATATGTGACATCACAGACTGACAATTTAGAATCAAAAGAAATCTGAGCTGGCTGGGAACTGCACCCAACCACTGCTTCAGCTTCGTGCCTTCCCACCCGACGTGCTCTCCTGTGGGCTCTCCAAAAATCAAGAAACCACAACAAAGCTGCACTTCAGTAAATGGGCTAGATTCAGAACAAGGATTAAACACCACAGGCATTTCCCTTTCCACATAACAGTGACCATTTTGAGTGAGCTCATAAGCTGAAATTACTCCATTGCAAAATATTTACTTATGTATTTAACTTGAAATGACTTTGAGAGGGATGTACTGAGATGATATTCATGGCTGTTTCCATTTCAGAACATGGCAGTGTACTCAGAGAGGAAGACAAAATATCAAAAAAGGTGCAAGAAAACACCAGCTTGGGGCTTGGATCTAAAAGAAACCACATTACTGCGATCACCAGAAACGCCAGAATTACAAAACTGTTAAGCAGCTCTATTTCCCTTACCTGCTGATCATTCTGCAAAAGGTGAATAATCAACTTGGAGGCAAATCTGAGAGCTATGGTTTGACCTTCAGTGCTGAGAAAACAAAGCAAAGGACATATAAAAAAAACAGCTATTTCTGTCATAATTTCATCTCTAGAAGAAAACCAGCCAGCTCTTAATTATATCTGATTATCACCAATGGGTGTTTTTCAAGCTGAGCATTTGGAAGTTTTTACATTGAGAGATCTAGATGCTAGCTAAGTTTTCACCTGATATGCAAATGAAACATCCTTACTTTCACTTCTCTCATGTTTATTTTCTACTTGCATACTTCTCATAGAAGAACACATTTGAAAATGGAACCCAAGTCAAGTAAACCAGACATTATTTTAAATTATAAACAAAAGCCATCTTTTCAAGCTGTTATTTAGCTGCAGGAATATCTCTTCTACAGCTGCTAGAAATGCTCCTAGTACAGAATATGCCCACTGCCAGCTTCCCAGCCTCCCTGCTGCCTAACAGGGTCTAAGGACATGGCTCTTGGCACCATGGCTTCTGAAGGCTAGCCCCACCATGGGAAATGGGAACACCTGGGCAGTAAGGCCAGCTCTTTCAGCTATTTCCCTCTAACAGCACCAGTCAGTGTTATTTTACCACCAGTATCTTACTTCATCCCAGAAATGACCACTCCCTGTCACCATCATTTGAATTTTAACATTTTAGTGTAAATCAGCTGCCAATGTGCAGAGCTATAATGTGCTCTTCTACACTCTATACCCTCTGTATTGAATGTTTGTGAACATTGCACTCCAGTGTTACATGGCTTAAAAAACTATCAGAAAAAGGATATCATACCCTTAGTCTGGACACTGTAAGCCTGTTTGTCCATTCCATTATGAATGGATGGACACAGCTTCTAATTCAATAGCAACCACAAACTGGCTCCAGATTTTCAGTGCTTTCTGCTGACTTTACAGTCTGAATAAGGAGTGCAAACCCAAAGGATTAGGATTAACCATTTCTGCCAATCCAACACGTCAAAGTAGATCCGTCATTCTTTCTACAAACCATCTGCCCATAAACCAGGATAGGATGGATGGCAGATTCACAGCAAATGACTGTGTGGTTGGATCATTCATTCTAATTGTTAATTCTGTTAACTCGTGTGTTTCCCAGTTACTTCAGGACGAACTATGCTCCCTGGCTATCATCAGACAGCCAGAGTAACTTCTTTCAGGAACTGTACTACTGGACATTTACAGGGTGCGAGTATGACTTGTGGGCCTTTTTAATAATTAAGATCCACATCTAACTTCACTGAAAAATTCTCAAGAACACTCTTTATTCAAATAAGCCACACTCACTTTTCTGAAACATGGATTTTTAAATCAAAGGACAGTCCCAAACCAATATATTAATATCCAACACTGACCGTTTTTAAAATACAAGTATTTCAACACGCATGATAGACCATACCTGCTGGAGATATCTGCAAGGTTTAAACTCCAGGTTAAGAGCTCATTTGGATTCATTTTTATAGAGCATTCAGTCTTTGGAAGCACATTTCTGAAATCCATATTATAAAGAATTTCCAGCACCTGCAGACACAATTCACAAACAAAGAATTTACAGACAGTCTCAACAGGAATGTGCACATATGAGATCAATAAAAGACTGACTTCAGCCCCATTCCAAGAACACGAAGATTCTCTCTGGACAGTTCTAAGAAGGGCAGGAGGAAGTTCTTGCTTTTACACAAGAACATCTGTTATGAAATTATTGCACAGCCCTTGTTCAATGTAAAAAAAAATCCCAACTACTCACCTAATATTTAGAAAACCTTAATGCATGTCTGAAATAGATTTTTGAAAATTACAAATATAATATAAAAATTAAAAATATAATTTACTAAAAACATACAAAATGTCAATAAAAAACCACGCTCTTACCTTGCAAAAACACTGGGGATTTGTTTCCTTCAGAGCCATTGTGAGAAGAGTGTCTTCTAAATCGATGAGTAAACACAATACACCTTCTCTTCCTTCTGCAATCTGCTTGGAATTTCTTTGTTTCAGCCACAGCAGTATTGCTTCCAAGGTCAGCAGACGTACTTCATGGAACTCACAGTGGAGGAGATGAGCTACTGACAATGAAGGCTTGGCCATGTTCTTTGCAACAGCTGAACCACTGCTCTGGATGTCAGGACCTGCAGTCACTGACAGCACTGATATTACAAGTTTCGTGATGCTCTGAAGGTACTGTATCAGTCCTGGAACTGCAGATGAGTACGGAATACCACACACCAACTCAGATTCAGAAATGACTTCGTTCATCTCTTCCCAAAAGCCAAGGAATTGCATTCCTGGAATGAGAGTAACACTTAATAAAGTGACAAATAGATGATGCTACCATCTGCTCCAGATCATGAAGCTGACAAACATCAGGTATGCAAAATGTATCACAATTCAGGCAAATTCAGGCATGAAATGAAAATCATAGTCCTCCTTCATTTTAAACTGATTTCAAATTATAAAAAAGCTTTGCTAGATATCATGTGTTCCTATTTAAACAGAAAAAAACCAGGACACAATGTTTTCTGAGAACTATGAATTGTTAACACATGAGTTAAAAGTTTCAAACAACTTAAAAAAAGGTTCACTACCTTGAAGATTGCCTGTAATCTTTACCAGTTATATCTGTTGATAAGTATTTATTTAAATCAAGCTAGTAATACAATATTGCAAATTGTACAAACCTACCATTTCTACCATTGAAGAAAGTGATTAACACAAATAAACTATGAAATATATGTGGGGAAAAATGCATATAGTTAGCTCTAGAATGAAAGACCAGACTGGATAAAGCACTGCCTGTCTGCCTACTCAGCTGCAACTGAAATCAGGAGAAATTATGACAGAAGCCATTGTAATAATATTGAAAATCTCATGCACTCATGAGATTTTAGTCAGAAAAAATTACTATTAAGAGGATGCCCCTTCTCAATAAATAGATCTGTCCTGTGTGTATCAATCTAAAGAATTTACTGATTAAAAAACCCAGGAAGCTTTTCTTTTTATTATTCATTAATGTTCGTATTCATTTTGAACAGTTAACATAGCTAAGAAAAGAAAGGAGCTGCACTGTAACCCCTGTTATGTATCAGCACAGAACTGTGACATTTCAGCCATTTACACTGGTGCAGCGTTGTCCACATGGCCCAGCACAGCTTGAGAACCTTCTTTAGTGCCTGGCTACCTCCTGGAGTGAACAAAGAGGCCACTGCCATCTGTGATACCAGAGGGTTTCAGGTTTTAGCAGAGCTGGCAGAGTAGACATAAAATGAAAGAAAAAATCATCTATGGTTCTATCTCATACCCACATAGACTGAAATACTCATATGCCATGAGTTCAACCTTCTTCTCCACCATTAACAGGAATGAAGCATTTATAATATTGAAACCAAGGATTTTTACCGAGTTCAGTGCCTGTATAGCTTGTACTGCAAGAAAATGAACATGCTACACCCCAAAAAATTCAAATGCAAGTAGGGGAAAATTACAAAAAAGCAGAGAACAACAGCGCCACTGGTGCTAGGGAATGTTGGAAGTTTAGGGGTTTTTAAATGTGAAAATGCACTAAAGGTAAATACAAAGATTAAAACAAACTTAGATTTTGTCACTATCTGCAAGAAGACAATTCATTGCCATATAACTTTGCTATTTATAATTAAACACTGTGCACTGCTAAAAGCCTGTCCAAATAGTCCTACTAAATTCCTGAATTTGACATGAAGCCACAGCACAAGTATAGATTCATTTTGTTGCCCATGAAGACATTTCCCTAAGCCTTCTATTTACAGTTAAATATCCTGCCCTTTCATATTCCAATTCTTCCAAAGCCATCTTAATTTGTTTGACATTTACACAGAAACTTGACATGGTTGTACCCTGTCTAGCGCATAAGGCAGAACCATTTCTGAGTAATTCTGGACACGCTTCAAAGAAATCTAGTATTTGTAAAAAATTTCAGACATATCATCCAACCATTAGTTCTGTCATTCACATTTTTGCTACAGTTTATTTTCTGAAGGGGCTTGATGCAGTTGAAGGAACTCCGGTATCAGTGCAAAGCCGTCTCTTAGCATTATCCTCTATGTGACACAGCTGACTTCCATCTCATAACAATGCAAACTTGTATATTTATTTGCTACATTTCTAAAGCCCCTCCAAACACATTGGTTTTACACACTGGCATCATAGCATAAACCAGCATTAATGCCCATGTCACATGACAAGTATCCAACTGCCAAAATTCCTTAATTTCTGAACTGTCTGGTTGCCTTGGAGAGGGATTAGGCCTTCGTCTCAGTTATTACACAGCCTGACTCCACAGACAGCAGTTTAACAACAGAAATAATCCCAGGCAGCTGAAAGAAAAAGGTTCAAGGTCAAATGTCTCAGTTCAAGAAGAGAAACAGCTTCAGTTTGGGAGCACTGCACCCTCTCAGGTTTCTACCTGCACCCCTCCTCAGCTGCCTTTCAGCAACATACACATCAACTGACTCAGCTCTCCAAACCGAGTCTGCATTTGTAAGTATATTACAAGAGAGATGCTTTTATTTTCTGTCCATGTTGCTTGACATTGAGGTATGGCTACATGCATGCAGTAATAGGATATCTGACAGGATGGAAGGGTCAAAACTCCAGAGCAGGAAAAGCGAGAGTAGTATTAGGTGGACACAGAGCGAGAGAGAGAAAAACATTACAGGAAGGGGTACAGTGTATTTTTTTTTGTTGGTGTCAATGCTGCCAACTTTGCCAAAGCCTGCAACCCAACATCAGAGAGAGTGGCGACCCTTCCATGGACTCTGGGAGCTGGCCATGCACTGACCTTCCAACTCAGCAAACTTTCATTTGTAGTCTGCAAGGCCAGCACAACTTCTTGTTATGTCTTCACCTTGAAAGGGGAAAACTACTTTCATATAAAAAACAGAGCGGAGCTACTCACTCCCAGAGCTACTACTTTGCAGAGTCTGTGATACAAGAGGCTTGGGTAACAGATGCTCTTTTTCTGTACGTATCAAATACTTCTGCTTTGGAAACCTTGTGGATGACTTCTTTCTGTCGCATGCAATTGTGAAAGACTGGATACTGTGGTTCATCTATTTTACAGAAAGTCTCTTGAAAACTGGACGTCTCAATGGTACAGCCGGCAGCAAAATAAGACTGTCTGCATATTTGCTTAGCCTCAGCACACCAGAAAGCAAATCCTTCTGCATTTATCTTGTGCTCCACATGCTCTCCAACACTCTTCACACAAATATGTACAAAAGGAAAGAATGCCCCATCTTATTACAATGCAGTGGAAATATTCCTGCTTTCAACTTCATCACTAAGAAATCTTTCCAGGCTTTCATGTAAATGTTTTCTCATCTGCTTAGCTTTAAGTAAACTCTTTCCTTTGGCTTACATCAAAATATCCAACTAAATCAGAAAACCACACGGGTTCCCAAAGTAAATGTCAGCCCTTGTTGTTAAGATACAGTAACGACATATTTGTATTTACAAACAAACATCACTGTACAGTTTGAATGACCAGCTGCTGTGGGAAGGAAGTACAAATTTTGGCTGACCAAAGAAGGGTCCTGGCAAACAGCAGTCTTTCCAGGATGCTGACAGATGCAAAAGAGCCCCCAAGAATTAAGTGGGTTTAATTTTATCCCCCCCCCCCCCCTGTTGACTTGGTTTTTTTCGGGGAAAAAAAAGTGTCAAGCCCATTT
>VZTX01018622.1:28276-56279 GCA_013400915.1 Pardalotus punctatus | reverse complement strand
AATTTTTCCCCCCCCCCCCCTTAAGGATTGCTTCATTTGTGGGACAGAAGAATTTCAGCCTGCTTCTAGTACAGGAGATGTCTTACACAACCACTTGGTTCTCCCTCAACACCCGACACAAACATCCTCAACCCCTTGGCATCCCCTGCATGGATATATGCATTTATCATCTATGTAACATCATCTAGGTTTGAGGGACTGTTTTTTTAATCCTGATTGAAATCAACTGATGTTCAGTCATCATATGAACTAAAATGGTCTTTCACCATCTGAAAATAAAGAGAAAAGGAAAAGGGGCAGAATGGAATTAGCAGACTGGATGAATCTCCATTTACAAACCCCCTCAAAGCTTAGCAGCTCCCAAACCTGTGCCCTGCCTGTTTCTCTTCTGCTCTTCCCTGCAGTGGCAGGCAGGACCAATTCCACAGTCTGTTCCCAGAGTGAGTAGATACACAGAGCAAGGACAGAAAAACATCCCTGCTCAGGGAGTAACGAACAGTCAGCTGATGTACAATTCAGCTGATCTTTCATCTCAGAGATACTACACTCTGTTCAAAAGTGAGAGAAGGAACCTGAATTCCTTCCATATTTAAATCTACACTTGCTTCACCTCATTGAAGGGTTGATACATTCCTGTAGGATTTGGTAATTTCACAGTGATTGTCTAGGCTATGTCCCAGTGGACAAATCTCCCAATCATCAGGTATATGCTGCGTGAGGGGCTCCCTTCTGTACATGAGATCAGCATACCTCTAAGTATTTGCACTTTTAGATGAATATTGAGATTAAATCCTGTTGCAGGCCCTCAAGCATCCAAACCATCTTCCACGTTCCTATGAGAGGCTCCAGAAAAAAGGAACAAAGCAGGGGAAAAGGGGAGTACTACCAGCTTTAGAAAGCTTACTGACACTCTTGAAGGGCAGACAAAAATTACAAGAGCAGCAATAAAATGCTGCTGTGCCTGCAGTACAATGTTATGGGAAGGGGGTTCAAGCATCAAAAATCTGGATATTCATCATCATTCACCAAGACCTGCAAGAAAGTGCAAGTGTTTATGAAATGAGGTTAAAATCCTTAAGCACTCTCAAACTACCATCCATGAACATCTGAAGAGATTATACAAATAGGGAGTAGGCTGAGAGGTAATCAGTGCCAAGAAGAGATTTTCCTAGACAAATACTAAGGAAAAGTATTTTCTTTCGTATTTTTCCTTTTTAATAAAAGTGGATTAGGCAAAGTCACTGCTAAATGGAAAAAAAGCCCACAAGGAGAACAGAAAAGTCTGTTTCATTACACTGCCATACTAAGGTGACTGTTGGTGATCACAAAAAGGGCATATTTTAAGCAGGATGTTTTCTTCCAAAGACATCTGCAACTTCTTCAACATCAGAGACTAAGCATCAGAACTCACAATACAATTCAAAACTGCAAACATGACTGATTAAGAGAATCCATGGATAATTTATTGTTGAGGACACAAGCATCCCACTGGATTTTGTCCAGCATAAGGGAAAGTTTTCAAAGAAAAAAAAGAAAAAACATTTTATCTGGACACTAAGACTGCTATTTTTTCTTCAGCTTCTCTCTGGCCCAGCACTCAGTTTTCCAATATTTTGCATTCATATAAAATAATAAAACCCCATGGAGACTATGCAAGTCAGTCAGTGACACATGCTGGAATCTAAAGGGTACCTGATTTCCAAAGGACAAGCAGTCTCTGTCTTGATGTGGGGACAGAATTTTAACTGCTAACATTAATAAACATGATCAATTCCACTTCCCCCTACTGTCACTTATTTCACGGAACACCTTTCCATATTCCTTGCTCTACAGAGCATTCCAGCAGTATCATGTCTACCTTCCACAACCCTGCTCTGTTCACTGCCTCCGCCATCATTTTAAAAACACTTTTACTTTCCTCCTCCTCCACATGTGCCACAAGTTTTACCTCTGATGTTTCCTTGACAGCTGCTGGTGTTGCACATGTCCATATCCTTACTCCAAAAATTTATTCTTTTCAGCCTTGGTCCATTTGTTTCGTTCTTCTGTCTCACACTAACCTTTGTTCTGTCTTTGGACCACCTCAATATCCCTCCCTTGCTCTGCCTCTGGCATTTTACTGTCCAGGCAACTCCCAGTCGCTCCCTGTCTCTTGGACCTCCGACAATGCCATCTTCAACTTCTTCATTCTCTGGTCTGCACTGAATTAGATCACTGAGTACCTAAATGCATTCCCTTTTGACTTATCTAATTTAATGCTAGTAGGCACAGTCCATTTAGGTGATCCTATAAATATGTTTTAAATCTTTACCTTCCTTGAGTCAAAATAAAAACATTTACCCAGTGCCACAGTCAATATACCAGCAAACTTTATATAATTTCTAATAAACAAAAACTGTCTTCAATTTGTTAAGAGTGAATTTAAGTTTAGCTAATTAGACTAAATAACCAGAACATGCACTAACAAGTTGCCTGTGTTTTTATTCAGATAATTCTTTAGCTGCACTTCTAAGGATCTAGGTAAAGAAAGTTAAAGCATAGCTAAAATAATCAACCTAGTTATCCCTGTCAAATTTTTACCATTCAAAAACCACCAGTTTTTCAGTTATCCTGCAGGAAAAACTTGGCTACCATTTAGCTTCTTTCAAAAAGAAGAAAAGATTAAGAAGTATGATACAGAAAAAAAAGTGGTCACAGCCTTCAAACGCAATTTAAAAGTCCTACAAATCATGTAATTCAGGCAAACATTTAAGACATCCCTATGTAAAAACCAAATTGTGCTTTCATCACAAAGCGTTGCAAAGCATCCAGAAGTTTGATAATCTGTATTATTTCTACCAATGTATTTTGTAACTTCTAATGAAAAAGCACAAATATAACTGAGACAGTGGTATTTGCACTGTTATTCAAAACAGTATTTTGTTGTACTTGAGGACAAAACCAGCAGACTGTTGAAATAATAGCTCATATTTCTGATCACATATACATATATGTGCAGTGCACAGTATTTTTTGCAACCATTTATGTAGTTCGTGAGCAGAATTTAAGAATCTTAACCAAGCTACATCTACAGAAGGTTTGGAGGATAGCAAGGAAATGGAAGTATGTTTTTGCAGAACTCAAGGAAAGAAAATATCAGTGAGCAGAATGCTGGCTGCTCCATTTTGATATCAAAACATTCTCTTTACGAACGGGATTAATCATGTAAATACTAAGTAACTGTTCCCACAGTTGACAACAACACTGGAGTTTGGTTAATTTCAAGAACTTTTATAAATTTTTCTACTCAAATGTAGAAAGGAAAAACACACGGTTAGACTACAAGTGGCAGCTTTTCCTAGATCACAGATTTATCCTATTTGACACCCTGTTTAAATGTTTTCTCTTTCCCATCAAACTTGAGTTTTGAAGACACTATACTTGATAACAAGCCAAATCAGCCAGCAGATTGACAGCATATATACAGGATAAAGCAACAACTTGGCAGGATTCTCTCTAACAAAATTTTCTTTCATCTTTTCCCTCTTCTGTTCTACATCCTATTCACTTATGGTGACGGGATTCTATCAACAAGTGACATTTTTTGGAACACAACCCTGGCCAAAATGCACTTACATTTGTCAAGTATATTATAGAGAGTTGCATCCATTTTTCCCTTCACAAACTGACAAAATACTACAAGAAAACTTTCAAGACATGAGCAAGAAGGAAAATGTGACCACTTTGTCTTGTGGTATTCTTCATCTGTTACAGGTAGACAAAGCATCCCAGACCTGAGCTTTCACTGCAATGCAACCCTCTGGCTCCTACATTACCAGCTCCGTAGGATCACAGTGATACTCTCATCTTCTTGTTTCGCTTCAAACACCAATTTCCAGAAGATGTGAAAGCAGGAATGTCTATCACAGGCCCTCTCAGGAGTTCACACATTCAACAGAGGCATCTTATTTACAGAAACAGTGTATCACAGCAGAGCCCTGTATCCCATCTCTTGCAAAGCCCATCTCTGAGCCCACAGAAAGATGTGCAACCTCAGACACACACGGACCTAGAGCTCTACAGCTCAGAAGACCTCTGCTTCTGACTCCCACTAATCAAAAGTTGTCAATTTGGAAATAATCATACACACAACTAAGCCTGGACATGTTCTCACCTGGACTTGGGGTAATTTTTCCTGCCCAAATATGCCTACAAATATTGTTTTATTCCTCTCGTAGTGTTTGAAGCAGGGTACAAGTGCCAGAATATCCTCTGGAAGAGGACTGCATTGTTCTCCCATTAGAATGAGAAGGCCCTAAACATCTGTGATTTCTGGTCTATAAAAACAGTTAATGTGGAGAAAATACATCAGAGGTCTGCAAGAACAAATTCACTGGATGCTATTCATAATTATTAATAGTGGCAATAGACATTAATTTATCAAATAATCCTATACCTGGTAAGAACATTTTTTACTCTCAATGAAGGTAAAAATGGTATTTTTATATTTTAACTTTTCTTCTTAAGGCTTGCTTCCAACTACAATTGATAACAGAATAAAAATATTTTTAAGTTTACGCAGTCTTTGCATTATGTATTGTCTCTGCATATCTGAAAGCCCTCAGGCACATCAGGAACTGGGAAAAAAGTCCCAGATTCTGCCTATCACCTCAAGGAAACAATTCTTTTCCCAGTGACATCAGTCGGGCAACACTTCCATCCAGCCCAGCAAATCGTTGTCACTATGGAGTTCGTGGTTTTTTGTTTTGTTTAAGATAAATAATCATCATTTAACCAGCAGTAAATTTTTAGCTGGACAAGATGCTTTTGGTATCCATTACTCCCTGCTTTCCTTAGCCGACATTTTAAAGTTTTTTGAATTTGTGAAGTAAATTCCCTAAGGGCTATCCTGCCCTTTAAGACATAGATTATATTAATTGAAAACAACAAATCACTTACAGAAAATAATCATAATGTAGGAAAGGCCTAGGCAGAGCTGTATTCTGAAAACCTCTTTGTAATTGTAGCCTCTTTAGACAGGCATAATCAATTAGAAGTGGTCTGATTTTAACCAGTTGCAGGCTCATTACATTGCATTCCCATTTCTGTTGATGAAAATCAGTCTCAGCCTGTGGCCTGGAACTCATATACAGCACTTCCTGGTGCCTCTTAGATAAACACATCAAGAAACAGTTTTATTCGGATTTGTCCCTCACCCTTTATTCATTGAAACAACTTTACAAATCAAGATTAGAACAGAGAAAAATTGGCTCATAACCAGAGATACACATATATGAGTAAGATACTTAATCTCAGAAAAATATAAAGTTTCAGTTAATAATCATATCTTAAAACCATTTCAATGGGAGACTCAAAACATTCAGCTATAACTGGTAAGTTTAGTCTTTCTTTTACTATGTCATGGGACACTCAGTTTCTATTTAATATAAACACATTACTCCTTCCTTTCAGAAGGGCTTCTTGCCTGTGATACATAAAATTGTCCCGAATGTATCTTCAAGTTTTCGAAACAGTACTTCCAGCCTAAGTTTTTACTCTCTGTAGACACTGCCTGAAATATGTAATTTTAAACCTATGTAGGAATGAAACTTTTAAACAAAACAATACTAATGAACCATCTCCAAGCAGAGAGAATCCACAAAAATAACTGCTCTCCTTCTACAGAAATTGTACCTTACAGTACCCAGGTTTGGTACATTCCACATGAGCTTTGAAAAATAAATTAATTCACTACAGTCAGTAATCCAGCCACAGCATGGTGCACTCCCTCAGGCTCAAAGGGCTATTCACAAGTCAGGGGCATTTAAAAAAAAGAGGAGAGTTTCCTGGTGTGGAGAGGTCTATAAAAGCCTTTGCAAATGTGCAACAATTGTTTAAAAACCAGAACCAAAAAAAAAAACTTCCAAGGATAACTGAAATAGAAAAGAGACTGATAAAGGAAATGCAATGCCCACTAAGTAAGCAAAATGAGAAGCCCTCCCCTGGAGTACTGGCTGTTCCTTCCTAAAAGATAATACAAAAATAGTGCTGAAGGGTAAGTGACAAGAATAATCAGAAGATGAAAAAAACTTCATATGAACAGAATACTGAAAAACCAGGATAATTCGTACTACAAAGAAGCTGAACAGAAGTAGAGCACCATGATTAAAGAAAGTATAAAATTAATATTCCCAAAAGGATCTATCTTTTAAAAAGAAGCATTCAAAGTAAAAGGCTGATGAGCCCAAATATGGTTGAAGGAAGCTTTGGGGGTTGTTTTTGTTTATTTTGTAGTGGTGATACACAGCTAGGCTTTTTAATGTACTGCAAAGGATTCTCACTAAAGCCAATGGCACATGAGGATTGAAAAAGCTTTATTTTGTACTAATAACAAAAATAAGTAAATATATATTACAATAGAAGAATTACTGATGGTAGATATAGCTTACCCCCCAAAAAAAAACAGTGAAGAGCTGGGAAAAAACGTATCCCTAGAGACATGTTATATTGAAACTGCTTTAGATAAGGCGGTGCTTTCCTCCCTATGAAGCATGTGGCCCTTGCCTAGTCACAAACAAGAACAAGACCTACAGTGCAATACCACTTGCCGATTTCCTTTACTGAACAGCATATCTTGACTCATGGGATCCATGAGAGAGGAATGACTCTCCTGAGGACATGAAAGATCAGAGTAATCGCCTGGAGTTCCCAATAACCCCACCCATATTCCTCTGGTATAATGGAAGTCACCTGTCACAAACTCTCTGTATGTCTGTCCTGCTGTAAGGGCTAGTTCTGCATCAACCTGTCTGAAGAAGTTAATTTCAAACACCTTCACCACCAATTTGCTTTCCTAACAACTATCACTATTTGAAATGCTATTCACAAGAAATCACACCAATAGCAATTTTAGAATTATAATGGAACCACATCAACTAAAGGTCTAGGCAAAAAGAGCAAAAGGAATTGGTTTTAAAATTAAGAACAGTGCCCCAACATGACTATCTGAAATAAAGAACAGTTCCAGTGACTTAAATGCAGTGTTAAAATCAGTCATTAAGAATTTTAATGAAATGACAGAACTATTCCTTAATTGCCTTCCTGGACTGACAAAGTAATTTATTACTTACTTGTTCATATGAAATGAACAAAACAGGCCCACAAGGAAGCTGCTTACATGTGACTGAAAGCTGCCTACACACTGCCACACTTGAAAGGGTATCCCTTCCTCCATACCTTTGTTTTTCTTATTGTTTACAGCTTCTGTATTGTTGCAAACTGTAACCTACAACATTAAAACCACTGATAGTCCTCACTGGTCCTTCATAAAATTCCCATTGATAAAGAATCAAATAAAAAAAGAAACTGAAAGAAGCTCTGAGAGTTGTTTCTTATAAAACTCCTAAACATTAGAAAACACCTTCCCTGAAACTATTTCAGATGACTCATGAAGGAACATTTCTGTAGCTTTCTGGAAAGGTTACAGTAGAAATAGTCCAGGATTTGGATTTTGTTTTAAAAAAAACATTTTGGAACATGGAGAGGATCCTTTTTGCTGTTACCCATTCCAGGATTAGGAATACTGCAAGATCATCACTTCAAGCCTTGACATGGAGCTGTACCTCAGCCCCTGAACAAAACCTAGAACTAGCTCTTCAGAAGGCAGAATAAAGGGCTTCTGCTACACGGCAGCTACAAGACTCCAGAAATCAGTAGATACCTTGAGCACAGGTAATATACTATTCTCTCTCCAGATTCAACAGAGCTCAGAAATACAAACAGGTATTAAATCTGATGTATAGAACAACACATTTGACTTACCTTGCTTTTGAAACTTCTCCAGGTGAGTACTCAGCATCATGAGGACATCAAGATAGGCAGCTCTGGTCACAAAACAAGGATTCAGCCTAAGAAAAAAAGATCAAGTTTTTAAAGATTAAATCCTTATAACCTTAGAAACAGCAGTAAAACAAACTAGTTTAGCATGTCTATTTAAATTAATGAAGATAAACTGCTGGCCAAATTAGACTGCATATATGAAATAATTAGGCCAAGTTATCTAAGCTTCACTTCCTGGCCCATTCTGAGTGACATTCTCCCTTGCAGAATGGCAACAGTCTTCCTCCTACAGCCATTCCACTAAACCACAGCTGATACATTTCATTATTATTGCACGAACCAGCCTGTTGTAGCAACTACTATGTCTTTGTTTTGTTTACAGATCGTGTGTGCAACTAAATGCATCAACAAAAGGAAGTCTTCAGTTCTTACTGTTACAGCTCATAAAAGAGAAACTTCCCTTGCAAGGTACTTACACCTTTTTAATGACCATAGCTCCCTCATTGTTCTGATGCAGACCAGAGGTGTGCATGTTTTTAAAACTAGGTATTTCTTTTTCCAAACAAGAATATTTGGGATTTTGTGTATATAATGGAAATTGGTAATAAGCTACTTTCTGCTCTACCTTTTCAATTTGCAAGTGACTATTTTCTCCCCAATTAGAAAAATAAAATTAGATTAACAACTTCATTTTTCTTTATATTATTATCACTGAAACATATTCAGCCAAGAAAATTTTAAAATATAACTTAAAATGTGAACAAACAGGAAATCCAGTTCAAACACAGAAATCATTCTGAAGAGCCCAATGGGACTTGTACTAAAACAAAAACTTCCAAAATCAAGCAGCACAAGCTTGAAGTATGACTATTCTGTTCAGTATTTCATTTTTATTTTATCTGGCACTTTCTTTGTATGCTTATCTTGATGTTTGAAACTCTGTCAAAAATAGTTAATTAAAAAATGTTCCAACAACCATTCTGAACTCTAGCATCTTTAAAGTTACTGAAAAAAAAAGCTTTTTCAAGTAAGATATGTGACTATGACATAAAAATAAATGGCTTGAGGTTCTTACATTGTTTGGCAGCTATATTTACCTACGGAGAGTTAGCTATGAACCTGTTAAAAAAGACAACTTTATCCAGAAACATTGCTCTCACCTTCAGTAACAAACTCCGCAAGAAGCCTAAAATACAAGTTTTTCATGGCCTACAATATTAGGCCTCCATATAACACAGAGCAGAATATATGCTACCAGGATCTCTCTTCTAAAGAGTTTTTTTCTCCTTTTGCATAAAAAGAGACTTTTGGGACACCTTCTTACTAGTGAAATAGTCTGGGTTCACACCTCCCAAAACTTCTTCATGCCTGCTTCCTACCACTTGTCTTAAAGCACAAGAGCTGAAAGCTGCCTGCTGAGAGGATGCACATCAACAAGAACCAGTGCAAAAAGAAGCCAAAGCACTTTTATTTAATACAGCCTATTTTTGAAGAGTTGTATTAGGCAGATTTAATTTCTATCCACTCTGGTTAAGCAAAGATCTTCCCTGTATCTTGGGCATCCAGTTGCTGCCGAAGTTCTTCACAAATGTGTGTGAAAACACCACCAAGGAATACTCAGAGTCAGGAGCTCAACCCATGAGGAAACAGAGGCACTGATCAGTCAAAGGCTCAGAAGAAAAACGAACCACAAGAGGTCTCTCACAAATGGATGAAAGCAGCCACAACAGTTTTCAGTCAATACGAAGAACATAATGGGCCTACTGCACTTCCGCTCCCTCAAAAAATGGAAGGCTCACTTTATTCTGTGTTTTCAGTGGAAAGAAAATTTCCAACATACAAACTGCCCTGGGCAAAACATGGCTGATGCAACTTTTACTGAAGAAGAGGCAACAGCAACACTAGCATGTTTTTTATTCTGGTCCAGCTTTTAAGCATTTAGCATTTTATTTTAAGTATGTGCATATGCATGTTTTGATTTTGAAATGAGACTTCTCTAGCATAAAACATGCCAAACATTTGTCCTTGGCTGATTCCTTTGCTCTGGTGATGCTAGTGAATTCTCATCCATATGTGCCAGACGGACACAACAGGAAGTTCAGTTTTCCAAAATCAAGAAACTTGAGTGTTGTTCAGACTGTAGCAGAAAGTTCAGTCTTGAAGACAATCAAACTGTGATTTATGTAACAGACATGACAGCCAAAAATCACATACTGAATATTTCAAACAATGCACGGCACAGTATTTAACATGACCTATTCGTGCAGAACTTCAACAGGGGAGTGGGAATAGTACAAGATGTTTCTTTTTTAACACAGATACCCAATAAAGTGGTGTTCTCATAAACAAGATTTGAGGAAATCTGTCTCCAAACAAGAAAGTCACAGCAGTAGCAAAGGTGGGAGCTCCAGACATCTGGAAGAGCATTCCTTTTTCCTGTCCAAAACCCAAAAATTATTTCATTTCCCTTCCAACCTGGATATTAATGGAAACAAATACATCATATGCTTACTCCAGATGATAAACTGTACATGACTCTGAATGGCGTAGAGCTAGACATGGTTAGGACTCTCGTATCTAAGGGTATATCCACACAAAAATATAAAATGGCTATCAAAACAACATTCATACTATTACACATCTATACTAATAGCAGGCTAGTGATGCCAGGGCACAGATCCATACCTGATTAAAGCAATGCTCTGTCTATGCTGGCCAGGAGCTCAATGTAACAACAGCACATCTGGAAATCAAAGAGCTGCCACCAAACACCCCAGGGCCACCTGACATACTGTGCCCAGATGCCTTAAATCATTATTTTCAGAAGTTAAACTTGTTGCTTTTCGTTTGTGTTCAGATACAGAGCTTATAGCCAGCCTGCTCCGGGAATCTTACTGCACGTAGAAGCTTGCCACACACTTTCTAGTACTCCTTCGTGATGCTCTGACTTGGAGCTTGACTGTCCAGGTGGAAATAAAAATCGGGTCAGAGGCAACTGCTGAGTTAAGTTTCACTAACAGCTAATACTACAGAATATTTTAACACATCTGACCGAAGAGAGGTCAAGCTTACTCTGCCCTGAGTAATATGTGAAAGTCAAGCACTGTCGCAGACTTAACCTGCCAGGCAGAGAGGAAGAAGACTCCTGCAACAGGCAGGAACAGAAAGGGCTACTGCTTAGCAAGAGCAAGGTGCAAAAAAAAGGTATTTCTAATTTAATCAAGGGGAGGAGATGCTGTGTCTTATGATCATCTTATGAGGACAGGCTAAGAGCCTTGGGATTGCTCAGCCTCAGAAAGAGAAGGCTTCGGGTGGACTTAATTGCAGCCTTCCATGGACCTAAAGGGAGTCTGGAAGAAAGAGAGAGACTTTAAAAGAGCTTGTAGTGACAGAACAAAGATGAATGGATTCAAACTGAACAAGAACAGGTTTAGATTACATATTAAGAAGAAACTCTTTGCTATGAGGGTGGTGAGGCCCTGGAACAGGTTGCCTAGAGGAGTTGTGGATGCCTCATTCCTGGAAGTGTTCAAGGCCAGGCTGGATGGGGCTCTGAGGAACCTGGTCTAGTTGATGCTGTCCCAAGCTCATGGCAGAGGAGTTGGAACTAGACGGTCTTTGAAGTGTCTTACAACCTAGGTGAGTCTATGACCACAAAACTCCAAGTAATATACAACATCATTGAAAGAATACAAATTAAAAAATTTAAAGGAACTGAAGATTTTAAAGGGTTTACTTTTTTCTTTTTTTAAAATTTTTTGTAATTGCCCAAAGCTCTAGCTTAACAGTATCTTCAGTATGATGGAAGTGTCTTTTTTTCTCACTATTTTAGGTAGGCCTGGCTGAACAGTAGAAAATGTGAAAACGCAGGTGCAAGTTTGCATACTATTGACACTCAATAGCAGATTTCTGGATTAGATCCTGAAAATAAAAGTCTTCCAAACCTCGTCAATTTCTTGTCATTAATGCTGAACAAGTAATAGGGGATAGAATAGACAGACTTCTTTGTAATTGTATTTTCAGTTCTGGTATGTGAATATAAAATTTAAAAAAGAGTTCAAGACACTTCCAGGAGGAAGCCTTTTGTTAGCCATTAAGAGTCTAGGGACTGTTTTTCAAAGAAAAAGGTTAATAGACCTAAAGAGTCCGTTAAAATTCACAGCCTCTCGTTTACATGCCTTTGAAGAGGCCCAGGTTAAGCACTTACAGAATATTATATGACCAGAGCAACAAAGAGCTGTTTGTTTTCAACAAGGAACTGCCTGGTAGGTGAATGAGGAAGCATACCCTTCAGGAGATATTCCCTCTCTGGAGATGTAAATCAGACTGGGTGGGTTCAGAAACACCAAGTGCAACACTGGGGTTTGCTCCAGCTGGCTTTGGCTACCAACAGTAGCACTAGGACCGCTTTGACTCCTGCTCTGCCTTTACCTCCTCTAAGTATCACTGACTGCAACTTAGGCCTGTGCAACTGAAATCAATCCTCGACTCTCACAGCTTGGAGCTCTACAAATATTATCTTTTAAATGTTTGATTCACCTTTTATAGTTAAGTCATGCTGAATTTGAGGTAGTCATTGGTTTGCTTATTTTGGATAGCAGATCTAATGCAAACCAAACTGGCATTTATTGAAGAAATCAGCAATATGTGGTCACAGACCTCCTGTGTACTTGGCTCACACACATGGCTTCAACTCTATCAGGAACACATGGCTTAACTTCTAAAATTAAGTTTCTCCTGTATTACTGTTTAATTTAAACAAGATCAGCATTAATGAATTATGGAGCAAATTACCTTCTCTTCCAAGAGAAACAACAAGGAGCAAAGAACATGGAAAGCTCACACATTTGGCCTCAATTCTGTCAGAACACTGGGAAAAAGACAATCTCTTGCTTCTCTAACCACAAAAGTTTGCAGGTAAACAACATTTCTACTTATTAAAGGGCACCATTTATAACCATCCACATTTCTGTATAAAAGTGAGGATGCCAACATCCTTTTATTTATAGCAAGTATAAAAAATTTTTGATGCACAACTTCTGCAGGTTCTTATTATCTTCTCAAATCCCCAATTTTCAATGACACTGAATCAGATGAGTTTCAAAGCTGACACCTATTTTCTCCTGGTTCACTCCTCTTTTTCCACTTCACTTCAAGATGAGCAACAACTGACATTAATTTATCGCATTTGTTACATAAATAAGACAGATACAAGCTAGTGATTATGAAATCAAAGCAGTTCATGTTAATGTTTATTACATTAGCTTTCGGTTATTCTAGAAATTCAATGTTTTCCAAAGAGGTACTTTATTTTGCTCATATTTTTCCTCATTAGGAAACAGATGTTGGAAAACTATTAGCAGAACAAGCACTACCTAATACACAGCATCTTACAATATTTACTAAACACTGAACAACATAAAAATCAAAGCGTATTTCTTCTAACTCTCAATGAGCACAAAGAAATTTCAAATGCAACCTGACAGTTCATGTCTCTTAAATAAAAATCCATAATATCTCTCTTGTGGATGAGGTTGGCTATAGGTATCTTAGTGTAGTTATCTATCTTAGGGATGTCTAAAACCTTTCTAAGAGGTCTCAGAAAAGCTCTGTGTTTTGCAATCTCCAAGCTTTTAGAAAAGTCTGGAAGACAGCAAATCTTTCACCAGTGCTGCTTTACGAATCTTTTTAACTACTAATCTTATTTCTCAAATGGGAATATAACTTTATTAAATAACTAAAAAAATAGAATTTCCTCCTAATAATGTAACTAATGTAACATGTACACTACAGGTCTGGTCACAGCAAAACAATAAATAATTACACAGGGCGTCAGACAATTTTTTTTAAAATACAGTGTTTAAATGACTCTTAACAACTCCGATTGGTTAATCTCAGGTCCAATCTTTAAAAACTGATTACGAGATGTGGATACTTAATCGAGTGGATATAGAATTCCAGTCAAAATTATACAACTTACAAAGTCACCTATAAATCTTTGTATTTTGTGCAAAAATTTCTCGACACACTCTTAAGCATCAGGGTAAAGACACCAGAACTGGCAAGATTACAAGGGCAACCTCTTCAAAGGCCAATTCACAGCCACCTTGTGAAGAAGAAGAAATTCATCTTTATGACTTGCATTTTTTTTTAATTTCAATTTTCAAAGTAATCAATTAATTAAATGAACTGCCTACTCCCTCTCTGGTCTTCAATGAAAAAGTCACTCTTACTGTAATGCTGTATGTTTCTGGAGCCTTTGAAAAGGCTGAAAAGGACTAAAATTCCTGGAAGGAAGAACTGTTCTTATTATTAAACATATCAATATAATTTTAGAAAATGTCCCATATTAAAAAAAAACCCCTGTGATCAATAAACACTGCCCTACTTTTCTGTGTAAATAACACATAATTGTCAAAGAAATTTATATTTTAGCTAGCAGAAAATAAATCAGCTTGCTGGTGATGAATTTAAACCTCAAATTCTCCTGCTTTCTAGACACCAGTATGACATACAGTTTTTGATTCCAACAGATCAATAGAATTTATTTCCTAAACACCATATTCAAGGTAATGCACAGGATGCTATTACACAAATTCTTGTATTTCTGAACTTTATAAACATTTCTGGTAAGTCAAAATTTTACACACACTTGAGGCTGGAATTTCATCTTTAGTCCTACACAAACACAAGAAAGAATTTTGATGAAGTCCAACATGTCATAATGCCAGCTGGTACTTGGGGACAGGATCTGTGCAACTTCCTTTTATGAATTTCCCAGTCTGCCTCTGTCTTCCATAATCTGAGCTTCTGAGGATGGCACACTGGCAACTAATTTTGGGTTTACAGTGTATCTTTCCCTCTCTATCAACCCCCAGCATATTCCTTGCTGAAGAATGGCAATCTCCAAAAGTATTCCTACTTCTGCTGCCCAGATTCTTCTGATATGTGACAAGTCATGGTGTCAGCTAAAGTATCTTCTAAACACATCAAAAAGTGCATCATCTGTGATGTCTGGGTCCTGATACAGTCAACTCTACATAATCCTTAGAGGGTTGTCCATGGGGAGCTCTATCCTTGGAAGGCTGATGATGAGCCAGGCCAAGCTGGCTTTGTACTGACCACATTTTAACTGCAGTGGGATCTGGTAAATGATCAGTTGTCATTTATGGAGGTGACAAAGCTCATGAAAATTACTCCTACACATACAACGAGGGGCCGATTAACAGATTAAATCTTCTCCTGTTGTTTTGGTTATTAGCTTTCAAATTCTGCAGTATTCTAAAGACTGAGGTTTTTGGGGATGTATTTGTTTAGAGGGCAGCATTCATACTTTAATCTATTTTCTCTCAAAACCCACATCTGTAGCACTGAATCAACATGCATGGCCTTCCTCTTGTCTTCTTGAGGAGACATTAATAATGGATTTAATTATTAAACTTTGTCCATAGCATTTTTAACCATGTAATACAAAACCAGCACATCAATGAACATCATGGCCAACAGACCTACATTCAATGGAAAGCATTTAAAAAATAATAACGAAGCCTGCACTACCAAGTAAACCTTGCCGAGTTCCTGGAAGTGCAGGAACACTCGCATAGAAACAGAAATACAAACATTAGTGACAGGGCATCTGCTTGCCTACTTGGGGCTGTTGAGTTCTTCTCCAAGTAATTACCATGTGCACAGTCCCCCTCACTTGCCCATTCTATAGGGACAGCTCATCCAGCATTATAGCAGGCATACAGTGCCCAAATGGAGTTGATGGTCTGGTGATTTAAGTTTTTCTACCACCCTCAAAGCCAGACTATTATGTTGTTGCTAGTTTCCCTGAATTTATTGCTTCAAAAAGAAGCTACACAAATTATTTTTTCATTGTGATACCACCAAGAACATCCTGAGTTTCAGCTATTAAGAAAAACTAATTTGTGCTCCAGCTGTCCTTGGTGAATGATACTGAAAGGCTGTGTTTTGTTAGTGTTGTTTTTAGCATACCTGATTGATAAAATAATCCTGGCTGTTCTCTTTTTTGTTCTCTTAATGAGAACCTCATGTGATTCCTGAGCAACATCCTAAAAAACTTAAGAGGTCAAACTAATCCCATGTGCAAATTTAATGAATTTTACACAATTAACATCAGGGGGTTTACTTATGAAGAAAAAGCTATGAAAACTCTCATGTTTATTTATTGAAAAGCTTTTTCAGATTTGAGTGACGATTTATACCCAGAATCTGTAACTGTACATGGCTTGTGCCTGCTCCAGAAGTTGCACTGGTGGAGGGAACACCTTAAACAACCTTATCCAAGTCTTAATATTCCCAGAACGTTCATATTTAAGTTAGGAGTATACCTATGAATCAGAGTCAAGGATTATTATATCTTATGCAAAATACATCTTAAACTTCAGCCTGAAGTTCAAACATCTCTACTGACACCCAAAGTGGGTGCTCCAAAACAAGCAATCACCAACTGCCTAAATAAACTGTTTGTAGCTATGTTAACGATGCCATTATCAAAACTGGTGAAAGAGTGGACTTGGAGCAGCACAAAAACCTATATTAGCCTGCTAAAAGCACATTATGATTTAAATTAATGCCTCTAGGAATACATTTATGAACAATGACGTGCCATGACTGTTCTCAAAAGCAAAGGCAAACGAGGCTAAACAAGGCCTATGGGTTAGAACACGCCGATTAAAAAATTACTGGTGAATCACAGCACCAAGCCTGATGGAGCTCAAGAAGTGTTTGGACAATACTCTCAGGCACATGATGTGACTCTTGCAGATGGCCCATGCAGGGCCAGGAGTTGATCTAGATGATCCTCATGGGTCCCTTCCAACTCAGCACATTCTGCAATTCTGTGATATATTCATACTGGTACTCTTCATTTTCAACTGGAACAGGACAACAAAAATTTCCCTTCATGTTTTGTGTGTGCAAGAGTACACACATGAACTACTGCTCCAGCTGACAGAAAGTTTTCAATTTGAAACCTGGTAAATAAACTTCCACAAAAAAAGGCTCAATCATGTAAACAAGTTTCAACTTTCAACCATGGCTGTACAATGCATACAGACCACTAACGACAAAGGTAATTAACTGCACTTCTCAATGTGTAGGTTTTAAAGACAGAAATGGAGAAGTGGAAAGTTAGAAAACAGGAAGGTGCCAAAGACAGTCATGGCCTTGGAAGGACAAGAAGGTTCATCTTGATGCAGTGGAAGAGGAAGAGGCAAGAATAATAAAAAAAAAGAGAAGGACTTCTCTGCCAAGAAGGAGAACCTTACATTCTCCTCACTTCTTGCCTTCTTCCTGTTTTGAAAGTATAAGAAACCACTTCCAGCTCCCAAATAAGGACCACTTTAAAAATTCCACAGAGGCTGCTTGCAAAGCTGCAGAGAGCCATGGGCACGTTGCACCTCTCTCTAGGTATGCCTGCATGTACCACTGTTTTGTCTTTACTAGGCTGCTCACTAGAAGTTACTGCTGTCTCTCCTAAGAGGCAATAAGAAAGGCATATTTAGGTTACAATTTGAGCCATGAAGTCCTGAAACCACAAGGAGGCCACATTCTTGCTTTCTACACAGATGGTCTAAATGCACCTTGCATGAAATTCCTTCCAGGAAGGACTTGTAAGACTACTCCTCTGCCTATTGTCACTCACAGCGCTGCCAAAGGCAGAGGGGGAAAAGGGATACTACAGGCTTGATGGAGCGTCATGGCCATCAAAACCTGGCAAGTTACCATACTCTCTGGGGCTGTAAAATACTGATGAGATTTTCCTCATTCAAAGCAGTCATAGCTGGATCATCCTAGAGTCAGCCTGGGGAAAACCAAGCAGCACACATCTCAGCAAACAGTGAACCTTGTTTTCAGCCTGTGCCTAAAATAACCTGCATTTATTTGTTGTGTGAGCTGAAATCTTGCGCTCCTGCATCAGGACCTATTTATATTTTTAGCAGTGCCAACCATTCTAAGCAGCAGCACGGCAGAGCATGGGTTATTTGGGTTATAAACACACTGCAGGCGGCCCATTCCAGACAAACCAGTGACTCTTTGCAAAATGCAAAGCCAATTGGTTTTACTCAAGGTTGTTCCACACAAGTTAGTTTCAAGAAAGCAGCCGTCTTAGAAGTAAACTCTCCCAGTGCAGACAAGCTCTCAGCTAAGAAATGGCACATGGCTAGAGGTTAGCAGAGTATGTTATTTGACTTCTGGCAGAACCTCAAAGCCTCTTCCCCCTCCTGTGGTCTCCAGTAAGTAGGAAGGCGGAAAAAAAAAAATCCAACTCAAAGTGCTGAAAAGCAGCATCCTACAGTAAAGCCGTGCAATGACATGATTTCCCAAATTTTCCAATAGCAATATTTTGCCATGCCAAAGGCTACAAATTAAACAAGAGAGGTATTTCTGGGACTTCTGTACAACACATTACCAACTCCAAAGGCTGCTCTTCTAGCATTCCGTATTTCTGAAGCAGAAGGCATCAAGAGTTAGTCTTGTAACTCCCTGGTATGCAGCTGAGCTAAAAACTACCTTTTTTTATTTTATACATATGACAGAGCTTTGAACTCTTTCAAAGGTTTAGCATGATGAATTGATCATATTTTAAAGCTTTCATCAGTCTAATTTCCATCACTTCTTTCTATCCCCTAAGTTCTCCAACAAAGCAGATGTTATATACTTTTTAAATTTCTGTTCTTCTCAAACACTCTGCATCTCCCACATGTGCAAAAAATGCAATAAACTAACACTGGTGTGAAGGTAAAGGAAAGCAATTACTAAACCACTTCAGACTAACAAACAGGTATATTCCAAAACAAAATAAAAAACACTAAGTGAAGTATAAACATACAACTAAAGTGGAAATATTCAACCATTACCTTGAGAAGCAGAAGGAAGGCAAGTCTCATTCACCAAAACATAAAAAACGAAAATACTGGTTCTGAATACACAAAAAAGTTAATATTTTTCAGATGCAAAAATAGCCAAGGAGAAAAAGCAACCCTACCCCATTAGCATGAGAAGTCTGCCTTCACAACAGAAAGAAAATACCAGTTGAAAAAGTGAATGCTTTATGGAATTCTGTTTGGGGAATATGACCCATTATTTTATCCTCTAAAGGAAAATCAGGTCGCAGGATAGAGAAGAAAAAAGAGATTAGTATATTACACAGACTGTGCTACAGAATCTTGAGCTATTCTACACCAGTAAATTCTAATGAAAGGAAATTACATTCTGGCCCTGAAAAGGCAAAAAAAACCCCTAAAACCAAAACCCAAACAAAAAAACCCCACCCAGTTCAGGAAACCACTGAAGAACGATAATCTTTCCTCCAAATACACACACATGACAACTGATCCTCATTTTTAAGAACTACGTATGCAATCCAAAGTTTTGTAATTCCAGAATCTCACAGAAGTTTGTTCCACAGTACAAAGGAAGTACATAGTTGAAAGAACACCAGCAAGAACTTTACAGAACTAGCACAGAACTGTGATTGAAAATTGTTGTTCGGAAATAATTCCCCAGATTCACAAACCATTTTCCTGTTATTTTAATTTATTTTTTTTTTTTACCCATTTAGGATTAATAGTGAGTGCCTCTTATATCCTCTTTTCAAACAGTCACTGCCCTGCAGGATCGGTAACATGGTCAATTATCTCCTTATGAAAAAGGCAGACAAACCAGATGGGGATTCATTAACTTTTCTCTGTGGTGCTCACTCTCTTTGCCTGAACAGAAAGAAGGTAAAGATGACTGTACATGACTGAGGGTCCAGACAGCCATCATCCTCTCTGACAGCAGCCAATGCAGGCCAAGACGTTTAACAACAGGGCAAGAATAAAGTGCTGGTTTCCTCACAGGCTCTCCCAACATCCAGAAATACACACAGATTACTAAGATTCACAATTCAGTTGCCAAGCAACCTTCTAAAACTCCTTTAAAACAGGAAAAAGGAAAGCAAGAACAAGACCCTGAAACCCCACCGTTTCATCATGGAGCAGTTGCTCACCTCTATCCAGCCAAGTACCAACAGTGAAGCTGCACACTGAACGCGAGACACTAAAACTACCAGAAAACACCATAGATATCAATATCTTTGTTTGTTTGTGTTGTTTTTTGGAGATTTTTTCCTTTGCTTTTTTTTTTTAATGACACCACACTGAATATACTTATTTCAAGCAGAAAGTTAAGACAGTTACCAAGGGAGGAAGGGAGGGAGGAAGCAAGCAAGCAAGCAAGCACGGGAACACACCTTAGCTCATAGTGTGCAAGAATGCTGAAGTACATAAGAAATTTGCAAAAATAGTTTCTGTGTGGAAAAACCCAACCCTTTAAGTTAGTGCTGCAAGGCCGGATGCTCAAAATATAACATTTTACTATCAGGGAAGAATGACATTCTAAAACACTTTATGTATAGCATTAGCTGCCTTATGAAGAATACAACAGAATGACAAGGAGGCTACAACAAACTGACAAAATGTGCCGCTGACAGGGAGTTAATATGAGCACATACAGCTCTGACTTTTTACAGGTAAGTAAAAGAGAAAATACATCTCTTCAGGAAAACACCTTTACTGTGCACAAGAATTTCTTAGAGAAAGCCTGAAAGCCTGTCCTTTCCAGAGATGATAATAAAGTTTAAAAAAAAAAACCTTACAAAAAAACCAACCGAAGAGTCAGCAGTAATGCGACTGATGTATTTAAAAGGGTGGTTCTGAAAAAATACTTTGAAAACAGAATTTATTTCAAATCTGTAATGAACAGAGCTCAGCCCTTACGTATTTGCTGCAAGAGAAAAGGAGTTGAATTCCTTCATGTGAATATCTTTCTACTGAATTTGGTCTCTAGTGTTTGGGTTTTTACTCTTTAGAAAGTATCAGTGGATTTAATTTAGTTACGTAAACTAACATTCTCATTTAAACACTTTAAAATGTCTATGATGATTCAAGTCAAAAGGTCCACCAAATCCACCATGATGTCTCCAGTTGGGGCAGAGAGCAGATAAAGAGAAAACGGAAGCATAACAAGAGTCATACTTGCCAAAACCTCTGTCTGAACCCCCAAGGTTGCTGAAGAGTTTCTTGAGCCAATTGTGATGTCTACATACTCAGTAACCTCACTGGACTTTCCTTCCATGACTCTGTTAAATCGTTTAAAAATTCAGACAGGTTTAAAACTCAGACTATCTTATATCATGGAGTTCCACAGCCAAATTGAAATTACATTAAAAACTTCACTAGTTTGTTTCTTTTACATCTGCCACCTTGGATAGGATGCTAATTTCCTGTCCCCTTCTATGTGACTCATATTTCACATCCCTCAGTTGTACCTTTTCCATGATAAAAAAAAAATAAAAAAAAAATCTCAGTCTTTTTAATCAGTCCCCAAGTAGAAACTGTTCTATACTTCTTGTCTTTATACTGCTTCTGATTCCTACTGTATCTTCTTTGGGATTTACACAATATTTAAATATACAACACAGATTAATACACAAACACAGATGTGTTTTCCGTGTTTTTCTTCATTCTTTTTATACTTGCCACCTCCTCTCTTGGGCTTTCCCAAGAACAAAAGTAATTTTTTTCAAACAAAAAAGTCTGCTCAGTCAACCACTCCTTCCCCAGGTAAAGTCCAGACTTTATTCACGAGCAGCATTTCTCCATTATTTGCACCAAATTTTATCTGCCACTTCATCACTCTCACTCTCTGAGGAGACACTTCTGTAATTCCCAAAGATCAACTCTATCTTCATTACCCCCAACTCAGTCAACACCGACAGATTTCCCCCACCCACCAGACAACCTCCCTTCTCCAAACCTCTAAGGATTTTGGTTTTGATTATCAGAAAATGACTCAGGTTTTATCAGAGATCCAGACTAGCTGCACGGGTGACCTCACTCCACAGTGCAAAAAGGTGGGATATTCCCAGTTATCTATCTGTGCAAGGACCTGTGATCTTTGCTCACAACTAATTCCTTTAAAGTTTTGGGTGGGAATTCTCATGGGTAGAAATTCTCAAGAGCAATTGCTGAGATAAAGTAGAGGGAAAGAGGAAAAGAAAGATAGAGAGAGAAAAGGGAGGAAGGGAGGAAGGACAGACAAAGGTCACCTGAAAATGAACTTACAAAAAATATTTCCAAAACTAGCTTGGATTGTTTGTGGGCAGCTAAACACTTTAAACAATTGCTATGACATTTTCCAACTAATTTTCTGTAAAGGTCAGTCAGAAAAATAGTAACATAAACACCTCATATATGTGGCATATTTTTCTTAGCTAATAAGCAACAGTTATCCTCAAAATGTTTATTTCTGTAGGAATGTTCATTCACAGTTATTTTTTCTTTAATGACTGGATTACAGTGTTATTTCATCCTTGCTTTTGGGAAAAAAAAACCCCTTGATTAAAAATCAGCGACTCAATAAGGCATCTAACTTTAACATTCTTCTAGAGAAAGAAATCTGTCCACCTTGCTAAAATAATAATAATTAAAAATTTAAAAAAAAAAAACAAGTCTTCCATACATTAGTGAACTCTGTTTATAAATCAGGTATCTTTTGTATTTTATCTTACCTTTTAGCCAGCCACAGTTTGGTTCCCATACAGGTAATGATGTCACCCACTCCCCGCTGGAAGTCCAAACTAGCAAACTGGTTTGATTCTAGGTATGACTGCAGCAAGTGAAAAACCTAAATAAAAAATAAAAAAAAAAAATTTGAAACCAAGAATTTCTAGCCACTGCTTTTCCTCATAGTAACTGTAAGATGAAACAGTCACCTGCAAAATGAACAACTATTACTCGAGGAGAAACATGTATTCACTTGGCCTCACAGCAGATAGAATCCTTAAATCCTTAAGTTGCTTCATCTTTAAAATTCTGTTTTTGCAGTATTTGAACAACAAAACACAGAAAGTGCTGGAAGATGTTAACCTCCATGAACATAAGGCAGCTGGATGAACATCACTCCTCTGGCCTTTTCCAACTCAAGCATCCCTCAATTTTCAATTTTCTTGCTGTGCGATTTGCTCCCCAGTGCCAGCACAACAGCCTGGGGAGCAGAGTGGCAGCTTGGCACACTGGATGGAGTGGGGCTGCTTGCACTGTACAAGTACAACCAAGGAGACAGGGAAGGGAATTATCACCTATAACCACTCTAAAGTGCTGACAGAAAAGTATCGTTATTCCCGCTCCTGAGAACCTTCATTCCAGACCCCAAACACTGCAGGCCATTGGGTTTCACAGAACAGGCAGATGCTCATACCTTCCCTTTCCAGGGACTGAGAAGACTCAGCTCCTGCACTGGGGCTCTGTACTTTCTTCTCAAGAGCTTCAATGTAAAAGCCTAACAGACTTGTCTCCAAGCTACAATGAAGGAAAGAATTCAAGGTACCAGAATAGAAAGCAAGACCCATAGCTTTCTGGTCAGTCAATTAACAAAACAGAAAATTTATGTTCTTATAGACCCTCCTTTGCTATTTAAAAACAGGGTTTTCCAAGTAGCATTGAATACATAGAAAAGTGTTAAGAAAAAGATTTGCTAAAAAAGTGTAGAGTCATCTAAGCATGAAATGAAAATACTGGGAAGTATAAGAAAGCTGATACCAACTGCACAGTGGAGAGGGACTCTCCAAGCCCAGCCCCTGTAGTGCCCATCCTGCATGTGACAGAGGGGGCATGACACATACTTGACACAAGTGACACCGCCTGTATCGTCCCACTTGCTTTTAACTTTTCCCATTTACAGAAAGGACTCCTAGGCAAATTGAAAAGTACATTCCCCATTATTTACTGAAACCTACCATGTGCAGAATTTAGCAAGTTTAAAAGGTATTACCAGACCATTTCTGAAAATACATATTGTGAGCATTTTATATGGAAACACTCTTGACATGTGAGAGTATTAGCACTTCATACTTGCAAAGTGACAATTTAATGACTAATGAATCAAGCTGGGGCCTCCACTTCACTCTGGGAAAAGAAAAACCTTTGTATCCAGATTTTTAAATCTCAGATCTTGGTTTTCCACATTCCAGCTGTCACTTGCTCTGGGGGTTATATTTTTTTGTTTGTTTGCTTGTTTTGGAAACCCAAGCACTGCCACATAGCATTAACTTGACACAATTTCATCTGGGTTATTTTTTGGGAAATCATTCAAGTGGAAAAACAGCTGCAATCATTTCAAATAAGCACAGAAACAGAGGAGATGTCAAGAGACTATCTAACCCATACAAACACAGAGGCAGGGTCTAAACATTCTTCAATGAAACAAATGCCTGACTGTCCTAATCCTGAAAACAGCCAAGAAAGCATATTCTGAAACATGTGTATGCAACCTCCTCTAGTCTTTCACCCTCAAAATCCTAACTCTTGAGGCAAGGTGTTCCTGTCCACTCCCACCACTGCCCTCACAGTAAACAGCTGTTCTCTGGACACTACTCAGTCAGTCCAGATTTTTTCCTAGTGAGGTACTTATTAAACACAGAGATCCCACTGGGGCCCTTTGACAGGAACAATGAAATAAATTCTTGTCTTCCTTTTGTTAGCAGGTGCTCTGTAGGCAAGACATCCTGGAGAAATAGCGAGTCTTTTTGTCTTTTTTTTAAGTCTTCTGAAGTCCTCTGAACTGAACGTCCTTTTGTTGATAGCATCTTTGCGAGATGGCATTTCCAAAATCTTTTTGAATCTTGATCTTTTTCTACGAAACGCTTTGCAAAGTGCAAGCTTGCAAACATTTCAAACTGTCACCAGAGATCTCTAGCTTGAATCCTCTCATTTAGTCTGCCCTTGCATGTGCAAGTGTTTGCTTATTAGAATGGTTTATGCAAGTACCTACTCAATTAACCTTCTTCATGAAAACCAATGCACTAAGCTGCCACTACTAATAGTTTCTCTATATTTTTTGTGGCTTGCCCTTAATCTCTGTCAAATCATAGACATGACAGAAGAAAAAGAATGAAAATGGAAAATAATATTTATGCAGAAGCTCTTATTGCTTTTCATATCCTCTACTAATTGAAAACCATTTGGTGCCTTAACCTTTCCAATTTTATTCTTCTGCGCTTGTGTTCATTTCCAGGAACGACAATGGATTTACCTCTAAGCAATAATATAAAATCTGTTTCACAATTATGAAGGGGCTATCATATTTTTTCCTAGAAGCTTAAATTAATTTAATCTCTTCAGCTTTGAAAACAACTCTCAAAGTGCCTTCCATGTAGAGACAGAGGAAACCTAAGTAGTTTGATAGTTCAAGCTAAAGGTCTTGAAAAAGAAAGAACTGTGTGTACTAAGGGGGTCAAATCAGTGGATTTAAATTTGTCCAGGTAGGAAACTCAGTACTGAAAATGCAATCAAAATGCCTCTGGAGTTAATTCTCTATATGAATCACATCCTTTCAATACTATTCAGAGGGTAAAAATTGCAGGACACAAGCCATATTTAAGCAGTAGAATTACAAGGTGCAACTCATGGAAGAGTTTGATATACTCTTGAAAAGTGCTGGCATGCAACAAAGAAAATGTTCAACTATAATTTAGCCTGTTCTTTTGACATACACAGAATCCTGATTTTCTTGTTATTTCACTGCAAGCCCTCTATCTTTTAGTCAGGCAAATTTTAGACACCTAGAAAGCTTTCCCCACAAAGAAATTTTGTTTTCAGCATGAGATTTTAGAATGCCTAAGCTAAACTGTATTTTGTAATTAACATCAGTGTATTTTATACAAAGCCTTACTTTATGGAAGCTAAAACCAAAGGCAACCAAACAAGCAAAGTGTTTAAGTCAGCCTCAGTAGTTCTTCACTTCCATCATGTGTGACACATAATTCTTTGGCTTCCATGTGGCTTCCATGATCTAAGACTACAAGCCAGGCAATGCTTGCATGAGGAGGTAGCAAGTTTTATGAGACTATTTGATATAGATAATAAAATAGACAGGCTTTCCAGCACATGGCTCTCCTCACGTCCAAAACACTACTAAAATCCTCTGCTAAATTCCTCACACATAAATGTAATGAGGTCATGGTGGTCCTTTTGTATGTGGCATTGGTTTTTTATTACACAAAGGCACTATATTAATGATTTTTTATTTTTTTTTTCTTTTTAAAGGTAGTTTTACCAAAGATTTGCACTATCTGTGGAGGATGGTTTATGACCTACTGGCTGACAGTGATTCTTTTTAATAGCTATAACACTTCACTGAGACAAGGTATTCTCTGTAGTTCTGTGGAATCCTGCATTGAAGATGGTGAGTTTACAGGTGCCCAGAAACCTTTTCCACCCCTAATCAGGCTGTTCAGGAGTCAGGATAATACACCAAGAGGACAGCAGAGACTGCCCCTCAGCCTGGGCAAGAGTTGTTAAAACAGTGCAAGCCCTGGGAAGTGCAGATACGTGGATACATAATGGGCAGCAGTGTCCAGTTACTGACCAATCTGAGACCACTCAGTCCACAAGGTTCTAACTCTGAGCCAGCATGTCCTAAACTGCTGCAGGTAAAACCATCTGCAAGGGAAAACTACTTAGTGCAAAATAACACAGAAAAAACCCAAACAAACCCCACCAAGCCAGCCCAGGTGTGACACTGTTATAAATGAGCACAATGGGCCAGTTAAGCCAATCAATAATTTTATTACAAGAAAGCAAAAAGGCAAAGCAACAGCGCTGGGTGACAGGGGAGTCCCCGCTCCACTAACTGCCACGCCCTCGTCTTCAGGGGAGCTTCTTTAATTTGGTTCCACTTCCTGCTGTAGTGGCATACTCTGTGCATGTCTTCTTCTTGTCGTTAAGGTTAGACGAACTCTGCCCAGTTTCACGACTATGTTTCTACAAAGTTTCAAGCTCACAGAGTGAAAAAATTACAAACTTGCACAAGCGTAAGTTAACGCAGGACTTGAAAACCACAAGATACATCCCAAACCTCAGCCCCCACAAACATTTGAACAAAAAGGTTATGTCTTCATATTACAACACTATATCCTAATGAGCAAAATATAAGGGCACAGCATGCCAATGAAGCTATGTTCTGCTCTCCAGCCATTCCAAATTTATAGTACCTTCCTTGGAGTTGTCAGCTGAAAAACCCTTGTTTTTCAGCTGCAGAAGCCTCAGGAAAAGGGGAAAAAACAGAGGAGGGTGGGGGAGGGAAGAGGAAAAAAAGTGACAGCCAGCTTGGTTCCCCACTGGTCAATCAGCACACATATCTTTCTGTCCTGTTCACATCCATCCCCCACCCAAGAGCATGCTTTCAGATGCAACACTGAGACTTCTGTGTCTCCCTGTCATGACATGAGAAAGTTGAGTGTTTTCTTTGTACCCAAGCAGGCCTTAAGACATAACATCTGCTCTTTTCCAAGTGTTCATTTTGGATGATGAAGTGAAAAAAAATGCACATTGCTTTTAAAAAAAACAACAAATACTTAAATGATTAGACATCAGCTAAGTCAAAAATATAAATCACGAGAAGCTGGAAGAGACCTTTTTTCCCCCACATTTTGATATGATACGCAGCAGATCGTTATCTTTAGTTGCTCTCATATAAGCTTGAATCACTGGGAAACACACAATTAAAATAATGTAGTGACACAAAAACTTGTATCAAACACAAAATTTACCTAGTGTAAACTTTTTTTGATGCCAAGAGCTCTCCTGCACACATACAGAGACACTGCAAATACAGCACAACCTTTCAATAGCCATAAAGCTGATCTAGTGTGACACACTTGCTAACAAATTAAAATTAACATCTCGTACCATTAGCAATAATTTTATAGGAAGAACTAAGGTTTCTGAAATTCATAATAAACTTTTAATTTCTGACGTAAAACAATGATTAGGTGGATACTTGGTGTACATGAGCACATTTGCTCATACACATTGCATATTTGAAAGAAAGCACAGCCTTCAGCATGTTGCTGCACCAAGTGCCTTTTTCAAACAATGAGATTTTCCAAAAACAGAAGGTTACACAGTTGCACACTTCACAGTGAAATAGCAAAGTTAAGCTTTCCTCCCCTTAAGATGACCTGAAGCAATAAAAACTTTTTCATGCATGCCCTCAGCTATGTTTGGATGAAATTAAGTATACAGTACAAATATTCACATTCCTAAGTGCAAGACTGAAACAATGCTCCCAGTGTTCATTTCAGCGCTTACTGGGGGGGGGGGGGGAAAAAAAA
>VZTX01018622.1:0-28263 GCA_013400915.1 Pardalotus punctatus | reverse complement strand
GGGGGGAATACAAACCAAAAAAACCAAGCTGACATCACCCGAAACTTCACGTTCTCAACATAGATCCTTTAACTCCCTAAAAAAATATGAATGATACAGACGTTTCAGCAACTGAAAGAAAACACTGTGTAAATACTGAGCTTTTAAAAATATGCCACTCACCAAGCTATGAAGGTTGAAGTAACATGAGAAGGCAAAAAAAAAAAAAAAAGGGTGTTTGCAAAATGGCAGCAATAAAAAGATTTACTAAGCTAAACATGTTTTTTTGGAATTGTTCCATCAAAAGCTTTTGCCTGAGTATTAGCATGCTAGTGAAAAAACCTCAAATGTAATTTTTCTTTTCTTCTCTCATTTAAAGGCAGATAAAATTTTATTCTTCTTCTTTGATAAATACAACTGCGAAGTTATCTCTGTATTCTGAAAACTAGGTCCAATTTTATTTTTTTTTTACTATAACAATGTAGATAAAAACTGGCAAGCTGCTGTAACAGGTGAAGGCATTTTTATCAGGATGATAAAAAGTTCAAAGTTGCAACAATTAGCTCTAGGGAAAAAAAAAGTCTTAAAAATCCCCTTTTATTCTTAAAGATGAAAAGTGCCAGTGTGATAATTACAATGGGACTAAAAACCTCACCTTCCCCCCACTTCCCCCCATCCCGTTTTCCAAGAAGATATCCACAGAAAAACAGATGGGAGAATTTATAACTACCTGCTTACCACCCTGTTCTATTAAAAATTTGTATTTGTGGAAAAGAAATGCAATGTTTTACCGCCAGCATGGGTATGAACACAGTACCTGCAGTCCATGCTGATCCCCCAGACAAAAGCAAGCACCCACATAGCAGAGTAAGAGTTAAAAACAAGTCCAAAATGATGGGGCACAAAGGTGCTGCACCCTGTGCCCTGCATGCTCATGGCACATGACCCAGCCTCTGTCACACTGAGGTTTAGCAATTCTGGACAGATCAACTCTATTACAGTCATTAAGGATTGATCTGAGGTATTTCATTATGGGAGAATTTTTTATCCAGTGTTCGTGGGAGAGAGTAAATATTCTGAATTTATTTCCCCATTTAAATGGCAATATACTGAAGAGGAATTTCAAATATTTATCAATTCACTTGTCATCCCCAAACAAATGTGTTAGAAAAGCCATCATTCTCAGGGTCCTAGATCATTCATATATACCAAATTATTACAGGCATCACCCCTTTGCTCCTACCATTTCCTTTCTTACAAGTCTTTAATTTCATTATATTAGTTTCACAGCTAACAGAGCAGATTATTATTTCTGCCCGAGATACAATATATGATTGTCATATATGATTACTGCATATGAATACTGCTTCCTTAAATGTGTTTTTGTATGGATTAATAAACTCAGTCTAAAGTTCAAGTATTTCCCTTTGCAAATAATTTTCTGAAAACTGTATAATTCTTTTTTTCTTCCTTTAAAGCAACAGCTGGTTCACAATTCAATTTTTCCAGAATATTAGCTTTGTTTTGTCAGCACATTTCATTATCTAATTACCCAGTTTTGCTTTATTATTCATGAGAAATTATGGCACTTGAATCCTTCTTCCAAATAGATCCACCAATATTCATAATGCTGGGTTTATACATGAATTAAGTAATTTTGATTAAAATGAAGGCAAGCATGTTTTGATTGAATTAAGAAGTTGTAAAATAAGGTTTGAAAACATCTAAATTTATGAATTAAAATATAATACTAATAAACTCTCTTGCATAACTCAGCAACAAAAACACATCTATTTAATAATCTGAAAATTATGGATGTGCCTTAACTAATGAAAGTTAAAAGATGCTGAAAAATAGCAAAGTTGCCTTCTTCTCAGTGACACACATATAGGTCACAAAACATCCATTATTAAAATGCATTCTTCACACTGAAGATAAAACCATTTTTGCCTAAAACAAGTCCAAAAAAAGTGAAATTTCACAGATCAAAGTTCTTGCAATGCAATTTTTATTAGGTTTTTCTTCAGGTTTTTATTACTAGTTTAGTCAGGATGAAACTAAATTGCGGGTTACAATTTGTGTATGTGACTCAAAATTTTTATTAGGAGAAAACAAAACAATGAGAAGTTTGATGCCAGGAAAACATCAGCTTCCTTTTACTTGGAATACCCAGCTGAATTTTCTCTTAGAAGTACAAGGTTTGCCTATTCATACAGAAACCCGATATGAGGTCTGACTTCATCACAACTAGGACTTTTTTTACCATTAGGATTTAAGATACTTTTTAAACTGTTATTCTAGTAAAGGTACATGTGCTGGACAGAGAAACCCAACCAGAAGACCGACGGACAGGCTCCTGAGCAAACAGAAAACCCCAATAAGCAGACGGCGCTAAGAAAAGGCAAATCTGCCTGATGACGCAAAGAAAGAAAAGGCAAATCTGAGTGTGGCAAAATGCAAAAGGCAAATGTGAGTCTCACACACATCCTCCTAACCAGCCAGCCTGACCAGAGATGAAAGAGGCTACTGTGGAGCTGGTGGCATTTCCAGCCTCTGCAAACATCCCTATTATCTTGCCACAGCATGTAACCAAAACCTGAAAGTTTAGAGAAATGAACACACCAGACTGCTGGAAGCAGTTAAGAACTGTCCTCAGCCTGTATTTCTGATCAGAACAAACAGCAGGAAAGATACAATGAAGTCTCTTCTTCCAAGTCTGTACTCTGCTATCCTAAAAATCCACCAATGATCTAAATCCAGCTACCTCAAAGCATATACACACATACACAACCCCAGCTTTTTTTTTCCCCCTCTTCCTTTTTTTTGGGGGTGGCAGTGAAACAATTTGAAATCATTTTTTCCCATGCCATATCTTTGTAACAGTTCTCCTGTACACATCCACATGAAGGAAACAAATGCAAATAGAAGACCAAGGCACACATTCTTGTTTACTGAGGGATATTTACAATTAGGAGGAATATTGTCAGCTAGCCCACTGACACAAAGGAGCTGACATGGTAAGAGACACAGTACGAACATGTTTATCCAGAGTGCTCAGAAGTACACTGCCACTTGACCCCACAGCTCTGGCGGTTTCAGCAGAGCTGATCTTCTGCCTTAGGAATGTCTACATTAACACACAAGCTGAGAAAATAATTAGAAGTAAGCTAAATCAATTTGATGCTTTTAGTTCCCCAATTCACATTATAAAATAAAGTGAAGTAAAACTTGCAGCTCCAGAAAATTATTTACTTCTCTCAAATAATGATTTTTAACTTACAGAAGGAAAAATATACTACAGGTCTCTCGAAAACAGAAGAAAAATATTCAGTTTTTTTTTTAAGTCTGAGGAATAATTTGACACATGAAAAGTCCCAGTGCAGCTAGGTACAATGATGATAATAAAATGAAAAAGAGGTGATGCCTTTCAAGGTTGTATTACAACTTCTGAAAGCTTTTCCCCACTCATACATTGTCAGGCATAACTGTACACGTCTCCGTGTGTGAGGATCAACTTCCCTTCCATTGCTGCTTATTTAAAAGCATTTTGTCACAGTTAATGGCTCCATTTGCATCTGAGGAACTCAGTATTACCAACTGCACTCTTTTGTTTGAACTCTAAGCCAACATTTCAAAGCCTGCTGAACTTGTGTAAGATTGATTGCTCTTCCATGGCAGGGATTGCTGCACCTCTCTGAGTACAAACAATAGGGCAAATGTCCCTTCCTTCAAGAAAATTCTCACAGTTAGATGCAGGTAACAAGGGGGACACTGGGGGCTATAGCTATGCAGATACATCAAACACCCTCCATGTTGGTGCCGAGAGCCAGAACTCAAATGCCAAATCCCTGTAACAGAGAGCAACACAGCTGAATGCAAACAGAACCCATGAGAACTTTCCTCGGTCAAAATTATCCCTATAAGAGGGAACATAAAACTTAAACATGTAATAAAAGTAACTTTATGTCTAGACAGCACAGCTGATGGGTGGGTTTAACTTGCAGATAAGTCAAATCGAATTCCAAGCATAAACATTAATAATGAGTTCAGCTTTACAAGAACAGTATATAGGACAACTGGAGGAAGGAAGGTGCATTTAATGCAAACTCTTTATTTTCTTTTTTCTTCTTTTACTACAGTAACATCTAGCAATTAATTTATGTGAGAGGATCCCACTTAGCTGTAACATGATAGGAGAAAAAGACAACCCTCAACCAAACAGCCCTCCTTATATTTGCAGTCTCATTGTTCTACATGGCAGCCCAGTTCAGCACACATGCATATGGGTACAGCAACTTTCCAACAAGGAAGATCATCTGAGAGGAAAGGGGACTGGCTCCCTGAAATACACATCTCTTCAATTCTTCTCCACGCATGACACAGAAATAAAGCTTTTACTTATGTAATCACATATTATTTCTCAATATGCCCCACCTCTCCCATATTATAAAAGATTATAGAATAAAGTCTTGCAGGCAAGAAAATAGAGATTAAGTGATTTACTTGAAATATACAAAGATGCATCTCAGACAACTCAGATCCTGTAAGTTCCAGTTCACAGATAAAAGGCATGCGCATGAGTATTTATATGGGGAGAAAAAAATGCCAAAATCATGCTTTAAGTACACTTTTTTGGAAGCACCTGGCTCTCCAGAAAACACAGACTCTGGAATACTACTTATGTGTCAGCACAGTGTAGACTGTTCCACCAAAACTGCACAGAAAATATCAACAGTATTTCCTCAGAGTTCTATCAGTTTTGGACCACTGATCTTCCTAAGATTTTTGAAACTATGAAGTTCACAGAAACATAGAAAACTCACAATGAAGTTTAAACTACAGCAAATACATGAATCATGCCACTTGCTGCAGATCAGCAGATTTTTGCCTTACACATATGGACAAGCTATTTATAAATTTTCACTTCCCATCAGGCTCAGCATGATGTCAGCTTACAATAACAAGTTAATGTTAATGGTTTCCAGTAATTTCCACAGTGCCATTTAACTGCAAGTGCCCCAGCCAAGGTAAACTTAAGGGCAAGGAAAAGGCTAACTGCATAATCGCAGAGCAACATTAATGAATTTTGCATCTCTGCTTTGAACATTGGGAATTCTACCTGCAATATATTTGCCTTTTGTTCCCAAAGTTTAATCTCACTAGTCAGCTGACTACATCTCCCCCAAACAGCTCAAGTATTCCTTCTGATTTTAATTAGTGACAACGCTTCATCGCCTTGTGGATTTTTTCCTCAGACAAACAAGCATCCTACGCTATCGCTGCAAGTGCCAAACTGAAAGCTATCAAACATTTTCTGAGCTCTAGTAAGATCATGCACTTTGTTTTACAATCAGCAGCACCACAGCAGATGAACTGCCTTTGTGAATTCACCAGTAACAATGTAAAATCATGAAATTTCCTGGGGTTCTTCTCATCAGAGGAATTAGAAGCTGGTCAGAAAGATCTGTTCTTTATTGTTATTTTTCCCCCTTCTCTCTTCCACTTGCATGCAATTCATGTGTTTTTGACAAAAGGGAATGTCAACAGCAATAGTTTTTATGGCAAAAAAGGTTTTTTTGAAAAGCGAGTTTTTCCAACACTTTCCCTTCAAGACCACTTTCTCCAACGTTTGCACATGCTTACCTTTGATTTTATTATCCCAGAGGAGCCCAGCTGTCTCACTGTCTTTAAAAACAGTTTTTAAAAACTGCTTAACCCTCAGCTTTGGATATTGAACTGCACAGAGGTTGTTGCCTTCTGAACACACTGGTGCCAATGGCAGATATTACCATGCCCACCACTTTTTCAATTCCACATCCTGCTGAAGTTTGACAATTTCAAACATCCTACCCAGGTTTCTAATGAAAACAAGCTCCCCATTCCCTTCAGTCACATGAACTAGGTAAGCAGAGGCCTAATATTATAATTGGAATATTTAAATTTATTTAAACAATACCCAAATATTTAAATCTTATTTGTTTTTACTGAAATGGCTCCAGGAGGACCACCAGGTGACTTGTGGCAGCTGCAACACCCAGCAGCCAGAGGACTACTGATGATCAGCTGCATGCGGACTGCTGTGCACAAGCTGTGTGCAGAGCAGGAGCCTACACAAATCCTCTGGCATTAAGGAGTCAAAAATGGCAATGAGAACAAGAACTAGGCACCCATTTCACCAAATCCTCGAGGCAGCTGAAAACCACCCAGCATCAGTGATGGAGGGACTATCAGGACACTTCATACGCCTTTTTCATTCAAACAAACACCAAACACAAGTGGTAAGAGTATCTCAGTGGATTCTTCACTGTGTTATCCCTTTGCAATCAGTACCAATCTGGGTGTCCTTCTGTTCACCTCCACCCACCACTTCACAGACCGTGTCTTGTCACTTTCATTATTCTACCAGTGGCTGCAATTGCAACATCACCCACTAAAATCAACAGTTTCTTTAGTTAACAGATTAAACACTTTATTTTACTACCTTTAGATAAACTAAACCAGAATCCAGGGAGAGCTTGTGATTTCAAGTCACTTCACAGTCTGAATCTGGCAGAACAGAAATGAGCAGAAAGAACCACTACCCTCACTCACGTGTTTCCAATACTTGTTCATAATCTCTGATAAAAAAGCAGCAGAAAGGTGTCACACAGTGAGTGGTTCCTTATCACACAAATCTTGTGTGCATCTCCATTATCAGTGCTGCAATCTTTTAGAGTCCTAGATATGTCTGTTCCATGCCCTGTCCTAAATCCTGATCACAAAGTATCCATTAGTCATCAACATATTATGCAAGGGATTGATGCTTTATATTGAGGAATCACCCCATAAAGCTCAATACTTTTTTGTTTTTAAGCAGTAAAATTTACTATACAACTAAAACCACAACAAAAGCACATATAACAGTATGAAGCATGACTGCTTCAAATAAACTCAAACACTAAAAATATTTCAATCTGGGAAGACAACAAAATGAACCAGCAAAAATATGTCAGAAGTTAGGGAATCCACAGAGGTAGTTTAGAAGTCTGCTAAAATTCCACAGTTTAACTGCACTTGGAAAAACAGGATAACTCTATTTGAGACCAAGTTCCATCTTTCCCCCTGCAAACACCGTTATGCCTTTTTTGTGCACTTCATCAGCATTGTTGTCCTTTCAATACATTAAAAATTATCAATCAGCTGCAAAAGGGGAGGCAACCTATTTATTAATTTATGTACTTAATGTTAGGGAGGATGAGTTCTCTCCTAGTTACAGGTAACAAGAGTAAAAACTTTTTGCTAAATAAGTTATAAGGCAAAAATAAAATACTTATTGGTGACATGACCGTTTTCACTGCATAAACCTGTGAAGAGATGCCCTACAGACAGCACTGTGTACAGTACTGTAGCTATGAATGTTTTGCTGCAGTAGAGTATGAATGTTTTGTATTATAAACCGTGAAAGCAATGAAAAAAATCCCTCAATTTATCATCTCTGTTTCCGTTACTGTACAAACTGTGAAAATACAGTACCTGTCACTCAAAATAGCCCATTTGCTTCACAGGAAAACAGGCTAATTAAAGAAAAAGACCTAAATAAATTGTCTAATTCAGTTCTGTGACAACACCTCCTGCTCACGGCACCAAAACTGAATGGCATCGTCCAGAGACACCTCCAAAGTGTTTTATGCTTCTATAACTGCAACACTGCAACTGTTTTGAGAATTTTCATGGCTAATCATGGTGCTGTAATTCTATTCAACAAAGTTGTCTGTGTAAAACCCCAGGGACTCTTTATGTAGATATTATAAGCCTCATTCATGTACTGACTGAATGGAAAAATATACAACTGACTCCCAACTCCCAAGCTTTTCTTCCTGTTGTCCTACCCAATCTTTATAAATATCACTGAAATAAAACTGAATTAAAAGATAACACTTGGACGGAATATTAATTCTTCTGAAATGAAAAGGCTGATGGAAAAACATTAGCAAGTCTCAACCAGTCAAAGAGCTGATGGAAAAAAAGTGTTAAAGGCTGTGGAGGATATAAACATCTCCCTTTCTAAGGAAATCTGATAGCCTACTGCACTCAGAGTAAAAAACCCAAGAAGTTACTGCTGTAATAATTTGAGAGCTGGACATGATAAATTTAAGAACATTTGCAACTTGACTTAGGAATTATTTAGGATGAGATCATTTATTTAGACCATGTGATCACAGAACTTCACAAATTCAACTTTACAGGAAATTAACTTCTTCAACTGGTCACAAAATACCACATTATACAAGACTGAAAATAGCTCTAAATGTCACCAGAACTATTAACTCTTACGTCAAATTGGATTTAAATGAAAATGCTATATATTCAATGTATCTGTCTGAAAGACATTAAAGAAATGTTTTTCTTCTCTATAAGCAAAATAGGGCTTTAAAGAAAAATGGAAAATTATGAAAATGAAACAACTCTAAGAGCTACATTACTTTGTACATACATAGCTCTACTTCCTTTTTTTATACTGTGTCTCTGCCACTTTTACCAACAGTTACTATTTTTTTAGGGAAAGCAACATTCTCCTTTTATTGCTAAAGGCAGTGTGATGTTTCAAAGATAGCACTTTTTTTCCTCACCAGTGATCACTGACTACCAAGAGGACATACTGTATATATTTCAAAACTAATTAAACATTAAATGCTCATTTTGGCTTCCATAAGCTTCTTTTCACTTCCAACAACTGAAGATGCTTGATGCTGCAATATAATTTTTTTAATGTTTCTAATTATTGCACAATAATCTAAGAGAAATAACTACAGTCAGAATAGTATTCCCTCCTCAGTTCCTAATATCTACAAACCTATTTTATTTTGAATAATTTTAAAATTATACCTTACAATATAATGATTCAGAAATACAAATTATTATCTCAAAACAGCAAATTTTAAAAAAGGTATTTCTATTGCTGGAAACCCTTGATGCATTTCAGTCTATTTATGGTCACTTTTAATATTAGTACCACCACGGAGGTTTGAAATCCTATGTGCCCAACAAAGCTCCCATAAGAAAGTGGTACCTAAACGTGATTACACCAAGTCCCTTCCTTTTGAAATGCTTCAGGACTTTCTATGAGCTGCAGTTTTATGCTGCAAGACAGGATACACACACATAGCATATATTTTTTATTAAATGTTACATCAGGAAATAATGAAGTCTAACAAAAGTCTGGCAACAGGATGTATATGTGAAGTCTTTTAGAGTGTTACTATGTCCATCTCTACATCTTCCTGAGGCTTTTTTTTGGAAGTGGGCAGCATTCACTACATGGGGAGACAGCAGAATCACCATAGCACACGCATATTTTCATGTTGATATTACTTACTTTTGTATTAACGTAATAACCTAAAAAGTATTAAGCATGTAGGATGTTTCACACCATACTGACAATATGATTTAAACATTCTTCTTTGTCTTGAGTTGGTTTAGGTTCAAAAGTAACTTCATTCCAAAGAGCAAAGGCTCCGCCTGGTTACTTCTTATGGCACAAAATTACTCAATAGTTACAAAAATCAAGCATGCACACAAGCATGGCTCCATCTATATTTTCTTGGAAAAAAAGTGAACATTGTGCTCTGTACATTTCCTGTTCTATTTCCCAGCAGTGTGTGTTTCACCAATTAAACAAGTCAGTCAGAAACTTGGAAGAATAAATGAAAGTTTTTTGCAATTTACAAATGTTGAGATGAGCACATAACAGGCAGTTTGTTTGTTATAAAGGTGTTTTGTGGGGAACAAGAGAAGTTGGCTTTTACTACCTCAAACATGTTTGCTTTTTTTCTTTTAAGAATATAAATTTAATATTATAAAGCTAAACAAATGCATGCATTTGGACTGCTGAAAGGAAGAAAAGGTGCTAAGAAAATTCAACCATACTCAAGTCAAACTCTGTACGAACTGCAAGTGCTCAGTATCTTCTTCTTATGTCAAATGTTTTAGTGTTGAGAAAACACTTATGAATTCAAAGTAAAAAGGAAGGCTTAATATTGTTGATGCATTTGCACCAAAAAAGGATGAATCAGATTTTCAAGGTTTAAAGTTTTCCCAATACACACTTCTGATACAAAGACCTTTTTTCAGCTTTGAAAACACCTATGCATATTTGAGAAAAGAAAATTAGTAACTATTGCTTATTTTTCACAACAAAAAGAGGCCAGAAGGAATAGCTACAATCTGGAGAGGTTACCTGCCAAATAGAGATTGAGACATTCATTGTAGATGTGAAAATGTACCGAATCCAAACTTTACACTTCTGAATAAAATCCATATATAGATATGTTTGCCCTGCATTTCTGATAGCATGGTAATTACTCCAGTGCAATAAGCAACAAAATACCAGGAACAGCAGCTATTCTGTAAGAGAGGATGAGGTCCAGAACAGAGATATAAAGGAGCAAACACCTGAAACAAGAACTGATGGGAGGCAGTTGATAGTTAGGGTGCCAGGGGAAACAGGGGAGAGCCAACAGAGGCACAAGCCCGAGAAGGAATTAGGGAGGGCAGAATAGAAGCACCTGCTGCTTATCATTCCTTCAAAAGCCTTATTCATTCTTTGGTTGCTTAAAGCTGTGGGGGAGGTTTCCACACTCCCAAACATCAAGGAGACTCTGATGATCCAAAGAAAACTGGCACCTTTTATGAAGTAGAGAAAAGGTGGGATCTTGACAGGTGATAAATTTAGAAGCATCCCTCACCCTCTCAACATCTCCCCTTGTTCTATTTTGCAGTTAGACGACACCTAGGCTGTTTCCAGGACCAGAGGAAGGCTCTGCAGGGTACTTCAAATCCAAGAGCTGCCTGCAACTCCACTTGAAGTCACATTTTTCATCACACAACTTAGAATCCACATTATTACCACTTCTGGCCCTGCACAGAACCATCCCCAAGAGTCACACCATGTGCTTGAGAGCGTTGTCCAAACACTTCCTGAGCTCTGCCAGGTTGGTGCTGTGACCACTTCCCTAGGGAGCCTGTTCCAGTGCCCAACCACCCTCTCTGCTGTTTTTCCTGATATCCAACCTAAACCTCTCCCAACTCAGGCTCATGTTGTTTCCTTGATTTCTGTCACTGCTCACAGGAGATCAGTGCCTGCCCCTCCTCTTGCCCTCACGAGGAAGTTACAGACTGCAATGAGGTCTACCCTCAGTCTCCTCCAGGCTGGACAGACCAAGTGACCTTAGCCACTCCTCACATGGCTTTCCCTCAAGGCATCATCCTCATGGACCTCCTCTGGTTACTCCCTAATAGTTTCAAATCTTTCTTATATTGTGTCACCCAGAACCGCGCACAATTTCACAGTGAGGCCGCCCCAGGTCAGAGCAGAGCAGGACAATCCCCTCCCTTGCCCGGCTGGCAATGCTCTGCCTGATGCCCCCCAGGACAGGCTTGGACCTCCTGGCTGCCAGGGCAACGTTGATTCATATTCCACTTGCCATCGACCAGGACCCCCAGGTCCCTTTCTGTGGAGCTGTTCTCCAGCTTCTCATTCCCCAATCTGTACACACAACCAGGGCTACCCTGTCCCAAGCGCAGAATCCAGCACTTGTCATTGTTCAACTTCATACAATTCATGCCCATCCCTCTAATTGCTTCAGGTCTCTCTGCAGGGCCTCTCTGCCCTCAAGGGAGAGTTGACAGCTCCTTCCAGTTTAGTGTCACTGGCTTTTAGTTGAGGGTTTTAGCAGCAATGCCAGAGAGCTGGGATCATGTTGTACTAGACAGTGGAAAACAAACTGTGCTTCTGTAGAGCTTTGCTCCCCACATCCCCCTGACCTAAAAGCAAAACATGTGGAAAGACCCATACAGCAAGGCACCACTCCTGCTCCTCCAAATAAACTCTCCACCACTAGATATAACCATAAAACAACTTCTCCTTGTTAATTGTGTACCCACATAAACTTTCTGTCCCATGTAGTTTCTTAATGTCCGTCAAATTTCTGTACAACCCTTTCTAAGCTTGGATATCCATTTACTATTCTTTTTTGGTCTGGGGATAAACAGCACTGGAGGAACAAAATCAAAGGAACACATTTCTAGAGTATGTTCTAGTTCAGATTCAGACATTTAGAGCCTCACTAAAAAATAAATCACACTTTAAGTCAAACAGTCATGTGAAAAAATGTTCCTAGAAAATTTTAGTACAAAAATAACTACTTCAAAAATGCTGGTATTCTAAAATACTTAAATGAATAAAGCCAAGAAAAAGCAGTAGTAAGAAACAGTACTGCAAGAAATGCCTGTGACATACAAACATTTTAAAAAAGCAAAGATTAACACGCATTAAATTGGTTGAGACAGAAAAAATACACTACATTAATTAAAAAAATTCTGATTTGATGCATTAACACTGTGATATTGATTTTCACACACTGTAAGAGTGTCCTATACTTCTTTTGGTTTACTTTGTTTCATTTTCTTAGATTTACAGTTTTTTTCTCCTCTCTTCCTTTCAATTTTTTTGTTCCACTATTAGAGATTCTTGCATCCTGGCCTTCAACACTGGTAAGTCTTTACTGAGTAGTTACCCACCTACAGCCACTCATCCCTCTTCATTCAGCCCACCCAGCATTCTTTTAAAAGCCCATTTTCCCAGCTTTCTCTTCCTTTCATGGAGGATATTCTCTTTTGTAAAGAGGCTGAGAGACCACAGAAAGCACCTTCCCCTATTTCTCACTATAGCCTGAACTTCTGAAAACACAGAGCATAGTAAAAAGGCCTCACTGTACATAAGCATTTTTCATACATCCTCAAGTAGTCAGAACTTATCATGGATGGGTATTTTTAAAAGTATATCCAGAAAGTGTATTCAGGATTATCTTTATTTTGGCTCTGAAAGTTTTAGAGATATGGTTCCTAGATCAAAAGGAAGGGGGAAAAATCCTATGCAGGTGGAATGGAAAACATGTTTTTGGAGACAAAAAATGAACTCCACTGAGTACTAAATTAATCCACTGCACCACTTAGGAGAATATTATATCTTCAGTACACTTTACAAGTTTCAACTTTTCCCTTCCCAACTGTAAAAACATCCTCTGCCTGTGACAGAGTGATTGGATTGCTTTCCTGACTAATCATGAGGGATACATATAGACTCATATACAAAACAGGTGCAAGAGATATGCACAGAATTGAACACTTAAAAATTCTGACTTCACAACAGTTCACTTGTTGTTCTGGGAGATCTATATCAAGTTATTCAGGCAGTGTCTAGAATAATTCAACTGTCTTCAAGAAGACTTAAGTAATGAAAAGTAAAACACTGTGCTGACAGTTATTGGTTTCTCACATCTCCATCATTTAATGACAAAATCATGTATCCACTGTGAACACTGTACCTCTAAGGAGGATTTCTCTTTGTTAACATCTAATCAAAGTTGTTTTATATAACAACATAGATTCATAGACAGTGTTTTCAGCCACTGCACAATCATCCAAGAACACAGCTAGAGATGCCAGGTGAACACTAGTGATGCTTTATGGCTGTAACTGCAGGCAGGGTACCTCAAATGGCTGCACACACAGGCACCCAAAATCCCTGCCAGTAGGGCTGCAGGAGCTTTTCTTCATAAAGGAGTGGAACTAGGTGCATGAGGACAGAAAGGCCAAAACATTTGCAAAACAACTGCTTACCAGAACCAGAGTAACAAGTGTCAAAACCCAGGGTATGGGAGAGAGGGAGGCAGTGCATCCATCAAGTCACCCCTCTCCCTGTACAGAAGCAGCAACTGGCATGCTCTCCCTGGTACAACACAGAGTAATCATTATTATAGCTACCTCTCAATTAAAAACAGCAGGGCCTCCTTCTCACTAACTGATAAATGTTGCTCATTCTGTACTAAAACCATGCTTTTTTTTTTTTTTTACTAGAAAGATGTAACCCAGCAAGGCTTACAACAGCACCTTTGCATATGCTTAGGTGCTGTAAGAAGGAACTCAATAATCATGCAGAAACTGGAAAAGACCCAATAGGGTTGTAAGAGCTTTGAAAACTGGTGACATGCCTTAGGAAGTCAGAGACAACATTTGGGAGCATTAGTAATTCAAGTTAAAACAACTTCAAAGCAATGTACAACTAGCAGGCCTGCCCAGTCAATCAGCCATATTACATGTCTTTTTCTTGGTTTGTTTTTTTTAATTAAAAAAACAGCTGAAAGAAAACCTCTGGCAGAATCTCATCAATGACTCTCTTTCAGAGACCGCCTCCTCCTATTCCTGGAACTCAGCTGCATTTCTGTTGCATTCATAGATATAAATCTCATTCTCAAATGCTTACTGCCTCCTATATCAGTGTACCCCGATGTAACAGTCAGTACAAAGCTACAACACAAAGAAATGAGACAACTGTTCTGTTATTGCCAGCTACATATAAGTGAATGTTTCCAACTTGACATCAATCTATCTTTTCTGTTTGTACTAATCTTAAAAGTAAGGCTTATCTTCAACACCAAAATCTGAGTTTAGAAAAGAAACAGCTGAAAGGAAGTTTCACTGGAAAACATTTAATTTTAGCAGGTTTATTTCTTTGATCAGTAGATAATGTAAGATTTATTTACTATATTGAGTTTTTATAAGCCAACATTGAACTGCTACACTTCAAACTTTACTGCCAAGACAAATAAAATATAATTCACCATAGTCAATGTTTCTATGCTACTGAATAAAGGCAAGTAAACAATACACTACTTCCCCATTCATTCTCTCAGACTCTAGAGATCCTCTGTCTTCAAAAGAAAACAAGAAAAAAAATATGGTCACTGACAACGCTGCTGCTAATTCACATTAAGTATTTTTAGGTGAAACTAATGAATAGTACATCTCTCTTTTACTCAGCAACAGGGACCAGCATCCAAGAATAACCTTCAAAATGTATTTGACTGATTTGTCTCCTCAGACTGTCACACCCTAGTCACTGGAGTTTGTGGGGTTTTATTATCGGTTGAGTCCAATAAAAGGAAGGTCCAGTGACTGGCTGCAAGTTCTCCTTCATGCATCATTCTTCCCTGCTTTATTTTCAAATTATTTAAACTGCCTTTAATCCTCTGAATAAGTGTTCAAGTATTAAACTCATAAAACATGAGAGTGATTGCAATCTCAAATACCTAAAGCCTGACCTTCCTTTGGACCAATTTCAGCTAAAATCCTCCTCCTCTCAAAGGAAGGAAAGAGGCATCTGCATTTATTAGGCAGCCTCTACTTTCATTACTTTTATCAACAACAACCTGTCTTAATAGAACTCTGCCAGATAATTAAACTACCTAACATGTTGATGTTTTCATCATGAATTGCTGCTTTTCATTAGTACAACCATGTACTTAATTTTTATCTTCCACAAAGCCACATCCATACATTTCTGGCTCAAAAGTGCTGGAAGCTAAGACAGCACATGCAGATGTTTCTCCAGCTGCTTTGTCTGCCTTACTCTTTTTCCTAGGCTTGTGCTATCAGTCCTTGCTGGAGGGAGCACACTGCCTCAGACAAATCTTTACATGACCCAGTATGACTGTTTCGAGGTTTTGTTCTTGTCCTGATTTTCTTGCTGCTCTAATAAAGTCTCCAACCATCCTTTACATCAATTATTTCTTTTTTAAAATCACTTCTTCCAGCTCTCCAGTAAGATTTAAAAAATCAGCACATCCAAAGAGTTGATATAGATAATTTAAAGTTCTACCATTGCACAAACATTGACGTATTCAATAAATGCCACAAAGAAAAAAAACAGAAGTACATGACTTTCATAGTATTCAAGGCCAGGTTGGATGGGGCTCTGAGCAACCTGGTGTAGCAGAAGGTGTCCCTGGCCATGGCAGGGGAGTTGGAACCAGATGATCTTTAAGGTCCCTTCCAATCCAAACCACTTTATAATTCTATGACAAAAGCCCTGTACAGAAAAATCCACCATAAAACCATGCATGTGTTTTAATAATATTATTATTTTTTAATACAAGAGCTCTAGATTATTTCAATTTAAAGTATTTTTTAAAAGATGGGTCTAGTTCTATAAGATGCTGCTATTCCCTGAAACGTAACTGCCAATTTCTTGTCCTGCAGAAGTCAGTAGTAAGTTTAATCTTTAAAATCAATGTTAAATAATGTCAAGAGTTATTAAGCCAAATATCTCCTATAAGTCTGATTTCTGTCACATGCAACTGAGTCAGAGTGACTCAGTCTGTTCTTTAGATTTGAGAGGCAACAGTGCTGCTTGTTTCAAAAACTAAGCAAAAAAAGTTCAAAAATCACAAAACAAAATTCCTTGCACAAGACTTTGCATTCATATGCCAACCATAACTGTTTGAATTAGTGATCACAAAAAACAAACAAACAAGGAAAAAACAACCCCACACACAAAAACACACACTTCTTTGAACCAGCCCACTGCTCTAACACCCATTTAGCTAACTGAAACTCCAGAATTTTGTGGATAAAAATTCAGTGTGGAGAAAGGTTGAATATTAAGTGTAATAATTTGTGAAGAGCAAATAACTGTTGACTGAGGACACTTAAAACAACATTAAATTAGTGAATTTCCATTTTTATCTTCGTGAAGTTTTAACCCTGCACCAAAGCATAACAAATTGTCCATTTCACTAGCCAGTTATATTTTGTATGTCTTTAAGAACAGATTCCTGGAGAGAAGGAATACAGTTTTTCTCTTGCAATGCAAAACACTGACATATGCTCAGGGAACAAATCTCAGGATAAATCAGTAGGAGTGACAAAGTAACTGTAATAAGTGGGAAGATGGCAGTGAAGAGAAGCTATCAGCCAGGCCTCAGATGAGAAGATGAGGGATAGAAAGACATTTTCCTAGGGACCACAGCAGAACAAGCAGCATTTCTGTGACATTCGAGTTACAGCAGTGACCAAAACCAGCCACAACAGGAAGGATCCACCTGCAAGAACATGACGGACCAGTAGAGGACTTGTTATTTTATTTTATTTTATGTAGCTGTTTGACTGCCTGTACAAAGTACCACCAAAAATGTAAATACTCATCAAGAACAAAGCAGATTACAGACAGAAATTGTTCTTTAATGATATGTGCAGCTGGGAACTTATATGAAAAACTTTATCTTGGACAGTGCAATCCATCTCCCGGTGGAGGCAGCAAATGGAGGCACATTTAAAGTCATGTAGTTCCCTCCACATATAAGCAGCAAACAATGAGGGAGAAGTCACTGAATCCCCCTTCCTCCTAATCTGTGCTCAAAAGATGTCAAAGCGAATGCAAAAAAGCTCTTCAAATAGAATGGACAAATAAGAGAAGCAAAATTTTTTGTACTGGTTTGTATCCCAGTCTCAAGCTAGACACTGTCAGCATGTAGTTATAAATCCACACAAGACCTCCAGAAACGAATGCAGCACCTTCAACATTTCAGAACAAGGCACAGACAAGTTAATGAAAACACAATGTCTCTTTTAATAACTTTCATTGACCTAATTCCCTGTGTTCTGCAAATATGTAACTGTAGGCTTGCCAAAGTGAATGTGAAGATCAAACTGATAAAACACAAGATAATGAGTCAATTGATGTGCAGATTCATTCATTTGAAAAACAAATAAACCTTAACAGTAATTACGTCTGCTCATAATTAATGGCAGCTGCCCAATGGATTGTTCTTGATATGAACAGCATGTAAGGATATATACACTGTCATCAGAGTACAGATTTTTCCAGTATACAAATGTGAAAAAGATTTCTGGAAACTAATGAGTGCAGAACTGTGACTGAAAGCTCCAGTCATACTATTGCTATTCTGCTGTACTAAAAACAACTGGATTCTCAATCTATGAACATCACACAGCCTTTGAAATCCAGCATCAATCACATTAACTGATTCTCACAAGATAAAAACAAAAGCTGAAGTCTAACATCTGCTTTCCTTGGCAAACCAATCTGAAAGTTTATGCATTTGGGAGGGTTTTTTAATCATCATAAATAATCTACAACCAGAAGAATTAAAGGTGCTGCCTTGTTTTCTGGACAAATCATGATAGGGTCCTTCTAACTCTTCTCCACTTCAAAGCACTCAAAGGAAGAGTTTAAAGAATTAGAGGAATTAAAAGCTCTGTGTGCAGATGCAGCCTGTGATCTTGCTGGGATCATGGAGACAAGATACAATAGCTGACATGTTTGGGTAATGCAGTGAAGGGATACAGGTTCTTTAGGAAGGACAGGTAGGGAAGATGAGAAGACAGGGGTTGACAGAAAAACTGGAATGCCCAGAGCTTTGCCTGGGGATGGATGATGAGCCAGCTGGAAGCTTACAGGTAAGGACTGAAGAGCAGACCAGTGTGCAACCAGTGACAACTGTCAAAAGTCAGAAAGACTGCCAAACATAAAGGCTTCCCTAGTCATAAATTTTGATACTCTTATAGAAGTCCCTACATAAATCTCTGGACGAGCTCTTCCTTTCAGCTGATCAGCTCAAAAATGTAGATCTTAAAATAAAACACGCCAGAAATGTTTTGTTATTCAAGAAAGCTAGTATAAAATTTCTGCATTTTCTTGTGAATTAGAAACTTGCTTTCCTTCCCCCAAACCATGCCAGTTTGGATTACAGAGCAAAGCAGAAATCGCACTCACAGAAGAAGCATTAAGCATAGAAAAGATTTTTCATTGTCTTATTCAAGTCAGTGCATCTGCTCATGATGCAGAACTGCTTCTTGAAGAATATCATCAGCTCCCCAAGTGCCACAGAACAGCAGCACCCTCTTAGATAATTCTTGAAAAGAACTATTCTGTAAAACCTGTAAAGTGTAACATTATTTTATCCTCATAGACATTCATATTCCTATGTAAACTGAGCCACAGTTATCACACTGGGGAGAAAAAAACATGTTTTCACATAATGCAGAGGTCTGAAGTTAAACACAACACATCTACATCCACTGTCAAAAAAACACTTCTTGGCAATTTCAGCATTCTGAAAACCAAGCCATGACTGGAAAAGCACTCCATGTTGAACTGTTTTAGAATGATCTTTCTATAAATTAACATTTGGCTTGCAACAGATGAACTGATTACATAACTCTGAAACATAACTGAAATATACCTTCAAGATTCACTACAGCTAGCACTGCCACAAGTTTTAATTCTGAATAATTCCAGCCTTCCTTTTCAGAACTTGACAGTATATGGACACTGAAATATAAAACTAGGGCAATGAACTTAGTAGGCTCGCACATGACCAAAAAAATTAAATTACTGAATTCCATTTTCATAAGATCTTAGCCTTGTATTGCTGGGAAAATGTGTGCTTTATTGAGTTTTGTACAGACGTGCTCCTTTTTAGTAGGGATTTTTGTTTTGATTTTATATCAAGCAGGATGATAAATCCTCCACTGTGTCATGGAAAAGCAGTGCAAACAGTTTTGAACACTGCCAGATCATCATCTCTTCAACTAAGCCTTCTGAGAAACAGTTCTTTAACCAATAGTCTCCATAACACATTCTACAGTTCAATGAGCCTTACCAGCAGATTTGCAAGTCCAAATTAACACTGATAAAAAGAAAATTGAAACCATGCATCCAGCAACCCCTAAAAGGTCACAATACTTTCCTCTTTGTACTGCTTACAGGAGGAACAAGCTAACTACAGGTTGAACTACCTGGCATTGGAGTTTTAGAGCTCCAACAAACACCACTGCCTTGCCTCCATTTTTTGCACATCTTTACCCCTCTACGGTATTTCTTCTGAATGTTTTGTTACTTTAAACTGTCAACAGATAGTTGCCATACATGTCAGCCATATACTAAATTAAATTAAAGCATTAATAAAGATTTTGAGCACCCTAGATGCATAAGCAATGAAAGCTAAGCCCAAGACAAATGTGAGAAACCAAACCACTGAACTGTTATGGTACAACTGATGTTTTTTGGAAGAATATCATTCTCTGACAGCACTGGTCTCTCCTGATTGAGTACCAATTCCAGTAGTAGCTCCTAGCAGCTTCTCAAAACTGATGAAAAATCAGGTTAAAGCCCTGGGAATTTCTCCTACCTCACAGGTATGGGAAACTCCCTACACACCTATGCATAAAATCATGGTAGCAATACTGGATTAAAAACTAGATCATCCTTTGGGCTCTTTCATATCCACCCTCCGTTATTACCGCTATTATTTTCCCAGGTCACTGAAAAAAAGGCAATAGCACTATGCAGTATTGCCAGACCATAACCTCATGACTAGGGTTATAATCATTTTGGATGGAGAAAGCACTTCATTCTCACTGTTGGAATAACTCTCTCTTCCTTAACACTTTAGGAGCTGTGCCACAGCAGGGCTGCACAGGTAATTTGACATTTGATGGCAACCACCTGCTTCCCACACACACACAGCAGCTCAGAGGTCCAAGCCCCTCCATGTATCAGGTCCATGGACTGCTTTTCAGAGCAGGAGGCCATCCCATGACCTGCAACATTGTAACCAAGCATCATCCAAATCCAGATTCAATTGCTTGAAACTCTTTACAGGTAAAATTGACATTAACAGCTCTAGAGGGACTTCACTAATTTCCTACATTTCCTGAAAGTCCTGATTTTAAAGGGAAATAATATGCTGGGAAAGATACAATTAAAAACCAAATCAAAACAACCATACGCACCCCAGCACACAGCTTACAGTGGGAACATGTACCTAGAAAGTGTGCCAACTACAACAGACCAACAGAGCTGATCGTGGACAATATGGCTTTGTTGGAGGTTTGCTTGGGAAAAACCGTCAATAAAAATAAGTAACTTATTACCATGATAGCTTAAAAATAAAACACAGTGAACTGACTGCCATAAACCAGGGGAATGATACATGGGAAATTAAGGTATTCCTGGTAAGTAAGCTGTCCTCCAGAATGTTTCCAGAAGACAACTGTGTAAAGTTTACCACAACTTGTACAGCAAAGTGACAGGAAGCTGTTGGCATAGCAGGAAAAGCAAACTAAGTAATAAATAATTATGTGGGTAAGCAGCCAGTCTAAACATATATATATATATATATGCAATGCTATTGGTGCATGGAGTTCAGCTTTGCCTCAGATTTGCTCAGCCATTTTGGGCAAGCCATACAGATCTCTCTGTAAATACGTTCAGAGAGGGATATTTGCTCTTAAAGCACCTTAATCTCTGGAGATGAAACATTATATGAAACGTAAATGTTACTACTTACCGTTTACTGCCTTCAAATGACAGCTGAAATGTGCATTCCGCATTTAACATCTGACACAATCAACTCAAAAGCATTCTTCATATATGTTTTGACAATGTGTGAATGTTAAGCACAACTCATTGTGTGTTATCTGGCTGTCAAGTATGACCAAAAATTTTTTTTTAAAAATCCCTACAGCAAAAAAACAAAAACCCCACAAAACTGAAACAAAAAAAAAAAAAAACAAAAAACAAAACAAAACAAAAAACCCCCCCCAAAAAAAAAAGAAGCCTCAAAAGCTCACTTGCAGTAGGGTTCCATGGACACTGTTCTGTCGTATGCAGCGACTGGCAGGGTCTGGGAGCCCCTGCAGCAGGGCCAGCACTGTGTGTGGCACTTCATTCACCATAACGAACGGAACAAGGGCCCGGCCTGACATCTCACGGCAGCGGTACACAGGGGAGTGCCCACACCTGGAAAAAGGAGGAATACTGATTATTTCTCATCCAGCTCCAATCCACTGGGGTGGCTACAACAAAGCAAAGGATAATGCAATGGAAACTAAAACATTTCTCACAAATCTAATATACAGTCATCTCAGTAGTGAAAGAATTTTTGCCCAGAAAGGTAAGTCATACTAGAGCTATGCCAGAGGTTTTGTTTTCATTCACAAGTTCTGGTATTTACATAAAGGAAAAAAAAATAAAAACAAAAAAATGCAATGAAACAGGTTAAGTATATAGTCCTGTGCCATCTTTTTTGATGCTTATGTTACTTACTAATTATATTCAAATGCATTATGAGTTTGACTTAAACTGTTAGCTCCATGTTTATCAGATGTTTCCATGAGAACACAACACGGTGTCTACTGAATTTTGGGCCAAATCTCCCACTGGTTTTTAGAACACATTTAAAGGCAGGAAGTAAAAGACACATTACAAAACAATTTTCCATTATAAATAATTAGGATCTAAAAGGAAAATACTTTTTATTTTAAATTAACTGCTAAGATGCAAAACTATCTAAAGCAAATGCCAAAAAGGATCTTGCACATTTTAGTGCTATTAAGGTTTTGATGACTGGCTGTAGATTTATGAAAATACATATAGAATGAGCTATTTAGCCACAACAACACATTAACCAGTCATATACTACTTCAGCAGCATATATACTGAATTGAAGTGAGTAAAAGTCCTAATCAGCTAAGTAGGTTAGGTTAGGTTTCACAGCCAGTAATTCTTGCCAATGTCAATTTTGGTAATGCAGGTACAATTCAGCCACCCAGAAAACTGAGCAAGTTACTACAGGGCTTAGATATAAAAGACCAAATGCCTTAGGTGATAGAAAATCCAGTACAGAGGAAGTTATGCTCTGATACCTCGCAGATAACTGTGATGACTTGAGAGAGATGGCCTTCCCTACTCCAGTACTCTCACCCTTTCCTGCATTGCTTCCTATGTATTTTCACCTTACAAAATCACATGTAGATGAGATTATCCCCTGCCAAAATGATTCTTACCTCTGCTGAAAAAAAAACCAAAAAACCCTGCAGGCATGCCTACATATTTTAAAATTAAATTACATTTGAAAGTATTCTAAATTTTCAAGTATCTGTAGCAAATTTAAATTGATAGTCAAAGTAGTAGTTTACTTTAGTTCACATCAAATACAGAAAACAGTTTCCATCTTGAAGCAGCAATCAAATCAATAGGGTTGAACACTAAGAAACTAAACAGTCTTAACTGAAATAGGTATGCTATGCCATGGCATGCCTGAAAGATGCAGATCTCCTTCAGAGAAACTAGAGAGCTATACTACCCCTGAACAACAGGTTTTTATGGGAATTTTCACCCTCACAAATAATGCTCTATGTTCTATTATGATTTTTACAAAGACCATCTTCACATTTCCTTTTCACAGATTGACTATCCTTCACAACAGAATGCTAAAGTACAACAGGCACAATTAGAGGCTCTGCTATAGGGAAAAGTTTCAATTCTGTATTGACAAGGTGCAAGAAGAAAATCCATTCAGCTTTTCCTAGAAGAACTTTTTTTTTTTTAAACAAAACCATTTTAATTCTACTTCACAGTAAACTAAAATCTGAGAAGTGATTGTCTGCAACCATTCTTTCAGCTCTGCTGAACCAGGTTTTCTTAATTTTGTTTATGACCTTTTACAAATCCCAAGGAATCTGACATGTCTTCACAGGAGTGGAAAATGGGTAAACTGCCAGGGTTTCCTCTAACTTTTGCTAGGGTACTTTCCAATACTACATGCTTCCAAGGCTGTTTTTTTCTCAAACAGAATGCAATTAATTACTAAACATTTTTAAGTAACTTGACTTTAACTTTTTTGTCATGTATAAACATCAAAGACTTATAACACATGCACCTACATATATGGAGATACGGTACTCTAAATGCCAGATTTTGTTCCACTCATTTTATCAAATTCATTATGAAAATAGAAGTGACTGCTCTATATTTAGAAAGAAGAAAATAGGTTCACATTACTGGCAAAATTTTGTCAGCTGTCTGAAGTCCTCCTGCTGAGCAACCACACAGGTGCCCAGTCGTGGAGAACTCCCCCAGGACAACACAGACCCAGCTCTGCAACTTTCTGTGCCTGAGGGAAATACAATCCCGCAGCTCCCACCTGCCCTAAGGGCAACCCAGCCACCAGCCTGCCACTGTCCTACACACCTGCTCTACATTCATGCACATTCCTCACACTACATGCTGCCACACAGGGTGCAGGGCACTCACAGGGACTGACAGCTTAGGAACCCTGAGAACGGCACACCTATGAAGTTAGTACTGAGGAACAAAAGCATCACAAAAGTTTAAGAAGAATAAAGTATCTGCTTCATAGGAACATGTATGAGAACACATGGAAGGTATTTCACATCAACAAATAGCTTCCCAAATCTGAGAGTGGTTAACATTCCTACTGTTTCTTCTATTTAAAATATTTATTTTTAAATCTAACATTCAAAGAAAATCAGTTGTTTCCAATGCCCACCTCCCCACACAAGCAAGAGCACTGATAATATTTCAAAAGTATTTATTCTTTCACATACATATGCCAGATATCATGCCAAGTCACCACTAGTGACCTATCCCTGAACTTCTGCATACCCTGAAGGCACTTAGGTGTACATCTCTCATGTTTTGAAGGCACTTGGCTTCATTCCCAAATCATGCAAGAAGTTTGCCAGGAGAATGTCAAAACATACACTAGTTTTTCCATCCTCTATCAGCACCCTAGAACAGACAGTTTTGATTTTTACTGGATCCCCCTTAGATACAACCTCTTCCCCATAAATAAAACTATACAGGATCAATTCTCAAAAAGGGGTAGAAAGACTGAATGCAAATAAAACAACTGAGCAACATAAAAATAATGTTCTAACCCAATTTAGCAATTTTTTCTTCATTGCTATGCCAAGCTCCAAACTATACACTTTAACACTAAGTCTACTACCTGTATTGTTAAAAATTTATTTTATTTAGAATTCAGCAACCATTATGGGAAGCAACCTCACAAACTGCATCAAGAAATATTATTGCATAATTACAGCAACCACAGCAACTCAGTTTGTATCTGCAGCAAAACCCAGAAGCTTAAGAAAATAAGTAGTTTAAGGCTATTAACTATTGAGGTTACTCCTCTTGCAGTAGAGTTTAGCACAATGTCATCCCTGAGATTAGTTTCATTTATGTGATGGAAGTTGCCTTGTCACTGGCAGAAAAGGACACCCACCCACGGCCACTTCACCATCCAGACTCTGAGCTTCACCTGCAAGAGCACAACTCAAATCTGCTGCAGGCTCCTCCTCTCTGCAGGAAATATGAGCAATGGACTCTCGCATCCATTAGGACAGCATCGATGAGTGTGCAAACCTGCATTAAACACCGTTGCTTTTCCTTTGATTCAAATGGTACTTGTGGGAGGCAGAGAAAGTATTTTCAGTATGTGACACTACCTTTGCATGCAGGTCAGATATAAGCAGACTTTAAAATCTAGGAATGATCTAAAATTTTGTCATATGTAAAAACATACATTATGCCAACCTTTATTATACTTCAAGGCAGCAACAAGCATGAAACTTGCAAAATCCTCATGTGATACACTTCCATTCAGTCCTGAGGGCTATTAAAAACTGCTGTAGTATTTCACCTTGAACTCAGCTCTGTTTATCTAGGTGCATGAGGTACTGGATGTAAACATGTTTACTTGAAACAGTCCATGATCAAGAACAAAAAGTCAATAAATCTGAGAAGGTTTCGCTTCATGTAACTGTAGATTCAATTCAATTCATTTCCATTGCTCCGTTCCAGCTTCAACACTCAGGTTCTGAACCACCCTCCTAACTGATGTGATTTATGGCCAACTCTCAAAAGGCACAAAGATTCCATACTCCTCTGCACACATCAAAGTATCTAATTTATTACTCTGGCTACAAACAAAACACTAGCTGTAAATAATAATATCTTAAACTTCTTTGGGGGAAAAAAAAAAAGAAAAGAAAAAACAAACCTGCAGGTGTTTCCTATGTGCTTATTTTCCACCCCTTCTTACTACTCCCCCTCAACAGACTTTATATTACCCAAATTAACAAAGCAAATAAGGGTCACCTTTTATATAAAGGTCACAGAAACAAATGAGCAGAATTAATTTGAAAAACTACACCTGTAGCTGAAAATATGTCCATTATATTAAATAATTCCTACAGTTGTTAGAAGGACTTAACAAGGAGAGGAATGCCCTTTTTCAGGTTTTACTGGATGTTGTCACAGTGATCCGTGCGTTACTAACAATGTCACTGCTTATTAGTGATACAATGAATGTTCTGCAGAAGGGCCCTCTGAGCTTTTAAGTCAAATCAAGTATCCTACCACCAGCACAAAGAGTTGGGGAGAAGAGGGCAGCATCAGTCAGGAAAGGCCTTGAAATTCAAACCAACCACTTCTGCCTGCAGGTTAAAGCATTTTAACAGCCACCAGGGATTTTTAAAGATAGAAGTGATTGAAAAATATAAATAAATAAAAATCATAAGAGATGGTACTCTTTAAACCCTAGAGCTAGCTATGCCACAAGACCCTAATAAACGTACTGTAAGGAAAAATTAAGTAAGTCTTCTGTCTGATTCTACATAGACACAGCAGTTAGGATGAGAAAGAGATTTTCTCTTTCTTCAATGATGCAGCTATAGAGTTCAAGTTACGTCATCAGCTCCAAAGCAAGAATTAAAAACAAGAAATTAAGAGTAGAGGAAAATATGGATGGTGGTCAGAGATCAGAAAGAAAAGTATTTAGCAACAGATTCAGTTCCTATTCCAATGAGTTTGGTTATTAAGATTCAAGAGCATTGTATGCAACCACCACGATTATATACTAGCTCATTTTTTTCCTTCAAATTATCTCCTAAAGGAATACCTTTAGCAACTTCAAATGTAGTGTGACAGGTTTCCAACCTCAGTGAGGTCCAAAAATAGAACTAAAAAGAAAAGTACACTCATGCTTCCACACAATTAAATAACTTGGACTTCTACAGCAGGGATGAATCAGCAGGACAGTACCTATATGTTACTGGGAAAGTAAGGTTTCATGGAATATCAACAATAATTTGCTATACATGTACCTAGAGTTTCTTTTGTTCATTTATTGATTTGCTTGGTTTGTGTTTTCTTTTAAGGAAACACAACCATTTTCCATTTTGTTTTTTTTGTGTTCCTTAGCAATTAAGGTATCCAAAGCATTTAATTAAAAAAACTTATTCCTCTGTGGAAACCTGTATTGTAATTGGCCTGAAGATAATTTTTTGTTCTTTAATCTGATAAGATTTTAACCTGAGTTTTGACATAGCTTCTCAATATTTACCTGACAAGTAGGAAAATATTACAGAAGTACCAACAGTTTGCTGGAGGTTTTAGATCTACAATCAACACATAAATGTAGCTCAGAAAATGTTTGAACAAAGCATGGACAGAAACAAGCCAAATTTAATTTCAAGTTATTTATGCAGTACTAAACCTCTAAATTCTTATCTATTTCCTTTAAAGTGAAGTTAATGGTTGCCCAAACTTCTAGTCTCTTTATACATTGTGTAAAGTATTTTATTCCTCCAACTTGGGCAATTAAGATAAAACCCTATGTTTTTGTAAGGGCAGTATTTTCCACACAAGCACTTAATGAATCAGAGTAGCCATAAATACTGCAGAAAGTATGTAGGCAAAGTACACAGGCTTTTATTTGTGAAATCTATCCACAGGCTATGCCAGGAGCTGTTTCTCCATATGTTTCCAAGGGCTTTCTAAGGAAAAATTTTAGACATTTCTCTCTTCTTGTCACCAAGGTCCAGGTTAACATAAACAAGTGGCCAACTGATACCAAGCTGAATCAACATCAGAAGCTTGAATTGTTGTGGTTTAAGCAAGCCAAAACACCTAGGATCTCTAACATATGAGTCTATGAAAACGATTACTAATACTGTGTGTAAACTTCAGAGAAAAAGAAGTATGTTCTTGTCAAATGAAAATTTCCCATAGAACATGTTGACACAATTTAAATGGCATTTCTTCTCTTGCATTCCCACCAAGAAATCTCACATAGCATGTCCAGGTAGGCAGCCTCTAGGTGTATTTAACTATCTACTGAAGTTACATGAGGGTAGAGCCTCCATTTTGGTTCACAGCACTCTAGACAAAAAAACCCTGCTCTTAAATCAAGATCATGTAAAAGTCAATTTCATTCACAACCATATTTCTACTTCATTAATTTGTGAATAGTTATCATGATGTTTCATAACTGCAGAATAACAGAAAGAAAAACACACCACTTAACCACACAAACAGCTAGAAAAAAAACAAAACAGACTATTTTCTGTATTAGCAACTCTGTCATTGCTCCGAACTCTGTGAAAGAGAAGTTGAATGCATAAATCAAGTCTCAGCACCTTGTGATGATTTTGAAAGCTTCAGACGTTTGTAAGCAAAACTGCAATATGACCAATTTAAAAAACGTATCACCAAACCCATGAAAACATCCAAGGGACCCGGGTTCTCCAAGACCCTTCCCTTTCAGCCATACTGTTATAAATGAGCACAAT
>VZTX01018621.1:159031-351674 GCA_013400915.1 Pardalotus punctatus | reverse complement strand
GCCCGGGGCTGGCGGCTGCGCGCTGCGGCCCTGAGCGGAGCGTTCGCGGGGCGCCAGCGCCACCGCCCGGCCGGAACAGGGCCTTCGACCCGCGGACTGCTGGGGCCGGCCCCTGCCGCCCACGGCACCTCCGCCAGCTGTCTTTCCTTCAGGGAAGCAGCCCGTCTGCATCCTTCCATTTCTGCCAGCGAACGGCCAAGTTTGTGTCAGTGCGCTGAAACTTCGGAATCAATAAACACACCGAGTTAATTCTTCCAGCTGCGGTTGTTTGCAGGGTTTGTTAATACCCGATTAGAAGTTGTCAGTAAAACAAACAACTCAAATTTGAGGTGGATATCAGCCAAGGAGTTTGGCAGGGAGGAGAAAAGATCAGGTCTGTTGTCAGAAGAAATTGCTTATAGAGAGATGGCATTAAAACAGTTGGAAAGGGTCACAGTGGGTCATCTGGTCCATCCTCCCTGCTTAAGCAGGGTCAGCTTAGAGCACATTGCACAGAACTGCATCCAGACAGTTCTTTAATTTCGCTAGAGAGGGAGATTCCACAAACTCTCTAGGCAATCTGTTCCCATGTGTGTTCACCTGCATACGGTAAAGAAGTTGTGCCTCGTGTTTAGATGGAGCTTCCTGTGCATCAGTTTCTGCCCATTGCCTGGTGTCCTAGTGGTTAGCACCGCAGAGCAGAGCTCGGCTCCATTCTCTTGGCATCTCCACTCTAGATATTTATACACATCAATGAGGCCCCCTATCAATCACCTCTTCTCGAGGCTGAACAGGCTCAGCCCCCTCAACCTTTCCTTAAAAGAGTGGTGCTGCAGTCCCTTAATCATCTTCACAGCCCGCTGCTGGACCCGCTCCAGGAGCTCCATGTCTCTCTCGTATTGGGGAGCCCAGAACAGGACACAGCACCCCAGGCAGAGCCTCACCAGCGCTGAGCAGAGGGGCAGGATCACTGCCTTGACCTGTTGGCAATGCTCTTCCTAATGTACCCCAGGATACCGCTGGCCTTCTCGGCCACAAGGACCGGCACTGCTGGCTCAGCTTGTTGACCACCATGGCCCTCATGTCCTTCGCAGAGCTGCTCTCCAGCAGCTGAGCCCCCAGCTTGTCCTGGTGCTGGGGGTTTTTCCTGCCCAGGTGCAGGACCCTGCATTTGCCCTTGTTGAATTTCAGGTCCTTCTCCGCCCATCTCCCCAACCTACCGAGCTCTCTCTCAGGCGCCGCACAGCCCTCTGAGGTGTCGGCCCCTCCTCCCGGTTGTGTGCCTCCAGGGACCTCACCGAGCCGGCCCTCCATCCCTCCCGTTCCCTCCGGCGCTGGCCGCTCTGTTGCGGGAATGCTCCGCTTCCTGCCCAGGTGCAGGACCCTGCGGGCCGCGGGCGGGACCGGGCGGTAGGAGCGGAGCGGGCCGGGGCCGGACTGCCGGGACTCCGGGGGTCGCTGTCAGGAAGAAGTCGGAGCGGGGCTGCTCTCCGGGGAAGGCCAGGGGATACAGCTCAGCCCCGCGGCGCCAGAGGCAGGACGGCGACAGCGCCCGCTCCTGGTGCGTGTAATGCAGGCGAAGGGCCTGGGGCAGGGCGATGTCCCAGCCCTCCCGGGAAATCCGAACGCCAGGCGTGGGGATAAGGAGCGGGCCCGCACCGCCTGGAGCGCAGGGGAACGGGAGAGGCCCAGGCTGTGTTTAAACGGAGCTCGGGGCGCAGGGGGTGGGTGGCGGCTCCGGGTTAAAAGGGTCGGCACCGTTAAGGTCAGGCCGTCCCCGATGGCCCCGTAGCCGCGGGGACAGGACAGGACAGGACAGGACAGGACAGGACAGGACAGGACTCGCTGCTGTGCCAAGTGCCACGGCTGCCCCACACGGATTCAGCCCCTTGACAGCAAAGGAAGGGTCGTGTTTACTTGAACTGGGCGAGTAAAACCGTGTGTGTGCGCAGGGATCTGTGCCTTTTGTAACTGCAGAGTGAGTGCTTCAGGCTCTCATCTTGCATACGTATCTTAAAGCTAGCTTTGCTAGTTCAAACTAAAATCACTCTGTAATCGTTCTCAGAACTACTTGCCTGTTCTTCAAATATCTGTGTAGAAACTTTCTGCGTCCTGTTGGGCCTTTCAGGATTTTGGGTTTTTTTTTATTATCATACATACTTAGAATAAGCGACATGTTTCCAAGTTGTTTATGTGTTACACATGCCTAAACAGTAAGGTGGGGCTTGAGCATTTCTTTCCTCCAGTGATTGGTATAACTGACCTGTCACTGGAGCTTTTAAGAATTAAACCACTATTAAATAACTTTCTTGTATAAATTGCAAGCTTAATAAAAAATAATGTCATAGTCAGTGTTTGGCGCCTGAAGCAAGAATTTTCAGACCCCCTAATTCTGACATTGATGTCTAATATCTGTCTGTTTATTGTCAGTAGGTTGAATGGAGTCTCAGTATCTGAAGCAATGCCTGGGAAGTTGCTTGAAGAAGGGACTGGCAGAGGTTGTAGAGCATCGGCCAGCAGATCCAATAGAGTATCTTGCACATTGGATTTACAAGTACAGAAGAAACTTAGATGAAGAAAAAAAGGTTCCTCCAACTTAAAAAAAAAGATTGCTACAATATAATTGATGCTATTTAATATGTCTTTCATTTTTTTGTTTAATTGCTTCTGTGTTACCTCTGAAATAGAGAATGCTGGAGAGAGCTGAGCTGGAAAAAGAACGGGAGGCTGCCCTAGCAGAACTTGAAACGTTAAGAAAACTGCAGGAAGAAGAGCAGCGGAAACTTGAAGAACAACATCAAGTTAATAAAACTTAGTAATTGATAATTCTAAGCACCGTGTGGTGCTGTGGCATCTTGGAGCTCTTTGTATATTTCTAATATGTGTGTAATGATTTTGATAAAGGTGACATAAGCCACGTATTTTAATTTCACTTTTCTGAGTAAGTGAAATTATTAGCACATGGATAGGAAAACCTATATACTATGCAGTAAACTGTTACTAAAAAAATTAAGGCACTTAAGGTAAAAAGCAACCATTTTAAGACTTATGTGAGAAGTAATTGGAAATACTGTTTGGGCTTATGAGAAACAATATCTGTGTTTCTAGCCACACTTTATAAAGGAGTCGTGAACTTGTTCACGTGTGTAACAACCTCAGTGTTGCTGTGGTGATGTTGACGTGCTCTCACGGGGTTTTTTTGTGTGGCTGACATTCATGATGTTAAAAGCTTAATTTTAAATTTATGTTGATCACATTAAGCTCAGTTCTAGTGTAAGATGCATTCATTTTATTTCACTTGCAGTTTTAAAATTTGGAATTTACTAATTTGCAGGCCAAATGTAATGTGCTGAAGGGTTTTATGGCTGATGTAAAATAGTAAATGAAAATAACAAGATTGTGTCTAGGGATAATTTACCGAGCATGAAATAAATAATTTCACGTAAACTGTGGGTAAGATGTTGAACAATACTAACATTAGGCGCATTTTTTTTTAACCTAACTCACAGTTTTGGCTGTAGTCAAATACTTAACTAAGTTTTGATTTTATGTCCCAAAAAGGAATAGAAAACTATGACCATACGTGTAACAGTTCACAAAATGCAAGAGCAAACAGTATTCTCTAGTGTTGTTGAGTGGAAATACTTAGATTATGCAGTGAAGTTTTGTGAAATTTTGATGTTCACAATTAAAACACTTCCTATTAGGTATTTCCAGTTTTAAATACTGAAGGTTGCTGATGCTGATGGGCATAATTAAAGTTAATGACATTGCTTGCCAAATTTTTCTATAGATTGGATTCTATATTGATTCATTGATCTGTGCTAGATACTACACAAAGTATCAAAGAGCTTAATCCAAAGGATAGGAGGTAACTACTACACACTGATAAAGAGATAAAGTGTAATGAGACAGTATCTAACAGCTAACTTCAGTTAACTGTTTCTTCTTCCTCTTGGTGGTAAAGCCTTTTCATCCACAAGAGTCTCAAACCTTTGAAGATGTTGAGCAAGATGATACTGAAAGGATTCCTATTAACATAAAATAGCAATTATGTTTTGTGATTCCTTTTTATTTATGATGTCAATTATGAAATAAAATGTAAGCAATATGGTGGGAAGGATAAATGTGGGGGTGTTTTCTTTCTAATTTGTCCTTTCCTAAACTGATTTCAGGCTCAGTTGGAGAAAGAACGTGAGGAGTTGGAGCTGCAGAAAGAAGCTGAAATGCAGTTGCAGCAGGAAGATCAAGAGGTTTAAGCCAATGCTTAGTTGGTGGTTTGAGAATACCATTGATCAGCCATTTTTTCCAGATGCAAGCATCAATTACAAAATACAAAGCAGAAGCCCATGGGTGTTGAACACATAATTAAAGAAACAAGAGGGTAGATGGGGGAAAAATGTCTAACACGTGGCTTCTGCAGCCTGGGTTTTATACTTGAATTTTGGTCAGAACCGCGCATTAATTCATTGCAAAAATCTAGCATAAGGTCAGTTTAGCTGAAGCTTCCACATTCCCTCATGGTATTTATTAGGAAGTTTTATAAAATAAGCATGTCTAATTCAAGTGTTGAGACAGTGATGTTTTACAGGGTGTTAGCACAAAATCCATTTGCTGTAGCTGGAAAAGGAGCTGTGGTTTGGAATTGCAATGCCTCTTGGTTCGGATATCTTCCTGATGTATGTGAATTCATACTAACAGAAGAATATGTATACAGATAACCATGTATATGATCTTTTAATGCTGCTTCAGTAAAAACATACACAGATAATTGGCATGTTTATCTCCGTAGAGGTTTTAAAAGTGCATATTTCTTGAATTTATGTGGAGCACATAGCATTTTAGAAATATTAAGTTTTTAGAGCACTCTTAAAATACTGACAAAATATAATTGTAGGAAGATTAGAGTATGAAAGTGACAGAAAAAAATGAATATGTAAACATTTTAAATTGTTAATTAAAAAAAAAGATAAAAATAGGGTTCATCATAAAAAGACTATATTCCCGTACTACTTAATTTTTATAGCACTTATCTAAAGTATTCTCTTTATATTAATACATAATGTCATTTTAACACACCTGAAGTACAATTTTGTGACATGGCACAATTTAACTGAAAACTGGTTTTCATTACCACAGGAAAATGAAAGTACAGAAGCTGAACTTACAGATAGTGTATCCAAAGCTGAGGAGCCAGATGAGAGTGGAGAGCTTGAGGTAAGTATTTAAAAAGAGATTATGAATGATTGATGCTTACAGGTTTGATTTTCTGTGCTGACCTATCAAAAGGTTAAAGCTGTTGGTGGCTCACCCCTATGGTTTTAAGGGATGATATTTTGGCCACAACCTCTAAACTGCCCATAGCTTCGTTCTGGTACAAGTTAAGCCATTCTAAAAGACTCTATGGTGTTGACTGACGAAATCCTCAAGATTTAAAACACCCTTTTGTATTCAGGTGTGTTAGTGATTAAAGCATGAATATACTCAGGAGGCAGCCCTCCTGTGCTGTGTGAACAGTTATATACAACATGTATTAAATCGCTTCATTTCTGCTATCAGTAGTGTAATTCTAGCTCAGAATTTATGTTGTGATATTAATATGCTTTATACCTCAGGTTTCTTGAATAACAGCCCGTTTTATAACTGTTCTCTGAATAGATTTATGAAAATACTTATGACTGTTCTTAGGGTCAGGTTTTCACAGGTGTTTTTTCCACTGAGGTAAATCAGATGAGTATGCAAGATCTCATGTAGCCCCAATTTTTATAATTTTCTGATAATTATATGCTAAAAAATATTCTTGAGGCTTCAGGCATATTTTATGAGTTCTTTAAGAAACAAATTGCAAATCCAGAAGTGATAATGAGTAGTAAATCTACCTGCTGCTTCCTACATGTGCCATCTTCCAAGTTTTCATGCCTAAAGGAGTTAGATTTTGTTGGCTTTTGGCAATGTTATTTCCGGTTTCACAGTGATACGTTTGCTACAAATTAAGAACAGATTGATAAAATAAGATATATAGGCTTGTACTATTGATTCTGCCCTCAGAATCACAATGCTTCATCCAAATTCACTGGATTTTATAATAAAAGTCTGCTGATGGCATTCATGGTATTCTACTGAATGGAAGAATACATGATTATACTGATAAGTGCCAACTTGTCTATCATGGGCAGTTTTTTCCCGCTTTCCTTTTTACAAAGTTCAGTGAATGCTGGTAAGTGATAGAATTTTTTGTTGCTGTTTTTCAGAGTCAAACAGATTTCTCAACAGTACCAGAAGAAGAAGAAACTTCCAACTGACCTGAAAGCTGTAAATATATTTTCTACTCATTAGTTGCTCTTCCTGAAGTGTAGTATCTTGATTTATGTATAATTAGAACTGATTTACATACCTGTTTCTCCAGTGGCTGTTTTCAAGGTGTTTGAATAAAGTCTGTTAATTCTGACACTGATTCTTCCTTTTTGTTCTTAAACCAATGTAGCTAGCATGGCTGACTTGAAGGAAGAATGATGAAATGAAAGCAGCAAATATATTTTCTACTTATTGCATATCGAAGTAACCCTAATAAATACAAATATAACTAATATGTCAATATTATTTGAGGATAGATGCTACAACATGATAATTTGAATCAATATTAAAAGAATAAAATACTATTGAAAATTAATTTCCAGGAATTTGAATGGTTTCTGATAGAAAGAAGGAATGCTCTACAGATTAAAAGATGGAGAGAGTGTTCTGGACATCAAACTAGAAGCAAAAATCCAATCAGAAGGTTTCCCAAATGTATTTGGAAGAGGTAAATTTGACTCAGTATGTACTAGGAGATCTTGTCTCTTAGAAGTCATGAGGTGGTCTTTGTAACACTGGGTGTTTGCTCTAGGCTTTATAATAACCTTCTTTGGGTATTGTGTGGTACTAGGTGAGCTGCAAGTGTCTGCATATCAGTTTTGATTAGTCAAGTTTTTAATTCTTTTCTGAATTTTTCTTGAATTTAAATCAACAAATTAAATCTGTGTTGTCTACTACATACCATTATTATTTCTCAAAACTTCTAAAAATCTGGAAGAATATTTAGCTCTATCCATACTTACCGATAAAAATAAGTTTAATAATCCTTAAAGATGCATATTTGTAAGAACAGATGTTTGTAATCACCAGTGTCTTGGTATAGGTTGTCAAGAATATTCTGTGTCTGTTCATTATAAACGCAAAAGGCATCAGCATTAAGAAATCTCGCACTTCAATAAAATGTGCCTTTGCATCTCTGTCTTCTACAACAGGTTAGTTGGTCACTGCCAATATTGTGTAATGAAAATGCCTGTCATGATAAAATCGGCACATAGTTAATGCATTCACTGCATTCTTCAGTCTTCGACAAAAGAGATTTTTCTGATAATTTCACTTCACTTTTTTATAGTATCGCTGACTCTAAGGGGTTTGCTATCCTTGGCAAACTGTTAAAAGTGTCTATACACCCAACAGGCAAAGGTCAATCACATAATAAATGTTTTCCTACTCTGAATAATTTGTTTTGATCGTGTAGATCAGACTAAGAATAATCTTATCAATTTTTAAAAATATAAACACAATTGCATTTTCGTATAGTAATATATTATTTTTTCTTTTAAAGTACATTTATCAAAAAAATCCTGTGCCTTTTTATTGCTACATTACTTTTTGGATGCTGTTAATAACCATATCTTATATGAGCATCCTTAAAATCAAATCACTTAGCAGGTATAAATACTTAGAAACGTTTGTGTAGCTTTTGGACTAATGAAAAATGGAGCTACTTGTGTGCCAAGATGGTCAGGCTTTGCTATCTACATTTATTCTTATTGGTATAGATTTGCAATTCCTATGCTAGTCAAGAACCTTCTCTGTGGCATCAATACACCCTTGTGGCTGATATTCCAGTAAACAGATTTTGACACAGTTTCTGATTACATTCATTTCTAACAGTTAAAATAGAATAATTTTAAGAACACACTTTGATACCACAGTTCTAATTACACCTACTAACACTGCCTGCACAGCAGCTTCTTGTGCCAGTCTCAAAGGGATGGAGTAACTGGATAAACAGATGGCATTTCTCTGTTGAACCAGTACGTATAAGTGATTTTTAATATTTAGATTAACATTTTCAAAAATTGATAGGTAACTCATGTCCATTTACATTTAATGTCCAATTATGGGGACTGTAAAAGTTTCAACCTTTGTACACCTTCAAAATGTAAGGCACTATTTTAAAACACGCTAGGAAATAGCTTTAATTGCATGTTGCTTTCATGTTTTTATCTTTTCATGGTATTTGTATCTTTGTTTGATTTTGTTATATGTGTGTCCACTAGAGTGCATCCTAAATAAACACACTGGGAGCTGTGTCAGTTATAGCCCATGAAAACTACAGCTTCTGTTTCTCAATTTGTTTCAGCTTATTTTTAGCTATGACTTCTTCTTTGTGAGCCTCTAGTCCATATTCCTCTCTTTCAAGACAGGAAGTTTTGGATGGAAACTTTTATCAGAAAATTGTGTAGCAAGGGTCAAAATAAAGTGGTAGATTCCGATTTACCTGTTTCTTTAGTGTTAAGTACAGAAAACATTTATTGTTAAAATGTTATTTATAGGAATTCCTATTTTTCTCAGGGTTTGATGTGCACAGACCTGGTGCATTATTTTGCTTCTACAGCTTTATAGGAATTCTTATCTTGTATATGAGACAAGGTAAACAGTTCTTGGCTCAGTGCTTTCTTAGGATGCAAACCTGCCTATAGGTAACTTGAATATGTAGTTCACAGCAAAGATTACTTCTCCTTGGGTGTCTCAACCTGGAGGGAAATTAAGGCAGCTTAAAATAATTTTGCCTTCTCTTTTTGGACTTCACCTTCTTTGAAATATAGCAAGCTGGGGCCTGGAACAGGAGTAGAACAGATGACTATTTTAGTAAATGCACGATGTGATTTCAGAAGTGTTACCACAATTTAACCTCTGTATAAAATGTAAAGTTGTATGCTGGGAGGAAAAAAAGCAATTGCTGAGTGTAACTTCATCTGTGGCTTACACTCCCTTTGAATACATTTTTATGGAATGAAGAAGATAGAATTCAGAGACAGATGATGGAAACTGTCACTGAAAATAAGGTGCTAAATACTGACAGAAGATTTATGAAATTGTCATTTTTCCATTCTTCAGAGTAAGAGCGGTCTTGTTTAGGCTGCTATCAGGCCATGTACAGATCCTTCAAAGAACATGCTGATAGTAACGTGCCCATTCACAGCTGTTCTCATTCCAGCAATACTGAAGGATGAAAACAGATATGAAGCCTAGAATAGGATAAAATTATTCAGATTAACTATCAGTCTGCTCACAGAGGTGAAAACTCGGCTCTGCAGTGTGAGAACCTTCTCTGGCATGGAGAAATATGTGTTGCAACAAGCACATTTTAATGTTATCTTTTAGTAGAATAGGTTTTATTAAGTTTGCAGTCCCCTTTATGATGAATGTTTTTCCTTCATAGTCTAAAGGAACTAACTTATCTTTTTGTAAGCAAAAGCTCTATACAGTAATTTGCTAATGGTCGTGGGAGCCAGATGAATTAGTTTGGATTAAATGTAAAATTAAATTCCTCTGAACTTTGCTAATACACCTTACTCATATTTGAAGTCAGCTGTTAGTTGCTTTACTTTTTTGGAGTTTTTGCTGTACTTAAGTTAGAAAAAGAGCAGTGTTGTCTATTGACTACTGCTAGAAAAGAGAGTCAACCTGTTATTTGCTGATAAGGACTGATGTACTTTCTAAAATATCTTACTATTACACTTGTTTGCTTTTTTTGGCTTTGTTTTTGAGGTGCTGAGTTTTTTTTTTTGTTTTGTTTCATTTTGGTTTGGTTTTTTGGGGGGGAGAGGGAGGTGTTTCTTTGCTTGCTTTTTTACTTTTGTTTGATTTCTGCCACTGCCATTATAGACCTTCATGCAGTCATTGTCCTTTACAGTTGTGTATTTGTTGTAATTCATACCATGGAAGAAGTTACACTGTTATCTGCATTTGTATTGGTATTGGGGTAATAGTAATAGAAGGAAGGCCAGGTAGATGAAGGTGCCATTTTTTTGAGCTGTCACAGTGTAGCAGACTTGTTAAGAGGTTAAGCAGAAGACTCATTCCTAGAATTTGAGAGTTCTCAGATGTATATGCATCCTCAATATTGTAGGTCTTCCCTGTTAATTTGTACCTCATAGAATCATTATCTTTAAGCAGAATCAGTGTTAAACTTAGATCAAAATTTTTGTAATCTGTACTATTTTTTATTTTAAATAAATTAGAAGAAACAACATCCTGAAAAATTGTGTTCATTAGAGCCTGTCTGAAGATACTGAGTGCTCCCATTTTTTATTTAGTTGTAGGTCATCCAAAATCAATGCCCAAAAATTGAAACAATTTTATTATTAATACTGGGCATGTTTGTTTTATGACCTGAAAGTAAATGCACATTCATACTGTCAAACAATATAATAAGCAGACAAGAATGCCATTTGGTTCTTGTTGATTACTTTTTTTAAATTATCTGGTACAAAGGCTATAGTGATGTCTCTGCACTGCTACAGAAATATATGCTTCACTAAAAATCAATATTTTTCCCCACTTTACACCTGGCACAGTTTAAAATTTCAATGTACTTTAAATGAAGTGAAGCTTGGATTGAATTTAGAAATAAAAATTGATATTTAGACAGATCACACCAAAATTATTTATATAATCCTAGTTTCTCTAAGGGCAAGGATTATTCAGATAACTATTTAGAAGGTTTAGGAATCTTTTAATGAACTCTCCAAGGAGATTCTGCCATTTTCTCCATGTAGTCACCCATGGATTTCAACAGAAGTTGATATCATGAAAGTTTAGGATTTTTTTTCTCATAATGTTGGGAAAGTAAACGTGAAAAATCTGACTTTAGTTTGATGCAAGAACCAACTGGCGTTTGAGTTCAGCAAATTATTTTATTCAGTGGTTCCTCTATAATTTAGATTGTCTAGCAGATTCCAGATAAAGAAATTGGCTTTTCCTGGGAGAGGAGGAGAAAGTATGTTTGAACTTGATCATTATTTTGGTTAGTCTGTTTTTCTTAATGAACTGAGTCATATTTTCAGCTCCATTATAGAGCTAATTGTTGTTGTTGCTTTGTTTAAAACAAAATTGAGGCAAACCCTTTGTTGGTGCACTGAAGATGTCTTCCAAGGATCTCAATCTTGGTCTCATTGAAGCTGCTGAAAAAGTTGTGGTTGAAATCATGAGAGGATTGAGCTCTCAGCTAACACAAACATGAGTTCTACTCTGAGAAGCCATCTCCTAGTTATTAAACTTTTAATGTACTTAATATTAAAACAGGAGGGAATTTGTTATCTCAAACTATATTCAGGGTAGCTACCACAGAAATGAAAAGAGATTAATTGTGGGGAGGGTTGGAGAGAGGAAACATTCAGGTAATAAATCATTCCCATTTCAGCAGAGGGGCACTGCAGCTCTCTTTTGCTCTGTTTTGAGTCGTAATTCCTGGGAGCGTGTCAGGCTTCTCCAATCATTCTGCTTAATTTCTACTCCACCTCTTGGATGTACTTGCTTCCAGAACTGACTGGCTGCACACAGACACACCTGTATTTGGTTCATTATCTTAAGCAATTGCGGTTTTGCCACTGATGTGTTTAGTAGATAAGTTTAAAAAATGCTATTTATTTAGCTGATAATTGTAACCCTGGAAACAGGATCTGCTGTTTGTTTCATTGTAAGCCAGGCTGCACTGAAAAGTTACCCTTAGGCACTGACAGCTGAAAATTTCTGGGGCTGGGACAGTGGTGCAGTTCTGAGACAGCTGTTCTTCAACACTTTTTCAGTGGGCATATGTATCTAAGTGGAGCCTATAGCAAAAACGCACCAGTATCTTGTTTCTCACTTGGACTTAGGTTGTTATTGTACTTGCTTGTATTTGAAAACTATTGAGTCAGGTTTATTGGCAAGAAGTATGAACTGCAAAAACTATGACTGATCATATACTAAAGCACTAGACTGGAACATAAACTATTCTCTTACCTCAAAAGATCATGTGTTCATAGACACCCATCTCAGCATCTTTAGGATAAATGGTTTTGCCACTGCTCACATGTAGGCTGCTGTTAACTCAAGCATGTTTTCCTCTTACCCTTCTTATGTGATTTTTCTAGGTTTTTGGGGTTTTTTTATAACTATCACTTGGAAACTCAGCACAGTTACAATGTGTGAATCTGTCTATAAATTTGCCCAAGCTTTGTGTGGCACAAAAAAAATCAGGAAATACAGCCAGACCTATATATTTGTATTCCTATGTATTTGGCCTGTCTCTTGACACAGAGTACTGTAAAGGTAGGTTTCTTTGTTTCGGTGCAGTTTCTTCAAATCTCTCCAGCAGCTACAACTCTCTCATTATTCTGTGACTACAAGAAAGTTGCCACTTCTGTGTGTGGTGAGCTCATGCAGCTGGCAGCAATACACCAATACATTTTTTCATACTCCTTTGAATCAAAGGACCATCTAACCTTTAGAAAAAGATCCATTGACTTCTCTCAATTTTGCTTTGTTTGGCAGGATAAGTAAATTCCTAGTTTTAAGTAAGATAAATTTTTATTGCTTACAGTATTTCATTGTTATAAACACCATAAAAATGAAACCTGCAGCTTTGAATGGGTTCAAATATTTGTGAACTCAAAATCTGGAAATGAATTTCATATTTTAGTTTCTAAGGCGATCAGGTCTGTGCTCATTGAATTTGCTGGCAGGAATCCCACTTGTGTCCTAGTAAAACATTCATGCCAACTGTGTGGGAATATCCGTATGTGTCTTAAAAATAATTACACATTGAAATAACCTTGCTGACCTTGCCTCTAGAGACTTACAGAATCCCAGTGACATGTTTTATGGTACTGCAGAGGTGGAGAGAGAACAAACGAGAACAGATTACCCAAAACCTCTGACTGTTGCTCTTGGGATTCTAAGCCATTGGTAGCAATTGGAAAAAATCCAACAATAAGCTGCAGTATAAACTTGCCGTTAGTTTTCTCATTTGCCAAGATTTCTAAAAACATAGAAAAGAGGATACCTGAGAGGAGTTGGCTTATGCTTATGCTAGGTGCCAGTTTCAATGCCAATTTTCAAAAGCAGAAAATGGGGTGTTTCACTTCACTGTCTAAACCTTCTAGTATGTGTGAGTCAGATGCTTTTTTCTTCTGAGAGTCAATAGGAATAGTTGATAGGTTTTGATTATGGCAGGTCAGCTCTGATCTCTGTTTTCTGGCTGACTTATCAAACTGTTGAGAGGCCAAAGGCAACACTGGTGTTTAATTACAAGCAACACTGATTGTGGACATAAGAAAGAAGCAGGTGCAAGAAACCTGTAAGCTGTCAACCTCAGAAACGGGAAAGAATCTTCTGCATAGAAACAGAATCAGTGACTGGTATGAATGCAGGAAATTAAGGTGCTCCTTAAATTGATTAGTAGGAAAACTTGGAACAGGGAAGAAGAAAAAAAGAATCAAGGGGTAAGAAAATACTGGAATAGAAGAAAGAGGTAGAGATATATCTCAAAAGCAACTGTTCCACATGTTTAGCTATGAGCTGTGACCTGTGGGTAGCCTATATACCTATGTAGGGTAGGGTTTAAGCTGGTAAAGAGAATAGGTCTGTCCTTGTCTTTCCCTGCTGAGTAGAGCTGCAGGCTTCAGTTTTCACTTAAAGAACTAAATCTGTGTCTTCTTCCTTGAGATGATCTAGTGTTGCAGGTTCATTTTCTGGAGTACTGTGGTTTTTGCATAACTTGGATACTCATTTTTTTTGCAAAAAATGAAACAGTTATTGATCTAAAACCTAAATTTTGACATTTATAGTCTTAATTCACATTGCAAACACTGATCATGTTCAGGAGGGTTTTTTTTGTTTTTTCATTAGTTTGAATTTCATGTTTTAGTACAGCTGGTAAGATGTAACATTCTTGGTTCTTATATGTCTCATTGCTAAAAGTGTTCTTGCTTATAAGGGTCAAAGCAAGATTGTAACACATCACAAGTCTTGAGCTTTTAAGTTTGTTTCAGGGCAAAGAACTTGGAAGAAAAAAAAGAGGAAGAGTATCATAATGAAACTGTGAGATGGCAATATAGCCTATAAGCCTAAAGATCTTTTGGTGAGATACATTTTCCATTCCATTTTCTCTCTGTGAACAGGAATCTAAAAGTAGTGATCTGGTCTGATTGCTGTATGAATTTTTGTATGGTAGCATTTATATAGTTGATCCTGCATACCCTTCATCCATTATCTAATATCCCCTGTTTAGACAGATATCTAAAAATATTTTGGCTGTTTTATTTCAGACTTGCTTATCTGAAACTGCTAAATTAACAACTGCAGTGAAATCTTTCAGACATAGATGAAAGATAATAATCTTTGCTGGTTGCTAATATATTTTCCCAGGTGAAGTACATGAAATTGCTACTTAAGTGGCAATCTTCCCAGTCTGGATCAACTGCCAGGATTGACAAGTCAGGTTGGAGGATTTCTGAAAGATGTGACCAATCAGTTGATTTATTTAAGAGTTTACTGCAGACCTCACACCAGCAGAGCATTTGAACCCTGTAGCAGTGATAGTGGGAGAATTTCTGAAAAGGCTGTGAGTAACCTATGGATAGGAATCATGGCTAAAATGGATGTTGGATGTATGCTGTTTTTTTTTATTCCTCATAGCGATATAAGCCTAATTCTGGAGCTCCCAACATTGTGTAGTTATTTTCAGTCAGGCAATATGCAAGTACAATTATGCTATGCATTATTTACTGGATTGGTACTGGGTGTTTGAGTAGATGTTTGCCTGTATCAAGCAGTTCAAGTAAGTAAATATTTTCATTGCAAGCATAGAAGAGGTATATCAGCAAATATTGGTTATTGCTTCACATGCACTATGCATATAAGGAAGATTTGTAAAAGATTTTGGTCCAGAAAAGTAACTGCAGTTTTATACCACATGAAGTATCTTCTGTATCTTCTGTATCTTCTGTATCAGTATCTTCTGGCATTATATCTTGAAAAAGTCAAAAGTGTCTGAATTTAACCTAATGTTCCTTGTCAGGAAGCCAGAATTAACGAATTCCACAACTGTTCTTGCAGATAGGTTTCTGAAACCTGACTTCATGTGCTAAAGTCAATATTTGTTTCTAAGTCCAAAGACCACCTGTACTGTAAACATGTATGAAACACTGCAGCAAAAACTCTTGGGTAATAGCTGTTTAAATGCATCAGTCTGTTTCCTAAGGTACTGAGGAAATCCTAATGGCTTACATATATACACTAACAATGTCACAAGACATGGGAGAGCAGAAGATCATACAGACCCCAAGCTGCTGGAAGCCAGCTGAAGTTCTCTAGTCAAATTGTTTTTGAGATACAGATCTGTGGCTGTCATGGGGTTTAGTCTGGGCTGCTGATCAGACCTTCCTTAGCAGCAAGGAGTCGTAACTACTGACACAGAAAGGAACTGTGGCTGTGTGTGGATCTCATGCGTGGTCACACCCCATGCAGTTGAAATTAAGGGTTGTGCTTTGTTACACGTCAGATGACAATCTTTCCCTAGCCAAACAACTAGCCATAGCAACTGGAAAAAATGTCCAGTAAAATATATAGATGGCTTTTTGTAAGGTTAAAGGGAGACCTTTTCTAATTGAAGACTTTTTCATACCTGTCCAAGGCATAACTTTAACAATGAATGGGTTAAATTATTAAATTTACTATAGTGGCTTATGAGCAAAATGCCAAATCCATATATTGTACACTGCTACATTTGCAAACTGAAACTTTTAATGGCGTGAGGTGAATTTGGTACAGGACTCTATTCTTTCTCTTCTAGCCTCTCATCGTTTATGAAGGATACAAAGAACTTGTGATTCTGTTGTGACAGGCCTTCACATAAGCATGTAACACAAACAAATGCTCGTGCATTGCTCTGTAGAGCTTATAACTTACACAGGAAAACTGCCAAAGACTGAAGGCAGAACTAATTATATACCAGTATGGTTTAATGCCATTTAAATGAAGCAATAGTAACCAATCACTGAATGGAAAACTTTAAACTTTAACTAATCTTGCTATTTTTGCACTATTTCTGGTACAACAAGGCTTATTTATAAAGACTGATTAGAAAACAGACTTTTTAATTATCATTATCTCGGGGTTGAGACATGAACTGCTAGTACTTTTATTATGTGAATAAACAGAAAATTAAGTTGTATTGATTTCTGCTTAGTTTTAAAGAAATATTGCTCCCAGTGAAACTAATACCAAGATACATTTTAATGACAGCCCAATTTAGCCCCAATATGCCTTTAATTATTTCCTAAGAGGCAAACTAGAAGTCGCCACTTCATGTATAAAGGCCTGGCACCTGTTACTTTATAAGATAGCCATGAGCAACCTGTTCAAGTTGGTCCTGCTTTGAGCAGAAGGCTGGAGTAGAGACTGTCCAGCCTCAAATGTTCTGTGATTCAGTGATGTGTTGGAATAGAAAATTTGAGGTCAAACAGATGCAAAAAGGACAAGCACAGGGGAGAGAAGAAAAATTATTTTCTCGGATATTAGTAATGGAAGAACCTGGAAAGATTTGTTAGGACATGGCAGATGGGAGATGCAGCAGAGGATCTCTTTGAAGCTAACGTTATTGTGGAATGATTTACATAGAATTCACACCAAGAAATTTCTCTGACTGGAATTGGTATTTACTCAGAGTCATAAAACACCTCCAGAAGAGAAGAGCTGAATTTCTTATGGTCACGTGCAGGAGGTCCCATAGTGAAGTCCAGAGATGATGAAAGGGGATAAGAAAGAATAAATGCTGGGTGATAAACACTCATCTCAGGGCACATGCTACCTTCTTTCCTTCTACAGTCACAACTTCTTTTTCTGCTCTGCAGTATTTATTTTACCCTGAATGTTTATAGGCAAGTGAAATTCTACACCTGCACATTTGAGAAGCCTTGAGCCACTCTCCTTTTCAGATAATAATAGATAGAGGTGAGAGTTTTGAAGCAGGTGGGAAGTGAGTCTTGAATTCCTGATCTTCAAGCTCTGTTGCTTTGATCAGGTTTGTAATTTTTTGTGCAAAGAAAATGAACACATCTTAACAAATCTTCTTGATGTTAACTCTAAAGAGAAAACAAAACAGCTGCCTCTTCCTAATCAAAATATATGGGCTAAGTCAAGGCTTTTCACCAACCAACCAAAAAGCTCTTGAGGATATCCCTGTGAGGCTTGCATGCTTTATTACGTATTTCCATTAGGAAAAAAGATGGACTGCAGTAACTCCTTGAAAATACATTATTTGTATCATACAAACTACTGATAGTAAACAGCAAAACCAAAACTAGTATTAAAGTTGTTTTTGTAAACACCTGGAAAATTGTCTTGTTTCCACAGGCATTTATTAGGAGTAAATTCCTTGCACGAAGCGAAGAATAGCAAAATAAGAAATTTAAACTATTCACCTGTTGAACAGTTAACTTGGTAAAATAATATCTGAAGACAAAGGTGAGAGGACAAAACAGAAGCATTTAGGAAAGCACTTTCCTACATGCTATTTGTATCCATGAAGTATTTCTGTATATTGCTACACTTAAGCATGTTTGGATTCTTTAATGTAGTGGAACTGTTATTTTAAGTTACTATAGTAAAAGTGTGTGATCTCTACATATCAAGTCATTATCCTCAACATTTGAAAGCTGGCATGAGAGAGACCAATTACATAGCTTAAAAAATTACTTTCCCTTAACTGATTCTAGTAATGCAGAATTTCATCCGAGTCCTTGATACAATTTACTCCTCACTCAAAAGAAGTCACCTAAAAGTTACCATGGTGGTGAAACTGCGTGAGTGAAGGAGTCTGTACTGCTTCCAGGGAAAACGTGATTCTTCTGCAGCTGAAATGAGGATGACCAAGTCTTAAAGGTACCTACCTTGTTCTTCCCCTTTCTGTTGCCATGGTGTTTTGTCTGTAACTTATTAGCTCAAACTTGTTTTCTCACTTCTACAGGTATCATTCACCCATGTCGGCTCCATTTGCAGTGGTTTATAATCTCAATGGGATATCAGTAGTGACAGGTAGGGAGATGGAAAGGAGTGAGTAAAAGGACAAAAAAAGCAAGAAGAAAGGGATATGTGTTGTAACCAAATGGATATAAGCAAGACAAAATGAGGGAAGGGGAGAAAGGCAAACAAGTGTAGAAAAGGAGGAAATGAGCAAGTAAAACAATCTGATGAGAATGAGAGAGCTAGGGTCAAGACAAGTTGTCAGTCATATCTTTCCAGAGAATCAGCACCACCAATAGCAATCATTCATAAAATGTTTTGTCAGTTAAGTCTTGTTTACTTATTTTCAGGGCTTTCTCAAGGTTGCAGTAAACTGATGCCTTCTGGCAGGGGTTTGTTATGTGAACTAGAAGAAGAGTGGTTTTGCAGAACTGCTGTGAGTAAAAGCAGCAAAACTATAGGGTGGTGCCAAATACAAAGACTCTTAGAGTCAATAGAAAGATTCACATTGCTATTCCAGTGGTTTCAATTGACATTATAGACAATATAGAGAAATACAGAGGGGCAGAGTTGTTTTTACATCATGTTTTTTCCTGTCTTTAGCTTCATTTCAAAGCACAGGAGTCACATTGATTTGGAGGATTTTATCAGTAGGTATCCTCTGAGTAGAGATTATAGAATGTGGTCAAATGAGAATACAGTGATGGGCAATATATGAATTATAAAGAGATTTACAGAGAAACTTTATTAGGGCTCAGTCCAGGTGAGTATGGCAATAAAGTTAACAGAAAATTTGGAATCCTGTTTCATTAAGTGATGAGTCATTATCAATAAAATAGGGAAAAATGCTGATATCCATCATTCTCTTAGTATGACCCTTTTTTTCTTTCGTAGACAGAAGTGCTATGCCAGAAAGACATGATGGTAAAGCACTATCTTACCTTTTTACAAATATTTAAAAAATCAAATTGTCTGGGAAGAGAAGCCAAATTAAACATTACATAACCCTGTAGTGCTTTAGCATTGGTCATGGATGTCCTAGAAGAGAACATGCTGAGGTACTTCATGGCCATAAAGCAAATGTTCTGCTCTTGATAGTAAAGCATGACTGGAAGAAGTTCAAATGGGAGGTTTTACACAAGTTAATGTGAAATGCAGCTGGGCAACATTTCTAGAGTACCAGTACCAGAGAGACTTTTTAATGAACGGTGACCCTCCAAAGGTCTCAAGGGTCAATGCATTTAACTAGACAGAAGGAAGTCCAAAAAGAATTGTGAAAGCAAAATAAACAATGCTCCTGCAAACTCATTCTTCGTGTATGTCAAATACTTGTGCTCTTCAGCATTTTAAGAGCTTGTGGGTTTTAATTTTTGTATGTGATGAGGATTATGGGATAGGCCTGCATTCTGCTTATTACCTTAAAACCATGGATGCTGATTCACAAACTACAATTTTTTTCCTTAAGTGGCATTGAAAATCAGAAAAAAGCAAAACCAGAAGCAAGACAGAGTGGAACTCACAGGCTGATAATATTCAGCCTTGTCTGCTTTTGTTGAATGATTGTAGAGTTAGAAAGAAAACTCTTAATACGTATAAAAAGGGTTTTTGTCAGAGCTTTTTCGTCCATTCGCATTGTGTCTTTTGGTGCTTCCATAAGGAAAAAAACCAAACATTTGCATTAAAGAATGAGTGCTTATTACTTTAAAAGTTAATGTAATTTTTGAATGTTACAGATTAACTTGGGTTAATATAGTTAGTTACTCTTCGGTCTTTTTTAATTTTTTTTTTTTTTTTAATGAATTCTGTTTTTCTGGATGGTGTTAATGCGTAATTTGTTCGGGCTGGAATAGTATCTTCATGTCAGTGGGGTGATCACACTTTACTCCAGAGGAAGCTGTGCCTCAGAATGTGTATCTGACGTGTAAACTTGTCTATTTTTTTAAGTGCAACCAGTGCTCATCATTCCATAAGATGAATTCTGTAGAACAGAAAAACAAGAAAAAGTATTTGAAATTAAATGTTCCGTGTCAATGATAATTAGAGAGGAGCCAATGCTGCAGCAGATTACTGGTGAACATTCACAGGCATTGGTTATTGTTTTCTGGAATGTAGGCAGAAAGTGAAAATTCTAATGAATTCTTACATAAATATGTAACAATGCAGAAATTTGAATCCAAGGAACCATCTTAGGGGATCTTTTACTAATAATAATACTAATACTGGCTAAGGGTTTGAAGTAAAGTAAGTCAGTTTTTAAACTGAAGAGTGATAAGGATTTCATTTTTTTGATAGACCAGTGCTTTGGTCAGAGATTGAGGCTATAATGGTTTCTGTAAAGGAATTAAGGAAACTTACACCTATTTATAATGGTGCAGTAGTGGTGGCATTTTGTGGAACTGTCCCATGGGTACGTTTACTTGGGTTTTTATATACTAACTTAAAGACACAAATACCCACAAAATGCCCTCTGCCCTCATACCTGGTGCTCCATCAGCATATTCCTGACATGAGCCATCTGACTGGGAGAAATTCTGCACGGCAGAACTGATCACTGAATACTCAGATGTGGCAGTTATTGTATTTCCAAGGGTTATAGAATATAATATGAGAATATGATACAAAAATATAATTAAAATGTACCTGAATTACTAGCAGAGAGGACAGGGGAAAAGCAAAGCAAAGGCTGAAGGACAAGGTCTGTGTAGCAGACTGTGAAGCAGCCGGGATGTTAGATCTTATCAGATGTTTCGTCTCTCAAATGTGCGTGAAAAATGAATGAAAATTTAAAAAAAAAGAACAACCCACAAGAGAATTCTACTTTTCTAGAGATGAAAAAGTAAAAGGAAAATAGGGTTATACAATGCAGAGCAAACTTCTTCCAGTCTTTTGTTAGGAAAGGCGTGCATTTACACATTTTGTATCTATCCCTGTAAAACCACAACACAGAGTTGGAAGTACACCATAGATCCCAGAATCAGGGGAGAGCCAAAGAGAGCAGCAGCTGACCTGAACTGTCACTAGCACTCCTGCATTACTTCATGCTCCGTTGAGCTGCTAAGATAACCAGTCTTGCACAGGTTGAATCCAGAGTGTTTCCAAGAATTGAGTTAATTAGTGAAGTATCCTAAAGTTAGCTAACTCCCCTGCCAAGAAATGGGCTCTTCCATTTTCCTCACATGATTATCTGGGCACTTTCACTTTTCCATATATAGGAGCAGCTCAGAGACTGACAGATCAGGCTGGGTAGGGATACAGACTCCAGGCACATGCATACTCCTTGCATGCAGGCACAGATGCAAGCACATGCCGCTTTCACACACTGAAATCCAAGTTAACCTAGGAGCTAATAAGTGAAGACAGCAATAATCCTGCTGATAAAGAGCCTTCTTAAACAGAAGGCACTAAAGGTAGAGCTCTTCAACCACCGCTTATAATAATCCATCAGGAAAAGCATCAGAGCCATGAATGGGCCGGTGGATGGTTTATGTGATTTCACGCTGGACGATGAAGGAGCTTTCATGTTCACATCGGAGTCAGTGGGAGAAGGACATCCAGGTAAGGAGCCAGCTCTGGTAAAAGTGTAAAAAGTATAATATTTTCATTTGAAATGTTTTGAAAGCCTACAGAAGAAGTCACCTGCTGTTAGTCTTACTAGAGAAGTTATTTGTAACAGGGTGTTTTTTCTACTTTATTTCTACTGGACTTTGTCCACAGAGACTATAGAACTGCTATAACTAGAGGGGTGCTTTTTCTACTGCATTTCTACTGGACTTTGTCCATGCAGCATACAGAACTGCTATAACTAGAGTGCTTTCAACAGGAGTTTATGTGCCTTTGCAGGGTGTGTGTGAGGAAGGCAGTGGTTGCTGCTCCTTCCTTTCCATCTAAGTTTCTTTCAGTATTCCTGCAGAGACTCTACTGTATCTCTGACAGACTCAAGTTTCACATATGGATAAGAATGCATAGCTTGCTTCTCAAGTTCCATATCTTTATGGGGTCTGTGGAACTGTCCTGCACATATGGAGTGCTCTAAGACTGTCACCCACGACAGGAATATTCCTAAGTAGCCTATTTTAGAGCCTTTTTTTAGTGGTCCCAGCAGCTGTACATGGCAAAGTCACCGGTTTGCCCCCCGCCTCCCACCCCTTTCCATCATCTGATGCAATATATGGAATAGCTTAAGCAAATAGTGGACAGTTATTTGCTAAACTTCAGGTATGGTCAGCAGAGATTAGTCCATTTTTATGGAAAACAAATATTCATCCACCATAAACATATACCTTATGTCAACAGCAACTGTTCCCTCAAATGAGGCAAGGGGACAATGGGCTATTTGATGTCCTGAAAAGTGTATTTGTTTAGAAGCTGATTTGGTGGCCTGTACTTTTTGCTATAATAAGGCTTTTCAGGTCTGTATTCATGTTATGTGAGTAAATCATAAATGGGTGGAATGGCACAGCAGAGGATAAAAAGGTCAGCAAGGAGAACTTTATGTCTGTAGTTCTGGTACTCTTCTATATTGACTTATTACTGCAGATCAAATCCATGGCTGATGCAATTGAGTACATCTCCATCAATGTGAAGGCAACTACATCAGGTTAAACCAGTTGGGGTTCTTTCTGATGTAACACAGTCAGAAAATGACAGCCATGTTTTGTCCTTGGAACACAGGTCCCTTGTCCAATTTGTGCATAATTACATCCAGTGTCTGTAGTGATATGTCATTTCATGGCAAAAATAACATTGTACATTGTGGTAATTTTACGTGGATGATGTTATTTCTAAAGACAACAGGTCACAATTTATGCAACTCTAATCATTATTTTCTAATCACCTTGGGGCAATAATAGGGAAGTCTCAGAGCAGAGAGGGTTCAACTGAGTCCCCAGATTGAGCTTTGTCCCTTGGTTTCTTTCCCTTACCAGTTCTCTTTTTATCTTATTTCTTGTTTTAAAATTTGGCCAATTTCTAAGTTCTTATTCACATTCCCTTCTTTATTTCCAAGCCCTCTATTGACCCTCAGTAGCTTTTTTTTTAAGCCCCATGAATATTATTTTTCTTCTGTGCTGAAATTTTGGGCAGGGCCTTGAGACCACTTGGATGTGTCTGCAGCCTCTCTTTCCCTTGGCAGAGGTTGCTGGGTCTCTACATACCATAAGATCCAAAGTACCAGCCTGGGAAGTTTATTTTAGAGTGAATGGAAAACTGAAATTTACCTGGACGTTTTCAAGGCTGTGATGCTTATATTTCCTTAAACAGCCTAGAACTTCATGTAGGGTACTGAAAACTCAAACACCTATGACAAAGGGAAGATACAGATTTTCCAGACCAGAGCAGGACAGGCTGGCAGTAAGGAAGTCTGAGCTGTTCCTGCAAGTTCTTGTTCCTGAACACCACCAGTGGGTCTTAATGATGTCAGTGATAGCTCTGGTCCCTGAGAGCAAACCGATCACCCCATCATCCTGGCCAACCCCGCCTTTTCTCCTCTGCGGTTTTGCACAGGAGGTGTAGACATGCCATCAGGATTTTATCACCCAGGAAAATCTTGGCTGTTTCTTAAAATGAAGCCCAGTGCCTGAGGCTGTAGTTGGGCTTCTGACGTTATCTGTAGCAATAGAATTTTATTGTGAGTTTGATTTCCTCTGTTTATACAAAATGGATAATTTGCGTGTTCTTGATTATTTCTCTACCGTATGTGATAGTATAATTTTGCTGGAGGGCATTATGTGAAGTAAAGATCCCAAACCAGATATTTGTCTGGTGGAAATTTGAATTGTTCTGATTATATTAGCTGAGTATTGAATGTTTTAATGGAGACCTTCTTAATGCACCAAGCAGGAGAAATGACATGCTTATTTATTTGAGTGTACAGAGAACTGCCTTATGTCTGTGCAATGCCCAGAGCTGGGTGTCACTGAGAAGCCCAGATTCCATAGAAGCAAGCAGTAGCTGTTAATAATTAATGTACAGGTATTACCTGCCCTCCCCAAAGACATTATAGAACACAGTTTATCCCATCTTCCCACTCCAGATCCTTCAAAATCCCTTGGGCACAACATTTAGGAATTCTTTCAGGTCTTTAATAATTAGTCATTTAGTGGTGCAAATTCCAAACTCTCTGAGGACTTACACATGACTTCTTCCTTTCAATGTAATAATAAAACACACAGACAGCAGCATGAAAAAGTGATTTTTTTTTTTTTGGCAGTTGTTTTTGTCACTGCTCCATTTTCCTTAGTCCAGTGGTGTCTGTCACGCTGCAAAGGTTTCGTGGTGCTTCAAAATGCATCATGTGTTTCTGTGCCCCACAGCATCTTACAGCTGTCAAACCACCAAGGAGTAATTCCTTCCTATCTGGTGTGGCTTCAGGTGGAATTGCCTGCAAACTGACTGCCATTCAATTTTCCAGAAAGTGACAAGGAATCTCTTTAAAAATATAAGACCAAGCATCTTCTAAAAGCACCCTCAGATATTCAACCATATTAAAAGCATATGTTTATCTTGTAAATATTCACAGGAAAAAAAACCACAAAAGAAAAAAAAAACCCAAACAAACAAAAAAACCCCACAAACAAACAAAAACAAACAGAAAATGCCAATCTGTCCAGCAAGTTGATGCTTGTATGTCTTATATCTAAGATTATGTATACTTAATGATATGCATAATACTTCGATAAACTGCATTGAACAAAGAGAACAGATGTACAAGATATTTGAGCACTCTTAATATTGCAGTACCACTGCAATTATCAACCAGCACTCCTCAAGGGTTCGTTTATATAGGAAAAATGTACAGCACAATTCAGCTATTTGAAGTCTTTCTAGTAAAACTCTTTCATTGGAAAGCTGATTTTTTTGATTAAATCTTTATGATAAATACCTGCATTTCTTCCCCGTTTTTAATTCTTTTTACCAGAAAACTGAGAATTGCTCAGTTTGTCATATTTTGAATATAAAAAATCACATTCTAATTTAATTTTTTTCTGTCGATAAAAATAACATATCATTAAAAATACTGAATTTCACTTTGATGATCACAGATTTTGAAGAAAACCAACCTTGCCATTTCAAATATTCAATGTTTATTATATTTACTACACCATCAAAGCCAGAAGTGTGGCTGTACTTCTTCATTGTGCTTTGTGGAGCTTTTTTGAATTAAATGTTCAGTTTTTACTGCTGTTCCCAATTTTTTTTCTGTGTGTGTTGAGTCTGTGAAACTGAATTCCTGTGAAGGTTCTAGAACTTCTGCTAGGCTCTTACATACTCTAGATTCACATGACAAACTTATGTCTAACTATCTGGAAAACTGTGAAGCTCCTTCTAATTACTGGAGATCACTTTTGTTGTTGAACACCTCCTTTACTTCCTAGTATTATGACTGGGATTTTGAGTAGGGTTTATCATCGGCCTCCCCGACTCATTTTATAGTTAGCAAGAGCTCTTTCGTGGCTAATTGGCTTCTCTGCCATGAGGCTGGGCCTGGGGGATGATTGGATTTCATGAAAAGACTCAAAGCTGTCTAATACTTTCCTGCTCAGTCATTTTAGATACCCCTTTTGCAATATTCATTCTATTGGATAGGAATTCACTACATGAAGGTGTGCATGATCTGAATTCTGATGCATTAAATGCTTTTTAAAGATTATAATGTCTCACCAGAGGTGTTCCATTATGCTTTCCCTGTTTCCGAAAAAGAAGGGCAATTAAAAAGGAAGAAAATAATGGACAAACTTAACCTCTCACACTTAGCAGAGAATAAGAGAAATGGGACAGTTGAGATGAGAAATTTAAATATCAGAATGAAGGGTAAACAAAGCCTGCTAAGCATTGCTAAAAATAGAATGCCTGGTTTTATTTTACACCAGGGACCTTTACTAATAGACATGCCTTTAATTTAATGTTTTAATCAACAAGTCATCCAGCTGGATTTCTCTTTCCAGTCTTGATAGATATATCTGTATCTGGATTTGGATCTAGTTGCACTAGAACTGCTGTTTGTTGCACCAACAATCAGATATTGCATGAATTATCAAACTGATTTGCCTCAGACTATTTTAATGTAAAGGTATGCTCTTAGTATAGTAGACTAAATTATTCTAATCTATTAATTTAATCTATTGGAGTCTCACATAGATTTTGTTGAAGATCAGAAGGGATTTCCAAAATATAATCTGGTTTGACCTTCATACATAGATAATAATATTTCATGCAAGAATTCTTCAAATAAACTAAAAAATGTCAGTTGAATTTCATTCATATCTTTTAAAAACTTATCCAATTTTCATGTAGAGATTTGAAGGGATGAGGAATCCTGCATGCCTCTAGATGAATGGTTTCCATGGTTCTCACCCTTTCCAGATTTTAGTTTTTGAATCTTGATCTGTCTCTTTTTAACTTTCATTTCTCAACTGTAGTTACATTATTTCCCATCAGAAAAAAAACCACTTTCAGTATTTTTAGGTTCTTAGGGACTGGGATCCCGGTGCCTATAGGAATTTCCTCTGGTAGGTTGCCTTTCCTTCAGCCTTTCAGAACTAGATTGAGTTTCATTGATTTCATCCTGTAAAACAGACTTTTCTGATTTAAGGCATTCTTCTCACTCTGTCCTAAACCTTCCCACGGCTTTTTAACACTCTTCTTGAGTGTTTTTGAAAGAATGCATAAAATATCCCTGTGTGTGCCATGCAGGGAACCCAGACACACAGGACAGCAGCATCTAATGCAGGTGAGACATGCTTCATGTGGAGCAGGGGCTGCAGTAAATGTTCTTAGAAACTCTGGGGGGTGAAAAAAAGACTACAAATTTCATGTTTTCATCAATAGTTTTTGCCTTTATGCTTATTCCTTATAAAAATAGAAACTTTGAAGAGAGCAGGCAGAGATACCTTTTAATCACCCCTGCCACCTTTGTGCCCAGGTTTGTTAAACAGGGTTCAGTTGGACATCTAATTAAATTGCAAGAATGGCATCTGATCCTCTTTGGTAATAATTGTCCCAAATTTAGTAATCCATGTACAGTTCTTGCAAGGCTGAAAGTTCCAACATGGCCTACATTTGCTAGTTGTCTTTTGTGTTCATTCTTTTTGTGTTGAAGTGGTGAGATGGGAGTGAATATGGGAGATAAGAATGCCAGGACCACATTAGTTCTCCAGTCTTTGATTTGTCCCTCTTAGTTAAATGTACACCTTCTTCAGGAAAATAAATGAGAATTTATTTTGACTTGAGCTTAAGTGTATTGAAAGCCTCTAATGACAGACTCTTGCAAAACTTTTTTTTTCCCAACAGGTTGTGTTGTACATGGCAAGGCAGGAGATTAATTTATTTTGCATACACACCTTGTTATGTCAAAATCTAAAACCAATAATAGACCTGTAATTAAGAACAATAAAATCAAGTTATATAAGAAAATTTAGCATTTTCATGTGGAAGACATTGCTATTTTTGTGGCCATTAGATTAGCTACATTATTTAATTAAGATTCAATATTTGTTTTAAAGATTAGAAAAGAAAGAAAAAGATCCTCTGCTGCCTTAGGTGGGTTGCAGTGATTATTAGGAGGCGACATTTCCAGATGGTAGGAATCAGTGACAAAAAGCAAACAAAAACCAAGGTCTTCACTGAATTATGCATTATCTCTAATAATCTAAACACTTTCTCAGGCCTTACCACCAATGTTGGTCAGGTACATTGTAACTTTCTGTTGGGGAAGTGGCAGCTGGTGGTGGAATATCCCCATTAGAGCACCGCTGGTTTGCAGTGCAGGCTCTGTTGGCTGATGGTGCTAGAGAAGGAGAAGGCTGGGAGTGAAACCTCTTAACCTCTCAGGTTATTCTCTGCATTGCATACTTGCTTCACACCTGAGTGCATAAAACTACAGGTAAAGTTAGGGTTGGTTACTTTACACCAGTAAATAAATTGCCCACTGGGTCTACTGAGTTTGCTTTAATATGTCTTTCTATTTAGCAAGCTTAAATATGCTGGTAATAACCAATAAAAGAATTCCTTTCTGAAATACCTACTGAAAGTGATGCAAACAGTCCATGTTTTGTATTGAGTGCTGTGGTTTTGAATGACAGCTTTGATGTCTTGCAGATAAAATCTGTGATCAGATCAGTGATGCTGTACTAGACGCCCATCTCAAACAGGACCCGAACGCCAAGGTTGCTTGTGGTAAGTTGTTTGCTGCTCTGCTGTAAGTCATCACACAGTCACATTCTTCTTTTAGGTTTGCAAAGACCTAGCTCATTTCACTCTCAAAAAGTGGCATAAGAATTTCAGTCTTCAAGAGAAAGAGAGATGAGAATAAACAGTAAAAGTTTGTGTAAAGACTGAAGCCTAAGCAGGCTGTAGAAGTGTAGAGCTATTGATTTTGTGTATGTGCACTGAACTGTCCTGGAAGAAACAGATTTGCATGTCACTGAATCATGCTCAGTGTTTTGACTTTCTCATTTGTAAATTGGACATATTATTTTTTTCCTTGCTTTCAGACAGATGGTGAATATGAAAAGAATTTGTTATAGATGGAGTTAAAATGCTAAAAATATAGATAGAAAGGATTTACACTGTGTACATCCAATAGATCTCTCAAAATCACCATCATCACAAGCACAGTTGTCTTAGTGGGCTGGCTTATTCTGTTGTTGTAATCCTGCTTCCATCTTTCTTTTCAGAGACAGTCTGTAAGACAGGAATGGTGTTGCTCTGTGGGGAGATCACTTCTCGTGCTATTGTGGACTATCAGCGAGTTGTCCGAGATGCAATTAGACATATTGGCTATGATGATTCAGCTAAAGGTTGGTGGAAAAACTCATGAAATCCTGGAAGAGCAAGCAATAGGCAGCTGCAAAACAAGTCTGTCACCAGTTCCATACACAGGCTTTAGCAAGCCTGATAAAAACTGAATGTGCCTTGTGAAAACTGCTTACATGGTGCTACATGATATGCTTTCTGGCTTTATCCCAGTAAGTAAAAAACTATAATTTATTAGTTAAAACTGAATTGGCAGTAGGCAGACTATTCTTTGAACTGTGGTATTGGGCCACAGTAGTTAACTGCAACTTGAACCTTAGAACCTACCACTCCTCCAAACCTGCAAGAACTTGACTCTTGGTTTTTCATTTGGCAAGCTGATTGTTGCATCTTGGTGCAAAAGAGAGAGAAGCAACCTATTTCATTTCATTGTACCTTTGTATTTTTGTACTGCAGTAGCATTTAGAATTTCCAGGTGTAAAGGTGGCTCTCACTGCAGGGAGCTCTGCTAGCTCTGAATAACTACCTTTTCACCAAGCAGTGTGTGGTCCAGACCTAGGCTGTGAGATGTGCAAATGATAAAAAAGATAAAATGCTCTGTGTACCAGACACATTTCACTTTCTGATTTGCATATATCTGTTTATACAGTATGAATATTCCAAGTATTCTGTTACAGTGAAGTGTATATTTAAGAGCATCTGGTTTAAAAGTTGTTTACTGCAGTCTTTTAATTGCTATTGAATTTGCAGGAGGTTGTGGTGGGAGAATATTACAGCAGCTCAGCTGCAAGTTGCCTCCACCATCACGCAACAGCAGTGCTCTCAGAAAACCCAAGCAAATCTAGTAGGTCATAAATCTCCTTTTTATCCAAACTGCCAACAGTGATAAGGGGAGATTCAGTGGCCCAATAAAAAACAATTTCTAGAAGTAAAATAAAAAAACCCTAAACCAAACAATTACATACAGAAATATAATTTTCTTCTCTACATAGAAGAGGGTGAAGAGCATTCAAGTGGATCATATGCATATGGACATGTATATATGTTGTACTGGCTGAACATGAGTTTGGTCAGCAGCTGTTAGTGGCTGCTGTTCTAGGAGAGGTTGGATGTGGAGAGAAGCAAGTTACTATTAATATACCTAGGAACAGGGAAATTTTGCCACAATCTCCTCTAAGTCTTTCAATTGCTTTTTAAAACTTTACTTTTCATCTTTGAAAATCATGTAAATTCCTGTTTCCAGATTTGTTGTGAGGCCTGAATCTGCTGTTTTTCTCTTTGTGGCTCATGCAAATCCCCATGAGAGATTTAAGTACGGACGCTGCTTTGTTTGTATTACAAATAATGTATCAGAGAGCAGAGTCTTCAGTTGCTGAGAATCTCACCTTTTCGGAATTTATGTAGAGGATTTTATTACTATTCATTTGGGAGAGCCTCATTATTTACCTTTTTGTCTACTTTTCTTCAGTTGACAATTCATAATCCGAATTGCTTTGGCCCAGGGAGTCAGTGCAAGAAAAAAAAAGCAGGAACAAGCAAGAAAGGCAATCCCATATATCCCCCCACATCCTAAAAAATGTTTCAAGTGTGGTATTGACAAAAATTTTGCTAAAAAACCAGCAGTTAGGTTTTGAGCTCTGAATGTAGTATCCTTCAGAATAAAAATTTTGTCCTATGGTTCCTTGTTACTTAATCGTGACAGAAAGAGCTAATTCACTGCTATTCTTTTTTCTGAATAGGCTTTGACTACAAGACTTGCAATGTTTTGGTGGCACTGGAACAGCAGTCACCTGATATTGCCCAAGGTGTTCATCTACACAGGAATGAAGAGGATGTTGGTGCTGGAGATCAGGTAGACATAGCATCACATCTAAAACACCACTGTTTTAATGGGAAAAGTTTACTCCATCTTATTGTCCTATTTTTTATGTCAAAACCCATGTTAAAGTATTTCCACACTTCTATTTACCCCAGAATAAAACCCATATTTTTGTTGAAGCAGTTGGATGTTCTTTGAGGGAAGACTTTTGTCTGGTGTTGTTTTAGCACTCCAGGCAAGTCAGGAGAGCTCTGGCAGTTTGTAGTAGCTGAGGAGGCGCCCTTTAGAACTTTGCAAATGTTTTTTGCTTATGTGTTTCGTGTTTTTGTTGTGTAGCTTCAGGTTCATCAGACCATTAATCTTGCATCCAGACTTGTCTTGTATCGTGAAATGAACAAAGGATCTTTTCACATTCACAGAGCTGTTGAGATTTTGTGCAGCAAAAAATTGGGCAATGTTTCACCTGCCCTCAGCATTGGTACAATGAATACCAGAGTACTTTTAATTCTTGTTTCCCGGAGGCAGCTCTTGTAATAAATATTCCATCTAATTAAGGCTGTCCAAACTGTGTTTCTATGAGCTAAAGAACACCTGTAGACATTTATGGTATGTTCCCAAGAGAAAGATAGTAACATAAAAACTCCATAATGTGACTGATACCATTTGAGTGAATTTAACATTTACTGGTCATCATTAAAAATAATATCTAGTTTATACCAGTGCTGGTGAGAGCCATAAGTGCAGGTATCAGAGTCCAGGAGCCAAGTTAATATTGCTCAAAAAATCCCTTGAGGACTAAATTAAAATGCTTTTCTGCTTTCATGGGTACATAATACTTCATAAGATGAAAAGAGATCTGACTTTCTTTGGCACTTTGATGGCCTCTCCTTCCATTTCATCAAAGTACCTTTGGGTCTTTTTTTCCTTCCCCCCCCCCCCCAACATAGACTGGATTAGGAGAAAGAAAATAGTGCTAACTCTATTTAGCAAATGATAGTCTGATGCAGGGAACATGAATGATTTATAAAAGTAATATATAACAGTATAAATATACAGATATAACAGTAGAAGCTGTGACTCTAAGCATGTGGCATTGAAAAATCTGAGGCAGGTGCCTTAAACTGTTGGAGGGTATGTCCTTCGCAGAGGGCTCGCATCCCCTTCCACTGAAATTTCAGATGTGAGCTGCAGTAAGTGTGTCTGTATTCATACATAAAAACCTCTGGAATGTTTCCAGGCTACTGAAAACATCTTTCCTATGGCAGAATAGTCCTGAAATGCTTTCTCCAGCAGATTTTTTTTTTCCTGTGGAAGAACTTCTTTGGTTTTTTCACAGAGGCATCTTCCTTTTTGTCCAGGTTTCCAGCTCAACATGTAAGCCTTCAGGCTAGTGAAAAAAGTCTAGGAACATGGTTTGTTTCTCATTACACTGTAACATGTTGGAGCCTGATCTGAGTTTTGGCTCCTTGTACTGTGATGTAAAACAGTAGAAAGTAAACCTGAGGATACTGCTGACTCCCTGCTTCAGATGAAATCTCATTGCCTTTGGTTGTGGTGCCTTTAACAGTGATTGAAGTATGTTTTCTCCTCCTGAAGGGTTTGATGTTTGGTTATGCAACAGATGAGACAGACGAATGCATGCCCCTAACAATTATTCTCGCTCATAAACTGAACGCCAGGTTAGCAGAGCTGAGGAGGAGTGGAGAACTCCCTTGGCTGAGGCCTGACTCGAAGACACAGGTAAATACTGCAATGGATTCTCCAGAAAGTTGGAAATCAATGTTTCTTCTTTCCAGGAATATTGAATGTTTTTGCAGGCAGCAGTTGGTGCGTTCAGTGCATCAGGATAACCTACAAGTAGCAGACAAAGCTTTTCCACAGCTTGTGACATTGTCTCCTCTGCTGTTGGAAAATAGTTAACTTGTATCAGAGCACTACAGCACCTGAAGAGACATTTAACCCTTCGGAACTGAGTGGTTTGGGCTCATTGGAAAAGTGACAGGACAGCAAAGGATTTATTTGTGTTTAGGGATTCAGGCCGACATTTTCAAGATGCTCTGAAAACATAAATTTCTGAGGCTTGGGAGTTTTGAAGGAAATCCCACCTGAAAGACATATTTTGGATTATTTCATAGAGAATCAGATCATCCATACTGAGTCGGGTTTTTTTCTGGTTGTTGGTTTTATTTTGGTTTTGGGTATGGGTTTGGTTTGGGTTTTCTGGATTTTTTTTGTTGGTTTTTTGTTTGTTTGTTTGGGGGTTTTTGTTTGTTTATTTAGGGGAGCTGTTTGGGTTTTTTTTGGGGTTTTTTTATTTTTTAGCATAACAAAAATGAAGTGAGGAAATAGGATTCATTTCTCATACCCTGGCAGCAATATGAGCAGTGATCACTATAATGCCAGCACTGACATTTTGCTACAGTTTTGCTTTTGGAATAGCCTACAGGACATTTGATGAATACCAGTAACACATTTAAAAGCATCTTTGTTGTTCTTTTCCCGTTGTCTCCGCTGTCCTCAGGTGACAGTTCAGTACATCCAGAAGAACGGCGCCGTGATCCCTGTGCGTGTTCACACCATTGTGATCTCTGTGCAGCACGATGAGACCATTTCCCTGGAGAACATGCGCCGGACCCTGAAGGAACGTGTGATCCAAGTTGTTGTCCCTGCAAAATACTTGGATGACAAAACTGTTTATCACCTTCAGCCTAGTGGACGTTTTGTTATTGGAGGGCCTCAGGTTTGTGCTGGATTGTTTTGGTGCTCTTATGGGCTTGCCTTTCACTCTGTGTGTGCCTTCAACACTCAGCGTTTGGGCATCTCTGTCCCAGGGTGTAAGGAGCAAGCTGTACAGTGGAAGTTCTTCCTGCAGCTGGATGTGGAAGAAGGGCCCAGGATTTCACGTGTCCTATGCCAAAATAACCTTTGAGGGCATGGTTATATCATACCTGTGTTGTGACCAGGCAGGCAAGTCTCCACACAATCTTCCATTGCATGTAGAGTGTACAGACCAATTCTGGGTTTCCTCAAACTCTCTTGGGACCAGCTCTGAGTGAGATCTGCAGCCCTTTCTCATGGGAAGCACTTCCTACAGAGGGATGGACAAGAGAAGCTTTATTTCTCTTACAGTGAACCTGATTTTCAGATCTGCATAGCTCTCACTGTTCTGCCTGACACCAGTAAGAGCTGAAGGTGTTCATCTGTCCTGAAAATCAGCCCCAATAGGCTTCTTTTGGTGAGAAAATAAATATTCCTTTTACTTTTAGGCAATGCAGGAGCTGGGCTTTGTAATTTCATCCTGCACTCACAGAGGTCAGGCAGAACTTCCACCCTCTGTAGGATCAGCAGTTCTGAGATTTAGTTTTTGAAAACAAATTTACCATTATGAATGTTTAAGTCTTCAGATGCCTTCAGAACTATCACAAGAAAATTTCAAAGCTCCTTACTGAAATTAGATTCAATTATACAACAGATCCAAGCAGACAGTGTTTTTCCTTTGTTCTTCAAATTCATTCACTTACTGGAATTTTCTAAGGCACTCCATCTTTTTTACATTAGTGCCATGTAACAGGTAGGAAGGTTTTGAGATTCATCATTATAATTAATCATTCTGCAAAAAAGGTACTTTTGTGCAGTGGAAACAGTTGTATCACTGCAATTTTGTGTATCATTGACATCCCAGACTATGTACAAAAGGAGAGTCATACTTGAACTGTAACTTAGAGTGAATGAGCCAAGGTAGAAATCATAGCTACTTACAAAAAGAAGGTTACACATGGGAAAATATTTATGTCTGCAGTGAACTGCACCCATTGAAAATGTAAATCTTTCAGATACGTACTGAATTGCATCCATTTAAAAGTGTAATATAGTTCCATGTGATAAGCCAACCAGGAATACCCTTTCTATCTACTCTTGTACCAGAGCTCTGTTGCAGATGTTTGCACATACAAACCGAGGCAAGTCACAGTGTCCGTTTACAGCTTTTCAAACCTGGCCCAAGTTTACTCAGTATGGGTCAATCTGCCTATGTGTCCATGACCTTACAACTGCTATCATCACTTGTGCAATTTACAACGGCATTGCAGCAACCAGAAAATAACTATTTCTCTTCTTGTCTTTAACAGCTTTAGATTTCTGCTTATTTTTCAGAAGAGTGTTGATCAGTTTTATTATTAACAAAGCCAGCTACAGAAGGCTGTGTTACCTCCAGCTCAGTTCATCTAAGGCAGATAGATGTATTTCCCTTGGGATTTTCACCTTATGTTTTTGAGTGATGTGGTACCTTGAATTCTGGCTATGGCAAAATGAGTAGGTTGGCTGCTGTCGTCATTTTCCTACCAGCAATATCTGCTGGTGTGATGAGGACAGACACAACAATGTGCTCATCACAAGGATGACTTCCACATACTTTACAAGTGCATTTGTGCTTGTTCAGCACCTCTGAAACAAGGGGTGTTTTTCTTGCCTTTCAAATGTCCATTTATTCCTCGTCCTCTCACTCAGTTCTGCAGTCAAGTCATGGTGGCACACAAAGTGTTCTCGTTGCAACTGTCTGTGCCATCAGAAATTCAGGTTTGAGTCAAGCAGGAAAACCCAAGGACAGGATCCTTTAGGACAGGCTCAGCTATCTAAGATTCAGATTTACATCTCACTGCTTTCTTAGCAGAGTGGAACACACAGCGCCAGAGGTTTCATTCTGTGTCTGTGTACAGTCTTCCTAAGGAAAACTTTGACTCCCCACTTGTGTTTGCCATGCAAACATTCCAGCAGCTGAATTTTAGTGACCTGATGGTCTGAGACAAAGAATTTAAAATCTGCCTGCACAGGTGGCAGCTGAATTTAAAATTTGAACATATTTCCATTCACACCAGAAGGCTTCAGTATTTACAAAATTGCAGGGGTCAGACAATTAGTCTGGTGCTGATCAGCTAACCCAGATCAAATGAAAATATGAAGCATTTTTTGGAGCAGTCAGGATAGCTGTAGGCAGCTAGAAGGTTATCTGCACTTCCTTGTTTAATATTTTACAATACTAAATATGGAAGTAATGGTTCTTACAATATTAAATAAGAAAGTAACAGTTCTTAGAAAGAAGTAATCCTTTCTCAATTATCTCTAGCTGCCTAGTACTCCATTCCTGTTGTGTACAGTTTAAATTAGACTATACATATTTTGGGGCTGGAAATGCAGTTTGTAGTACATATATGATAATCTCTGGTACTGCATTGGAAGTGCTGGGTGCCAGTGTCCATGTAATGATGTATAAAGTGCCACTGACATATCTTCAATGGTAAATTTAAAAAAAAAATCTAGTATTTGATATTCTCCCAACTTGTTATTTTGACTAAACTGTATGATATCCTGGAGGTTTTTAGGTTTGGGGTTTTTTTCATTTTTTAAACAGTGTAAGATCTCTCAATGGTTCCTATATGGGCCGTAGTTTTTTAGCAATATTCCATAATTGGTTTGGATATTTAGTAGGTAATTTCTAAACCAACGTTTCCACATTGTCAGGGATATTTACTTTTAAAACAGGTAATGCATGCTCTAGCAATCTGTGGGTAAACCTGTTTGCTTGATTGACCAAACAAATTTGTGAATGGCTTGTTTTAAGAATGCAGCTTTACAGAACAATTACAGCCACCGTTGTACCTTGGCAAGACAAGGTCATTCCTTCAGCTACCCGCCAGCAGCCCCTGTGTGGTGAGCTCACACTTTGCTGCAGTCTGCTGAAGGAATGCACAGCCCCGTTGGAGACTGACAATGAAGTGAATGTACAACGGACAACTTTTCCCTGATTCAGGGCGATGCTGGTGTCACCGGGCGGAAGATCATCGTGGACACCTACGGCGGCTGGGGAGCGCACGGCGGCGGCGCCTTCTCCGGCAAGGACTACACCAAGGTGGACAGGTCAGCCGCGTATGCAGCCCGCTGGGTGGCCAAGTCTCTGGTGAAAGCTGGGCTCTGTCGCCGTGTTCTGGTTCAGGTATGGTCTGCTAAGGACGTTGCTTTTGTCAAAAAGACCTTTCCTTCTCAGATTTACTCTGAATGCCCATTGTATGAAACACTGCAGTAGAAGTGGTCTCGGTGATGGTTTCTTGAAGAAAGGAAGACTTGATGTGATTGGTTCAAGCCCACAGTAATGTCTTGAAACTGGAACTTTTCATTTAGCTTTCATTTTATTGGCTACTTTTCCAGACATTTGTTGAGCCCTCAACCCTCTGACACTGTCACAGATATAAGCATGGGGTGATTGGATAATGGGGAGGAAAGTTATCCAGAGGCGTCCGCATTTTCGAAGTTTTCTGTTCTTTTTTCTATGAATACAGGTTGTGCAAATATGAGAAGTGAAGGAGAGGCCTTAGTTTTCATGAGATGATTCATAAAGCAGTGCTTTCTTCTGCTTGCATTTCTGTTGCCCTGAGGTGCTGTTTTTATTGGCTGACTAAGGTGCTTTTTTTCCCACAGGTTTCTTATGCCATTGGGGTTGCTCATCCACTGTCCATTTCACTGTTCACTTACGGAACTTCCCAAAAAACAGAGAAAGAGCTGCTGGACATTGTGCACAAAAACTTTGATCTCCGGCCTGGAGTCATTGTCAGGTAAAGAAACACACAGGAAGAAAAATATCTTGGTAGTCACATCCAAGAAATAATTTCTTGCAACACTTTCAGCTGTTACTGAAGGTTTGCCCTTCTATAGTATATGGAATTCAAATAAAACAACTTTTGTATTCCAAGAACTTTAAGTTACTTTGCTCTGACAATAGGTACAAAAGGGATTTTTTTTTTGTTTACAAAAGGGAATGAAGGTTATTTAATATTTTCCATTACAATTAATAATTCTCAGTAATAAGGCCTTCACTTATAGCCCTAAAGTACATTAAAGACATTTATGTAGTGTCATCATTTTTATTGTCTCCATTGGATGTGTTCATTGGTATGCTTGCATCTCTAAAATATGCTTTCTTGTCTGAGGGTGTGGGATGGATATCAACATCAGGATTTTAATAGTAGTTATCATGAAGTATCATAATATGAAAATTTTTCACTTCTTTTTATTATACACTCAGGGATTTGGATCTGAAAAAGCCCATTTACCAGAAGACTGCATGTTATGGTCACTTTGGAAGACAGGAATTCTCATGGGAAGTGCCTAAAAAACTCGTGTTTTGACATTAGTGACATGTCACCTTTTAAAAACAGAAAGGAAGAGAAGTCCACTAATGATGAGGATGCTTCTGAAAATCAAATTTGACAGCTTTATATTCAACAAAAGGAATTTTAGATTTTAAATGGAAAGAAAGAAAAGGTTATTTTCTTGGAAATGGATTTTTTTTTTAACCCTCAGTGTCTTTCATTATCTAAGATATAATGGACAGAGTCTGGTTTTTTAATCAGTGTAAGACAACAAAATACAGTTTACTTTTAACTGCTGCTCTGTTTGTTCTTTCAATAAAGACGAAGTGTGACTCAGGTATTTAAACCAATAGCTGCACCTCAAACCTTTGATGGGCAAAGGTGAAGACGACTTTCCCAACTCTGACTAAGGATCAGCAGATCTGTTGCTTCTAATTAGACAACGGGAAATTCTGGGGTCCAATTTCCTTACTGGAGTTAGCATTGCATACGGCTGGGGGCTGCTTTGATGGGAGAAGGCTGAATATCACATATCTCTATCTTGCCCTCTTTTATAAAAGATGTTAACATGTATGTAATATTTAAATAATCTTCACTGCATATGTGTTGTTACTGTCATGTTTCAATTACCTGTGTTTTTGAAACCTAAGTGCTCTCCTATGAAACAGCAATCACAGAATAAAAAGCTTTTTCCTACCATATATGTAAAGGTGTCTCTTTTTCTATTTTTATTTTTTTTATGTTGCTGTATAATGGTCCATCTCTTGTAGGATTTTAGTTTACCAACATAATTGAATTTTATTTGATTTTGGTATCATTATATGAATTTCCCTGTTAATAAAGGTGATCACTCTTTAGTCCTTGTAATTAATTGAAACTCAGTGAAAAGTACTAGTTTTTTATTTGTAACTCTTAGGTTTGTGCTATACAGTATTTTTTCATCATTTTTCTCCCGAACATCAGGTTTATTGCATGTCTTTCTATGTTGGATAAAATCTGGGACTAAAAAATAGCCGAGAGAAATAACAGCAAAACTTCACCAAACACACACAGGATGAGGTTACATGTGGTCCTTTCAGCAGCCTCCCAGCGCAGCGCTGGCCCCGGCTCAGGGCGTGTGCCCGGCTGTGGAGCAGGGCTGTGCCAGCACTCGGCTGCCAGGGGCGCTGCCAGTGCCCCGTTTTTCCTGCTGGAACAGAGGCAGCGCCCGCCTCCCATCCCCGCAGGTCAGGGTCTCTGCTGCAGCTGGGCAGGACGTGGTCAACACTGAGGGCAAGGGCGTCTCTGTCTGTGCCCATGTGCTATAATGTCCTCGACAGAGCCAAAATACTTTTTGCAAATGACTGCAGGTTCGTCACAGGTTTGTTTAAAATGGGAGGGTCTGGGATCACGTTCATCTCCTGAGATCGGTACTGTTTGTCAGTAGGCAACAACTCAATCCTGCAATGCACGGGTTGCCCGTGTATGGCCCCCAAGAGGGACTCGCTGCTCTGTGGGTCCGCCAGCACTCCGTTAAATCTGCGCTGGGGAAGTGCTGCCCCCCCGTGTTTATCTCCTAAAGAAATGTCTTTGTACAGCGCCTCCCGAAGAGACGGGCTGCTGTGGAGTGCCTGACTGTGATGAACACTAAAGGAAAAGCTGCCATTTATTCCTTTCAAGTATGTCAAAACCACAATTTCTACCTAGTCAAGCCAGAGGTTTCTCCCTTCTATTAATTATGCTAATGTGCTCTATGTGGAACCTGAGACAAGTTGCAGGTTTATGTGTGGCACCTGATCTCCTAAGGACTTACCACATTAATCAGTGGGCCTTGTTGGGCACCCACCTAAATATCTTAAAGAGCACCTGCATCTGAGAGAACGAGTTGGCAAAGATTTCCCAGGGGCTGTTTTCCTAGCTGCATATTTTCTTCCAAGGAATATGGAATATGTGTGTGTCAGCCTCAGAAATTATTTGGAGCCAGGTCTTATTGCTCTGCCTAAAAACATAAACCTTGACCTTTGTTATTAAATACTTGTTTTGTTAATGATCTTTTACCTGTCAGTAATATATACAAAGGCATTTTGCTAATACTAAAGAAGTCACCATTCATGCTGACACAGAATGGTTTCATGGAAGCATTACAGTCCTACACATACCTGTTTATCAGGATGTCCCATCTAGTTATATATACACTATTCAGCTTTTCCCAAAAATGGATTTAAGCACATGAGGTTCATGGCTCCATTAAAAAAAGAAAAAAGAAAGTAGCTAAACTCTGGATGCTACAGGACAAAGACCATACCCCCTTAGTTAAAATCAGTCATCATTTGATGTTCCGAGCTTTCTCTTGGAGGATGATATACAAGTTAAGGCATTATTATGTCTTCTTTATGAAAGTATATTTGTGTGTGAGAGAGACAAACACAGACAGATGGGAAGGTGATGAGAGAGCCAGAGCATGCAAGAATGTGCACGCACTAAACATGTTTACAGTAAACCAGTTAATCTGAAAATTTCCCAGTGCAGTTGGCAGCTGCAGAGCCAGTCTGCCTCAGTGCCCTGACGAGAGCATGCCCTTGCCCTCCCCTCAACTGTTCTGGCAAGCTCTCCTTGGGCTTCCCAGCAAGTGGGGCAATATGTGCCTCCCCTAATCCCTGCCCAGAGCCCTGCTGTGGAGTGAGGCACATGGTAAACAACCAGCCACCCCAGGCACACAGCTCTGTGCCTGACTCCAGGGCTTTCGCTCTCAGGCACCACAAGCAACAAGGAATTAGCCCGTGGTCTTCTGCAGAAAGAAATGTTCAGCTCCTGCTTCCCCTGGAAAACACTATTTCTATTAAGTTTAGCAGTGCTTCTTGCAGGTAAGATACTGCTATTCTTGAATATGACTAAGAATTTTTTTAATTGGGCTGTCTTAGAGAAATGAAGGGCCATCCCTGAGTGGCCACAAACAGCTGTTCAGATTGCTGCTTCCAATAAATCAGTCTTTGCACAGATTATTCACATTTGGGCCCTGATCAACTCAGGTGTACCAGCTAGCACAAGGACTGCAGGGTGGAAGCACAGTTCCTCTAAAGAGGTGCTATTCCATGGTATTTGGGCTTTGTTCACGTGTCAGGAAGGACGACTATGACCTAGCTAATTACCTGCTTCTGCTTGCCTTTTAGATTTTACTGAAACTGGAGCTTTTGCTGGTCTAAGTGAATGCAAAAGTGCAACCGTAGATGATGTGAATGGGAGTCTTGAGGTAAGAGGTTGGCTGACCCAGGGTCTGTTCTGCACCCACCTCCTGTGCTGGTGGGCTCCTGCTGTGTCTGCCTGTGCAGGCTGGGCAAGAAATACTTGTGTATTGCTTTGGTGACGTACAAAGTACACACTGGGGAGGGGAGCCACACTCAAGAGCAGAAACACATTAGTGTCATCTGATTTACCACGGCTTTGGTCCTGCTACTGCTAGTCTACAAAGTGTACTTGTAGATATATTTTCCACTTTTGCCCTGCTCCAGATGTATAAAATGGCTTGAACACAAGCTGTATAGGTAGTTAATTAACAGCTACCTAGAAATACATGAGCTTCTCGATTTACCTATGTTCACAGATAGATTACTTCTAAGGCTCCAAAGTCTTTCCTTTTCAACTTAGATTTTTTCTCTCCTGATTCATAGAAATATTCACAGTGCTTGTCTGAAATGATTGCCAAGGGTGAAAAGGCTTCAATCAATTTCCTGGTGTGGACACTGCAAGAAATGCTTGATCTGCTGCGTCCTGTTCAAGAGCAATGTGAGGCCCCTCCTGAACCAGTGCTCCCTTTGCCGGGTGTTGAGAAAAGTGGCAGTGGAGAACCACTAAGGAAATTATTTTCTGCCTACAGAGTGAACCAAATATCTGCATTTCTTTGGGGGAGAGGGAGGAGGGGAATAAGATAAAAGACATCTGAGGAACAGAGAGCAATGACCTGATGGACTGGAGAGCCACAGCAGCACAAACACAGAGTTCCTGCTGTCCCTGCAGCCCAGGCACTGGGGCTGAGCAGCAGCGCAGTCACAGGGGCAGCAGGGCCTGTTCTGCCCTCCAGCCAGAGCCTCTTTGCTCTTTTGGAGCTGGCATGCCTGTCATATTTTTCCAAGAAATATTTGGATAGTTTTGGCTACAATAAAATAGCAATGAATGTCTGTGCTGTGAAGGCAAATGCCACAGTGAGCTGCCTCTGAAATGTACTTGGGGCTGACACTTGTCACAGTGGCAAGTGGGGGGAACATTGGGTGGATGTTGCCAAAAAAAAAAAAAAAAAGGAAAAAAGAGAAAAAGGGGACAAAAATATTTTAAACAAGCAAAAATGCTGTTGATGAATACCTTTGAAGGCAGCTAGTGGAAACGGTTCAATGAGTTTGCTTGGGAAGGGGAGATTCTTATACCCACTTTCACTCTGACTCATTGTTTTCTTGCTCTCTTTTTTTTTCTTTTTTATCCACCCAAAAGTTTGCAAGGAGCTACCTCCGTGCCCACGCCCAGTGGCCCCAAGAAATGGGGGGCTGGTGTGTGTCACCATAGACAGTGTTCAGTACTGCAAACCCATGTGCAACAAGGTAAGATTCCTGCTTGACTGCTGCTGTATTGCTGCATCTGTTCCTTAATTTACTGCTGCTAATTGGGTAAAGCCTCATTTTGCTTGCTGTACTTTTTTTGTATCCCTCAGGGTTGGGAGAGGTTGCAGTGTTTGTATTTACCTGCCCTGGCTGAATGCTTCTTCACCTTGCAGTTACCATGACGTACCCTAAGACAGTGTCTGTTTATTTTCTCCCCACCATCGTTTCCCAAGGGTTATGACTTTCAGTTCCTCAGAAGCAGCAGGCTTTATGAAATGTGTGGCAATGCCACTGGGTTTTCCTGGACCACGCAGCTTGTTGGGGGAAAGGAACTGGCTGTTTGCAACCGTGAGTACTTCTCAGACACATCTGTTCATAAGGATGTGAGGCTTCCTCTCTTTTGTTTAAAAAACAGGAAGAAAGAAAAGTTTCTCTTTCTGAGACCATATGATGACCTTGTCATGTGTGACATTGTGATAGCTAGTGCTGGGCTGGCAAACTGATGAGTAAGAAAATTCATCAGCTTTAAAACCCTCATGAAGGCCTGAGCATTGTTATGTCATCTTGGGGTACCTAATACGACATGCATGCAAATGTTTGTGGGAAGACACACCTTTAAAAAAAACCACAACGAAACAGTAAATTGGCATCACCTTAACACAAACCCCACATTGCACAAGGGTTGTGTGCCCACTGGACAGACAGCAGTAGAACATAAAACTCTTTATCTTGCAACAATACTTGAATAATCTCAGCAAATTTGGCCAACACCTGCACTGTTCCCTGTATGCACACACAATAAAGCCCAGCAGGTGGCCCACAGCCAGCAATGCTGCCGTCTTCAGGGCAGCCCAAGGGCTTTAAGACTGCTCCCTCTGCATCCACGGAGCAAGCTGTGACCCAAAGCAGGCTGTATGACCCTGTTGTTACTGCCTTAATTTAAAAATAAATGTGCATATAGATAGACAAATGGGCAACCCTACCTCTCCTGTGGTTAATGGAAAATATTTTACCATTGACAATAAACGTAGCAGCTGTTTTCCAAAGCTTACAAAAACCAGGCAATCTTCTCTACACTTTTATTTCAACCTGGAGACTTTAGTCTAGAAAATGCTGGCACTTGTTTAAATATAAGGACAAATGTAAGTAATTCGTATGCCTTATTTATTTATTTATTTATTGTCATCTTTGATCTTTCCAGCCTCTGAGATGGCCATCAGCGGAGCTAAATCTGCCTATTTCCCCAGCAACAGCACCTGTGTGCACACACTAGCGTTCCCTGGAGCTCAGACACAGCAGCTGAACATCTTCCTCCAAGAGCTTGCAGAGCAGGGCATCGACGGCTCCAGGCGGGACGAGGGCGCTGACTGTATCAGCTGTGGCTACTAGCACCCCACAGCTGGTTCACAAAGCAGCCAGCTGAGTGCACTTGGATAAGAGAAACAGAGCATTGCTAACGTGTGGAAACACACAGCTTTTATTTAGTTAAAGCACTGGAGGGCACAGTTGGGACCTCAGCTTTGGGGTATGGGTATATAGGTTTAATGTAATCACATAGCTCACAGCAGAAGTGTTTCAAAGAAGGAAGACCACTTTTATGGCTTAAATTTGTCTAGTTGGGATTAAATGAGAACTAGAGTTGTTTAATGGATGCCTTCCTATTGGCTTAGCTTCTTCAGGATCGCTGAAGTTAGTGATAACAAAATTGTTACCAGAAATTGTCCCCTGTCACCTTTGCTGAGAAAGGGCTGTACTTCTCCTTGCTTTTACCATTGCCAAGTAATCACTGTTGTTGCTCTGATGAAAATTAAAGCCGTGTAAGTGACAACAGTTCCTGACTATAGAGGTATAATACTTTATTCACTTGCTTGCTTGACTGGGGCTTAGAACAGCAGCAGAAAACTTGTCCATTGTCTACCTGGCATTAAGTGATAATGAAGACCAAAGACAACTTAGCACCAGTGGTCCAGTTTATTTGTAGAGCTGTAGCTATCAAACAATGTGTATATGAATTATTATGCAATTTAAACTAGAAACTTAGTTACTGCTTGCTTGGTTTTCAGTGGCATCTCTGCTTGGGGTAATATTTTAATTTTCTGTTGAGCAAACACTGAAGCTGTAGATCTGAGGGCAGACAGCTCATCTGTTTGTGTTTTCTTTCTATTTTTTACCTTTTCCCTATTTCTCTTGATCTCTCAGACACAGCATAGTTATGTGGTACATGATGTATAATTGACTTTTACATCATTAATCAGATAAATGGTTCACATATATATATTTACATACTTATATTTCAGACTCAGAATCCAGTCATTATAAGCAAAAAACCCCACAGTTGCTTTTGGGCCCAAAAGCAGACTGTCATATGACAATGAGTGGAGCAGACAATTACACCAGCAAAGGGATGAGTTGGCTGCTTTGGCTGCTTATAAACCGTGTGGTAATAACTGAAGTCATAGTGTTGGAGACAAAAGTGCTGTAGTCTTAAAAACAATGGGGTTTGAATCACTGGGGTTTTGTTGTTATTGTTGTTTTGTTGTGTTTTATTTTTTTAAAGATTTTTATTTCTGGCAAACAAATGATCTCTATCAAATGAAATTATAATGTTTTTGAGTCTTTCCAGCTAATTCATTATCAGCTGATGCTCAGATAAAATATCCGGAGTACTTTCCAGTATAATTTTTTACCTTGTGCTAAACCCCATTTTTTCTCTCAATTCTGTTAATCTATACTAGAGACTTTCCAAACCAACCAACAAAATCACTCATATTGTATTTCATGATGAAATCAAACCCATTGTTCTTGTAAACTAACAGAAAATATTTAATCTGTGCATCAGAAATCCTCATAGTGAGTGTCAGACAATGTGGAAGAATTAGGCTGGAAAGCTTTAATTGTCATATATCATGAACTTTATATTAAGCTGGAGACTGGGTTGTGAGGTGTTTTTAAAAACTTGCAGAGAACCAGTTTTGTTCTATTCCCACCACACGAGTTATTATTTACATATGAGAAAGCTGACTCAATAAACCCATGTGACACAGTTAAAAACTAAAGTAAATTTAATCATGTTATTTCCCAGAGTAAATTTGCATAATTGAATTCAGGTACATCGTTGCTGTGTGTTTGCATTAACTTCTTGTTAGTGTCTGACCCAGCATGTCTGAGCATTGGACCATCCCTCGTGCCCCTGCTCTAGCCCTGGGATGGGAGGGCATTGTGTTCTGGCACCAGGGGTTTGAGGAGAGAGGAAAACTCATACAGAGGGAAAGAAATTAATTCACCTATAAAGAAAGAATTTAAGAACATTTTAAGCTATTAAGTTTTCAGATCAGACATCACAAGCAGAAGAGGCTTATTTATTTTACCATTCTCTATTTATTTATTTTTTTTTAGGTTTTACAATATGACCAGACTAAGCTACTGCCTCCCCAGAGTACCCTGCATGCTTTTGATAAATCCACCTGCATAACTGTCAGTCAGCTAAAGGCTTTGGTAATATTTACAGTGACTATAGAGAGGGAGGCTTTCCTGATATTAATTAAGGGAATACAATGCTGTATTATCCTTGCTTCTCTTTCAGTCCATTATAACACAAGAGAAGAACTCGGTCTAGGAACTGAGCCAACATCAGTAATTACAGCCCAGCCAAAAAATGGAAGGCAAAGTGCCGAGAACTACAGTTCACGACAACAAAATCGCACACATTCTCTTTTCACAGGAACATAGCAGCAATAGACCGGTAAACCCACTGCTTGTGGGTGGATCACAGGTAGAGAGAGTGATCCTGAGAGATGTTATCATCGTGCACCATCCTTTGGGGGCTGGCTCACACTGAGCCTTGCAGCGAGATCTGCGGCACACGCTTCATCCTCCACACCACCACCGCAGCGGGGGGCAGGAGCATCAGCAAACTCATTATCAGCACTGCAGCAAAAATGACCAGCAGTATTTCCCACGGGGCCAGGATTGTTTCCACCATGATTTCCTCTGTGTCAAGAGTCCAAAGCTGTAAAGCAAAAAGCATGCTGCATTATTTACTCACAAATAGGAACTATGTCTGAATAGATGTGTTTGTTTTAGCCAGCATATGGGTGTCAGCCTCTTTAGCCTATTCTTTTCTCAGCCTGAAGAACAAACCCATTTCCTGGGCTCCATACCTAGGAGAGCTCCGGCTTTCTCTGTCTCTTTCTCTCTCTCTGTCCTCTCGGGAGCCTCCATGGAGCATCAGCCTGCCTTTCACCTTTGGCTCAGCTCCAGTTGCTGGTGTTAAGACACCATGTACACCCTGAAGCACTGTTCCTGACCCTTGATAAGCCTTTCTCTTTAAAATTCTGATTTTTAAGGCCCTCCTCTCCCACTTAGAGCATCACCGCACAAAATTATTATTACACTGACATGTATAAAAGCTAAGGCTCAAAATAAAAGAATATGATGTAAAGAAGAACTGGAATTTGAACTGCTGTTAGAATGCATATTTTATCTTTTTCTCATGTACAAAGCTTTAGAAAGAGCAGGGTGCTTAGGAAGGAGTAAAATCGTGTTGATTTTGTTGAGTGTTAACAGGTGTGCCCTAGGGAATGCAGTGTTCGATGCAATTCCCACCACAGGAGCCACACTCCTGAAAGACATTAGGGCTGCAACTCCTTTTTGGGAGCCACACACCTGAAAGCTGTTGAGAGGACGAATAAAAGGAGGTGCCGGGGTGAGGAGGTTTTTTCCTCCGCAGCTGTTTGCTCCTGTCCCAGGAGTGAGCAGGTTTCCTGAGGGGCTGCCTGGGAACTGGGAACCGGGCCTACACCTCACCGGAGGAGGTCTCAGGTTTGCCTGAGCGCAGGGTTTATGGGATTTTTGTTACTAAATTCTGACCTCTGTGTAAAGGAGCAGATGAAAACAGGGTTGATGGAACATGTATATTTCAGGAGAGTAGAAGAATTTTAATAATTTCTAACAATTGTGTATCTGTCAGTGTTAAAATTGCCATCAGCTCCATTTTTCTGCTGTGGTTTGTGAGGAGATTCAGCATCTGTCTGGTAATAAACCTTGGAACACTTAGGCCACGATATCCCTTAATGAAACGTGTCTATCCATTAGCAGGCCCCCAATGGAGTTCTGCTTGGCTGTTGTGTTATTTCCTAGTTAGATGAATCTCAACTCTTACAAGCACAGAGAAAGCAGAGAGGGCGGAGGTGAAGCTGGCCTGGCCCGGGCCTGGAACGCTCTCCCGGCTGCTCTCTCCCTGCCGGTGAAGGCACACACCTGCGGCAGGAGGGCGGCTGTCCAGGGAATGCTGCCCCCCGGCTCGCTCCCTGCTGTGGGCTGTGCTCTGTGTCTGTTTTCACCCGAGCTCCAAAACAGCTGCTTCTTTTCGTGTGTTTTATGTGCTCTGACCTGCAGCTCTGCTGTGCTGTGGGGCCCGTCAGGCTGTCTGATATTCTGACCTTTTCCGTGGCATCCTTTGGTGTTATTCCTCGCTCCCCACTCCCTGGTGGTTGAAGATGGGTGTGAGGCTGTTTTCAACCTGGAGAGCTGGGGGAGAGGGATTTTTTTTTCTCAGGGAGCTTCCTTGTGCAGCTTCACTGCTGCCTACAGCAGCTGCACGGGGAATGTCACAGGTGGGCCTCCTGTCTGCTCATTTGAATGTCTTTATCAGTTAACTTCTTTAATTATCTCAGTTTCTGACTTGCTTTGTGGTCTCTTTTTCCTGCCTTTTTTCTCTGTCAGACATGTTCTGTTAAGCTCTTGTTGCTGCTACTTTTGCTTTATTTTCCACCTTTTGTTTCAAATCTTACTGTTATTTCATTCCCTTCCTTATTCTCCTCTCAGTTTGTTGCAATTCCCTTTTAAAAAGATTCAGTCACAGTTTGTATGGGAATTCTCTTGTCCTCATTCTCTGCTCTATTGATTCCTCACCTGTGTCTGGCTCTGGGGGCGCAAGGAGGAAAAATCCCTTGGGAGCATCCAGTGCTCTGCCAGCAGCCAGATCTGGTGAGGGCGAGAGCAGAGCATTGCCCCTTTCCTTAAATCCTGGCTGTGAGGGAAGGTCACACCCATTAAACTTGCAAAAAACAAACTTCCAGTGATTTTTCAGCTGCACTATATCCCATGTTATGTAAGAAATAGAGACACACTGGCTTGGCTGCTGAGGGTGAAGGAATGCTCTGTTCTTTTCCTGTGCTGAGAAAGCAAAGGCTGTGGTGTGAGGTGGGGAAGCTGAGGTGTGTTTGAGCACACAGATAGGCATCCCTTGGCAGAGATGACATAAAATATTGCTGTGCTTGGATAAGGAATTGCTGTCCTGACACTTGTACCACTGGCAGTGAAACAAGGGCTGGACAAAAAAGTCCTGCATGGGTCTGTGGGGGAAGCACTGCTGGGTTTGTCTGCCTTGGCCCTTGGTGGGGATGATATTGCAGAAGCAATTGTCATAAAAGGTCTTGAGACTGCCCTATTAATGAGGTGCTTCTCACAGGGACAGTATTTGATTATGGTAGGGTACAAATGAATCAAAATCATGGTCAACCAAAACAGCTCTGGAGATAGAAAGGCTTTCAGAACAAAATCTGTCACCGGAGCTTTGAGTTCTTTACCTCAACTAAAATCCTCACGTGATCCTCACATGTAAGCGGTTCAAATCTGGTCTCTAAACCACATAATGCTTTATAATGATGGATGTTCTAGATCTGTCCCTAAATTTAACAAATGGGTAGATGAGTGAGGGCCTCTGCAAGGATTTGAGCTGAACACAATGAATGAAATGCAATAAATGACTTCTTTAGAGAAGTCTACAATAAAGCAGGCATTTGGGGAGGAGGAAAGAAAAGAGGCCTGTTAGAGTGTGATTTGTGATTGTACCTTCCATTTCCAGTGTTTCATTTAAGACTTGCCTGAAGGCTATACAGATTAAAGTGGGGTTTTTTCTATACTGTAGTTGATGGAAGACCATTCTGGATGCTAAAGAAGGCTTAATCTTAGCCCAGTGGACAGTTTTCTCAGTGAAACCACAATTATATCCTTAAACCCTCCAGAGAAAACAAGTATAAACTTATTATCTAATTCTGGAAATGAAGCTGGTATTCTTCACTAATGTCATATATTTAACACAATCTAAAGGCCCTGTAAAAATGTGTCTCTTAGATTGCGATTGTTTTGCCTCTCCCCTCATCTTAGCAAAGATTCCCTTTTGAATTGCAGTACCTCAAGCTCAGGGCACACAGCTGTTGCAGAGGATGGTACAGGAAGGAAACAAAAGGCTTGCTCTGCAGTGTTTTTAGCTGATGTACTGGCTTACAGCCTGCTGCAATACAGAAAAGCCAGAAAATACAGTTTGACCATTTCATTTGAAGCCTTAGCTTTTGATTATTAGGGAAAAAAGGCAGCACTACATGTAGGCAGACAGCGATTTACTCAGTGCTGTGGGCCGCTCCCTTGCAGTGGAGTAGAAGGGCAGGCTGCAGCTGAGACCGATGCCTTGGGGCCTCTGCCTTGTAAGGAATCCACGCCAATCCCTCCCACAATCTGAAATTAGAAGAGTGCTTTCCCTGCCCGCTGTATTGTATGTAATCTTTGCTAGCTGAAATGAACGGAGGTTAAAGAGTCAGTTATTTTTCTATCCATCTTTTTTCTCCCCCCCTACACATGAATATCTTGATTTTAAGGAACCAACAGTACACAATTAAGAGGGGGGAATTATACTTCCTCAGTGTCCAATGAGGCCAAATGCTGAAGGTAGCAATGCTGTTAGGAAAAAAAAAGGCTTATTATTATCTACAGAAAGAGTATAAATGTTCAAGACAGCTGTCTGAAGCTTCTAGTAACTTTAGTTCTTGTAACTTGAGAAGCTCCCTGGAGTGAGATGCTTGTGCAAGGCAGTGGCCTCCCAGTCTGTAACTTGCTCTCAGTTGTGGTTTCTTTGAAAATGTTTTGTAGAAGGCTTGAAGATGAACTGATATCTCAGTTGGCACCTACTTATATAATTTATTGACCTCCAAACTACACAGGATTTTTGGCTATCATGTAAATATTTTTACTCTGTGCTTGGAAAGTCACAGATCTGGTGCTACTGGTTAAAGTCTGGGAACAGAAGATGAGTTTTAAAACTTCGGGAGGCCAGGAAATTTGTAAATACAGCCACCAAAAGGCAGAATAGATTGAAGTCTACAAGACCTGTTTTATATCAATGAATAGTTATATTTTCTTTTGTTTGTAGTAAGAGATTCTGATTAGTAGCTACAGCACTTAATGTCACTTGTCTGTGAACTCAAGTGACAGTGCTCAGTCCCTAGTTTGACGGAGATGAATGCAGTCAGACTGGCTGAAAAAAAACTATCAATAGTACAAAACAAAAATATATACCTTAAATGTTAAAGACTGATTATTAGTGATATCTTTATACAATTTTGGATATTTTAGTAGGTCAGCAATTCCACTAAATTCTGCTGTTAAGGGTGTCAGATAGAACCACATGAACCATATTGGATTTCCAACATCTTCTGCAAGCAGGGCTTATAGCTGTTTATGTGGGAGGGGTTTTATTATCGACACCTGAGGGCTGCTCAGTCAAAAACAAAGATGGGCTCCCAGCTGCACATCTGGCACAGCTGGAGCTGTGGACACTTCCTGTGTTGCCCAGGTGTGACCACTCTTCTCCCAGGCACATACTCATTTTAATGGAAGAACCGAAGGGAGCTGAAATGGATAAACCAACAACAACAATGAACTTGTTCTGCTTCATTTTCCACTCAGTCAGTGATATAAATATTTACCCTTCAAGTGGGGAAAACAAGGGCTACAGTGTACTCGCTCTCTAACTTAACTGCCAGCTTCCTGTTAACACTGCAAGATAATTCCCCTTGGCTGGTTTGCTGAAGAGGTCCTTGCTGCTGCAGCGTCCTTAGTGTGCCTTTAACCCTGTGCAACTGCAGGAAGGTGAATTCCTCTGCCACTTGCGTGACTCTGTGCTACAAACAGGTAGCAAATGGTAGGAACTGGAAAAATTCTCAAACCTGGATGTCTGTCACAGTGGTGGACTTGAAAAGAGGGTGATGACTGAGGGATAACTAGACTGCAAGTTAAAAGTGTCACTTAAAACTCCTGTAAGAACCAGAAATCAAATTAATGAGTTTGGTGCCTTAGAGAAAAGCAGCATTTCAACTATGTAAAACCTTAGCTCTAATGATGCTGCTTTGGTCTCTAGAGGGCCAAGCCTTTCAAACCAAGAGTGCGTGAAAACACTCAGAATCATTAAAATATGAACAGAAATTTCACAGAATTTGTTTGTTATAAATATCTCCCTCTACAAGTTACAAGTGACTATAGTGTTAATTAGAAATATTTCAGTATTCATTTTTTAAAGATTTCAGCCCTTATAAGGCATGATGCGGTTTAGTCTGATTATTTTTAACTAAAATCTGTGTATATTTAGCCTCCTGTGAGTAAAGTCACTGCAGGACACAAATCTAGCTAAAATATCTTAAAAAACAATGTGAGATTTGTGTGTGGAAATTAAATATATGAAACTTGGGAGAAGACTTTTACAAAGAAATTTACGATGAAGACAGAGAATATTTAATAGGCAAAACTAGTATAGCAAACTGTAGTGATTAAGCTGATCATGCCTTTAATTTCACTTCCAAAGGTACCAGGTGATTACAATGAAAATTAAAATGCAAGGGAAGTTTCTCACACTATTCTGGACACATACATTCTGATTTTTGTATTTGATCTAATAAGATTGCTTTATGTGTTATCATAGATAACATATTGTAGCATAGGTTTGTCAGATTTCTGATTCTTGAATGTGTAGCAGTGAGGAGGTACCTATATCTAAGTCACAGATATTTCCTCTTCCAAAATATCTAAACTTTAAACACTTTTGAATAAACTTATACAAGCGAGAGGTGTGCTAACTGTAAAAGGAAAATGAAGAATTACCTTATGCAGTACTCTTAAAGACATAATTCTAACCATTTAGCAAACTATTTTGCACTTAAAATTAATTATGTGGATAGGAACTCTATATTCTTCTTCATACCTTCCCTGCTGACAACCTTTTTCCCAAATTAGAAATAATTCAGTTACCCTCTTATTTTTGTAGAAAGGCATCAAAGCCGCTGAATTTGTGTTGAATCTTTCCATGTTTTTCAGCTTCACTACCTGAAAGGAGGTGTTCAGATCTTTTCTGTCCCCTCTTACCTCCTCAGGCTCCTCGAGGTGTCTCGCCCGTCCTGCCCATAGACACGAGCAGCTCTGTTTGGGCTCCCATGCTGCGCTGCCGGGCAGCGGAACGGGAGGGAGCGGCTGCTCCTCCTGCGGCAGGAGAGGCAGGGCCGGGTCCCCCAGCCGTGTGAGGCTCAGGTGAGCGCAGCAGGGAGCTCGGGCACTTGTTTGCACAGCGGTGCCTCTATCGCCTCCCCCTCGGTGTTCTTAAAGTGGCACAAGCCTTCCCGAAAAGCGAGGGAGCCGGTCTGCTTTGACCGCAGTTTGCCAGGGAAACAATAGATGCTCTCCGCTCATGCACAGCCTGCTTCAGGACACAGCCACTTGGAGTGAAAAATGAGGGCCCGTTTTTCACCAGAAAACTACTTGAGCTTTCCTTGTAAATGATCTTATTTACTCAGAAGTGAGTAATCTGATTAAGTAACTCTTTCTGACTTATTATTATGAATAGCATGTACAGCCTACAGTATGAAGGCCCCTGATTTTATTGCAGATCCAAGGGGTTCATACACCCAACTCTCTTCCAACTATGTATCCTCAACAACCCACTAGCTACTTAACTTAGTTTTATTTAAATATTTGAAAAATCACAGCTACGCTCAGGCTGCTGCAGTATCTGTCATACAAAGAGCATGTAAAAACCTCTTCAGAGGCTGTGCTAAGCCGGTTCTGGCTCTGCTCTGCTCCACGCTGCTGTGGAGGTGGCATTACACTGTCCCTGAGAAGTGGCCCTCGTGCCTGAACTCACTGCTGCATCTGTCCCTTGTCTCTGGACAGGAAAGCACGTGAAGGCCAAACTGCAGCCTGCCTTAAAAACTCTGTGGTGGGAGCAGTGAAGCCTGTGCAACTATCTGTGCTGGAATGGATACATCCAAAGGGCTGTACAGAGCTTCAGGTTGCAAGGATGTTCCTTTAGATCTCAAAGCCACACAGCTATCAATAGGTTTTTTAGTTTCTTACAAAGCAGAGAAAATATGAACTAGGGTATGTTGATAGAAAATGACAGCTGTTAAGAATAGTTTTTCACATGATGGATATTTTTATAGAATTAAAAACAATTTTCTGAATAATTTTTGGTGAGGGGAGTGGGTGTGGAAGAGTTGCTTTCCACTATACAAGACAGGATCAGTAACACCTTTCCCCACAGAACCTGACAAGTGACTTCCATATCTCTTGATATTTGACGCTAATTTTTTATCTTGATAAATCAAATTCCTTGTTAAGTTTCTTTCCAAGAAACCTGTTTATCCTGTTCTTTTACTAACTCTTAAGATTAATACAATTTTAACTTTACTTATTCCCACAATTTAAAGTGAGAAAGTGCACACCATTGACTGAAAATTGAACATCACATAGTTTGGCTTGTCAGCACACTGGGTGGCCCAGAATATCCACAAGTACTGGTAAATACATGGCAAATAGTGGCAGTTTTTAAAGGCACAAGAAACATTTAAAGTTAGGATAGGGTGAATTAAGCTTTTAAAATAAGTTCACAAATGTTTCAGAAAACAGCTTTGAAGTAAATGGTTGCTAGCCTTGGGGAATCCTGTCTTTCTACAAACCAGAGGCTGCTGTATGGCCCTCTTTCATATTTAGGAAATAAATATGGTACCCAAATGCACCAATCTGCTCTTCAGGCCAAGACTGCTGTTTCCAGACCTCCCTGCTGTCAGCAGGGTTGTTGGAGGTGGCAGCTTCAGGCAGGGTGACAAACATTTTCTTTGAGGTTTTATGTCCTTGTCCTAGTACCACGAGCAGCTACAGTGCCTGAGCAGGGTAGCTGAAACCGGGGAGTAACAAAGTCCTAAAGTCTTTTACCCTCTTCCGTAGGAGCCTGTTGCAGGGCTCAACACGAGAAATCAGGCTAACTCCAAACACAGGTCATGGAGCAGTGCAGGCAAGAGGGCAAAAAGCCCTGCCCTTGTTTATTCTTACATTTATATACATATTTACAGTCAATCATGGATTGGACAATAAGGTGATCAACCCTCCAATCCATAGGTCCAAGACACAGTCCATCAATTTTCTCTGCCTTGGGAGAAGGAATGCAGACAATCAGCCAGATAACCAAAACAATGAATATTGTTTATGAAACCCAAGTGAAAAACAGAGCACAGTGTGAAACCAAGACGACAGGAGCCTACAGAGGAAAAGCCCAAAGATGGAGTGGTGGTGGAACATTTCTGCTGTGGCACATATTCATTACAATAACACTGAAGGTAGCTGCTTTCTTTCACACAGCTGCAAATAGCTTTAATTTTGAGATAACTCTCTAATCCCCTGGAGATAAGCAGTATAAAATAAAAAACTTACCATGGCTTTAAATGTTTGGTGGCAGTGGGCCGTGTGTCCAACTTCATTCTCAGGCTGATGCTAATCATTGCAAATTTCTTAAACTTTATTGGAGTATGATGAGTGGAAAACTACTGTATGAGGTGATGCTTGTGATCCTGTTTCCTTGTGCTCGTGACAGAGTTAGTTTCACAACAGGAGTCATGCAAGGCTGAAGACAGGGCAGGTGAGCAGATGGGTGCAGGCAGGTACTGGTGAGCTGTAAAACATTTGTGAGTAAGAACAGAGTTTGAAAGTGAAACAGTGCCATATGGACTCCTGAGTCCTCAGTTCCCCTCTATGTACCTGCTTTAGCTGGGTTAACAGAGCAGTCTACCTAGACCTTGCAAGATATGGGATTCAGTAGTTTATATTTTGGCTGTATTGTCCAGAAATACAGCATTAGTTAACAGCTTGTAGATCTCCTTACATGCCAAGGAGATGCATAGAAAAAATGAGGACTTTGCTCACTAAAGTTGTATCTTTTCATATGCTGAGATAACTTTATATCTATTGGAAACAGGGTCCTATTTAGTATGCATTGTGATGAAGGATTTGAATGTTGCTGGAGTGAATAATTGAGTCTATGTGCAGAGATAGACCCCCTGCAGGCACCAGAAAAGTGTCTTGGTTTGACACTAGCCGTGTTGCATTAGTTTTCCTGAGCAAATACCTAAAAGACAAAGAGCTCAGTTTGCAGAGAGTACCAGCAAGAATGATTCACAGGCCCCGACATCGAGCAGAGGGCTGAGGAGAGGCCAGGAGGATCCATGCCTTGTATCAGAGCAGGTGCTGAGACCATGTGCTCAAAATAATCCTGTAACTGAATGGAAGCCAGTGCAGGAATTCTGTGCATGGCAAGCTGCTGCTCTGGAATTAGAGAGATTTGCACAGCTACAAGGTTCCAAGCAGCCCCTTTGCTGGCCCTGGGTTCACACCAGCTGTGAACACACCTTCCCTCCCCGGGACCGTCACACTTTGGCTGTTCTGTCTCCCTGTCACACAGAGGGTGAGAGGAGCTGATCTGGCTCCAGAGCTGGGTGTGTTCTTGCTCAGGTTGCTGTGACCAAGCTGGGACTAACAGTGTGAATGAGTGTGACTGATAGGCAGGCATTTGGCTTTATGGAAGCACCCCTAGATGCTCAAACCCCCCTTTGCACCCTGTCATGGAACTGGTACTGAGCCTTCATTGTAGAAATTAACTGCCCTGGAGAAAGCTAAAAACCATTTCTGACAGCTCAGAGTGCGCTGCTGTACTGCACAGCCGTGAATCGAACCTGGGCAAGACTCGCTTCAGCAGGGGAATGGACTAAAGCAGCAAAGCTGAGCAAGATTCCTTTTAATCCTTTAGCTCGAGCTGGGTAGTGAAGACTGAGCAGCTTCTGCAATGAGTGATGAGTACAAGTTGCTCAGCATCCACCAAGATTAGCGCTGTGGGAATCCCAGTGAGGGTCTGACAAGCACTTTGTGGTGCCCAAAACTAGTTGTAGCCCAATCTCATGACTATATAGCTTACAAAAATTCACCTTGTCATGACTCTGCTGATCTTCCCTAAAACTCATGGGCACAGGAACTCCTGTTAGCTCCTGGCTACATCAGCACAAGAAGACCAAGGTCAAGCAAGGGATTAGGAGCTGCAGGATAGGTGGCTTCTAGTCACCACTTTTGAGGTGTATGAAGGTTAAAGACCTGCTCAAGTTTTCCAGTGGGCAATGTAAGGGGGGGTGGCTCTGTGTCACCCCAGCAGCACTGCTCATGTCTTCTTGAAGGGCAACTGCTGGGGGTGAGGGTGGCCAAAGCAACAGCAGAGTGTCTGTACAGGGAATTTTGGTGAAGGAAAATTATAGAAAGGGATCAAAATACACACAACTTATAGGCTTGTGGCTGCAAGTCACTTTAGATATGCAGCCAACAACTCTAATTTTTTGTCTTGTAATAAATCCTCAGGCTAACAGCAGTAGGAACCCATAGGCAGTAGTATCAAGACACTCAGTGGGCAACGATTAACAAAACAGAAAAAATGGCCACTGCTTTCATTATGCAGTTTCCTCTTTGGGGCTAACTTTTGTTTAAAAGACAAATCAGACTGGGAAAGAGTGAATTTTATTTTTTCACGCTGCATTGGCTAAGTTCACTAGTTACAAATGACGAGACAAGTGATATGGAAGCACATTCCAGGGAGCAGCAAGAGAAGCACTAAAACTGGCAGACAACAAGGTGATTCTTGGTGCACTTTTTGTCATTCCAAGTGCCATCAGTGTACATCTCCACACATTCCTCCTCCCCTTTGCCTGAAGGTTCATTTAAATACCAGTTAGTATAGCTGAGCTTTGCACCATCCAGGAGCTGGAATGTGCCTGGAATAAGAGATTGCTTTATCCCCAGGTAGGCGTAGGTGTTAAAAGTTTTCACAAAGTACAGAATGGCATCATTCTCCCCAGGGTTCCTTGGACCGGCAATAGACCCTCCAGCCTCTCTACATTTTTCCACTGTAGCATCAAAATCAGCTTTTTTCCCGTTGGAAGCAAATATTTTTCCTCCAGACTCTGTTATCATCTTGTTCAAGCGAAGGACTGCAAGATGAAGTAAAATCTGTTAAACATTTATGCATTGTTTTGTGCTCACTTTGCTGCCAATTCTGCTATTTTTCTCCATACCTTTAGATTAAACCCAGGAATGGGTAAAGGAGAGGAGAACTTGAAATCAAAGATTTAAAAAAAGAAAGGAAAAAATAGAACCTCTAAAAACCAGAAGAAATTTGAAAATGAGGAGGAGGAGAAAAGGGAAGAAACACATAAATACACAGGCAATGAAACAGGAGAATTACAAAAGAGGTTGGAGAAGAAGGAAAGGAAATGAGGAATTTTATATTTGGGAAAAAGTTTATGATTTTCTTTGAGACTCTCCATAAGAATTGGAGCTGGTTTGCAGTGTACAGGTGTCCTGGATCAAGTAGGATCTCAGATTTGATCTGATCACGATTGTCTTGGTATGTTTTAGTGTTCAGTTTTTCTGTTGGGAGCGCAAGGTGTCCATGGAGCAGTTCTTCATAGGCAGGGGTTTTAATCTGGTACATTCCTGCCTGCCTTGCACTTCAGACCTCTTACCCAGGTGTCTCCCACTAGCTGTGAAAATCTAATTCCCATCTCCCCCATTTGAAAATTTTCATTCAGTAATACACCAGTGAACAAGATATAAAAGGAATGCAATAAAACTGCAGAAAATTCTGCCTTTTTTCCTAAGAAGCCATTTTTGCCCACCTTGTTTATCCCAACTAACCCAGTAGCAGCAGAAAGTAAAGGCAGATAAAATACCTCCTTCCAGTCTGGAAATCCGATATTCTAACTGACGGATGATGTCCCCGTTTTCACTACCAGTCAGAGGTGTCAAATCTGTGAACAAAACCAGCTATTACACACTTTGCATTACAGTTTGAGTCTTGGCTTTCAAATAAAGCAGAGCTCATAACATGAAGTTAATGTGAACTTTTAAAATGTTTGTTTTACAGGTTTTAGTTTACTGCTGTGTTTAAACAGGGGATATCTTCACACATTGATCTTTGGAAGGATAGGGGATATGTTCCTGGAAATTACCTGCAGAGCAGGGATGTTTACAGAAAACTGGAACTGGCAAACAGAGGTAGTTTTCCCTCTAAGTGATTGAGCCAGTCCAGGCAAAACACTGGCACTTGTGCAGTAGGTTTATTTGATTTTTACCTGTGTCTGGGGACTGAATCCTTGACAGAATCCTTTAGGCTGTCCAAGCACTTGCATACTGCTCCAACCTAGCACTCAGCAAACAAGTTTCTAGTGCTGTGGAAAATTCTAAGCTTTTCTCTGTGAATTGAACCACTGCATCATTAAATAGAGATTTAAGCAACTTACTTCATATAAGGAATTAATAAAGTCCTGATTTTATTTCAAGTAGAACACATATCAGATTATGCAAGATAGCACTGAGTTTACAAGGCATAAGAAAAGAACACAGCAGATAAAAATGGCAATAACTTAATGTACCTGATGTTTGTCCTTCATTTCTCCCATCTCCAAAAAAAGGCTTGAAAGGGAATCGTGAAAGAAATCCTGCAGGTTTAGCTTGAGCACAGAATGGGAGCAGGAAAAAAGCTACTGCTAAGAATTTGTGCATCTGTGGAGACAGCATCATTTAAAGCCAAAGGTAAACCAGACTGGTTTACTCTCCAGTGTTGAGTCCTGCATTTAAAAAAAAAAAAGAGAAGGCTTTTTAATTTGTCTGCGTGTGAAGCCTCACGTATGTTAAGCTTTGCCCGCAGTGACATGAATGTCATTGATGTAGTTGCAAAGTTATCTTATTTCAAACAATTAAAATATTTTTTTCCAAAGTCTACAAAACTCTACAGAGCGAAACCCCAAAACAACCCCTTCAAGGCTCTTCTCTGTACAACAGAGACCATTACGTGCCCATTTTCTCCATGCAAAAAGTTACAGTTTCATTTTAGAGGAGAGCAATAGACACATGGCTGCTTTAGCAAGAGAGAGTTTAAGACAGAGTGCGACATGCTCTCTTGGTCAATTGGTTTAAGAGCAAAACTTATGTGTGCTAATACTTATTCTTCTATTGTAGCATCCATTTTTTAACATCTCATCACCTCAGGTGACATGGTCTATAAAAAGAGGTGAAATTGTTAATAAAAATGTTAAGGCACACATCTAAATTGGAAAGTTTTGGGATACAGTTTAATAGATTCAACATAGTTTAAGCAGCAACCTGTCTAAAGATGTTCAACTTACCTAGCAGCTCCAGTGTGAATTCAGACAGGCTCATTAAATGGTCCCATTTATAGGGTGTGTAACTTGAGACTCTTCATCTTCTTACCTTCTTACAGAAAGCACAATGAACATGTCATATGATAGGAATTTGCATATGAACGGAAATTTAATGAACTTTAACTTGAATGATAGCGGGAATTTTTTTTTTCAAGAGGTAAACATACTTAAAACATGAGGAAAATACTTGAAGGTACTTTTTTAATTTGTAGAAACACTTCCACGAGTTTTAAAACATCAACCCTGGAACAGAACAAATTTCTCAATTCATATTTGAAATACCTAACATTTCCACAGAATGGGTGTGTAAATGTCACAGAAGACAAGCCAAAACAAGTTTACCTGAAATATAATATGCACCAGGAACACCATGACCACCATTTGTGTTACAGACTGAGGACTTACCAGTGATAATGACTGAAGTCTCATAACTAAACAGAATCTCACAATTGTAGCAGCAAAGCCAAATGACGATTTCAGCACATAGAGAGGAGACAGCTAGAGAGACATACTTAAACCACTTACAGAATACTCCAGGGGAAGTTTATATATCATAAACAACAGTTTTTTTCCAACAGAGCAACAACCTTTCAGTGAAGAAAAGAGCTGCTTTTATAATGCCAGTTCTGTAAGTACAGGGGCCCGAGATGAGGAGCACCACTGAAAATGGAGATAGGTTTACCAAGCGTTTTACAGTGGTTCTCAGCTGAGAGTCAGCTCTGTCGAGTGAAGACTTTGAGGATTGCTGTTTGAATCTGTGATCCAGTTCAAACAAGTCAGATGTGGCCACATCATGCTTGTGGTGCCAGGCCAACAGCTGAGAGAGGTGAGGAATGAAGTGCTTTGAGACTAGATGGGGGATGTCAGCAGGATATCCATATTAGCCGAGCATGCTGCTGGGTCTAAGCAAGCCTAGATCACCTCCACAGGCACTGCACACCTGTGCCCTGCTCTTACTTCCATACCCACCTCAACAATCGATGTGTGCCTCAACACCTCTGTCCTTGGTGGTGTGCCCGCAGAGGCCGGATGAATTCCTGCAGCATTGTTTATGGAGTGCCCTCGAGCGCACCAGTCCTGTGAAAAATAAATAGGCAGTGCCCAGCTGTATGCACCGGGACAGAAGGGGGCTGTTTTAAATTTGCATGAGTAGCCTTTGTTTAAAGTTTCTTGCTGAAATTTCAAGTTTCTTAGCTTTTGAGTGTTTGATGTAGTGCTTTCAACATCCTGCTGGCGGAGGCTTTTTAATTGTTTTGGTTTTTCAAAATCAAACAGAGAACATGAGACAAGCCATTTCCTGGGTTCTAGATGAGTCATAGGAAAGGTCACTGGCAGACCCTGGGCCTTTGTGCCTGTGGTGAGAACAACTTTAGCATTTTAACTGTACCTGGAAGAAACCACAAGGTAGGCAAGTGTGAGAAGAGGATGAGGTTTGGCCTGTGGGAGTGGCTTTTCACATGCTGGCCTGGGAAACCAGGAGGGAGACAGGAGTTTTCTTGTGATAGACTCCTGAGAAAAAATGATTTAGATTTGATAAACTATAAACTTCTCTTGTCTTGATTTTCATCAGCATATTATTAACATGGAGCAAATTAAATAGATAATTAAATACACCTTCATTTGTACTATGCTTATGATTGCCTAATCAAATATTTTATACAACTACCACAACTTGTAAACTATTTTCTGATCTTTGCTTGAGCCATATATCAGAGAAGTCCAGCAAGATTCAAAGACACAGATCTGATACAGAACAAATAATTTTTGAGTATTGAGGTAACTTTTCTTCTGTTTCCACATCTATCAGTAAGAGGTTTCACAGTTTCAGTGCCAGTGAAGCAAGTGGAGGATATTCTGAGTAGGCTGTGTTGTTCAGTGTATGTAGGTAAATGCAAAACCTGCTAAGGACAAATGGTCAATGCTGTTTTCTTAGCTGCTTTCAGAAATACAGACAGAGCTGAATGAATGTGTTCTCCTTCCATGAGCCTGTTTGTTGGTGTTTCCATGGCATATATAGTCTCCCAAAAGTTAGGTTTTTTCTTCCTTAGTGCCAGTCACACTTCAGATAACCTTAAAAATTGTTTTCTTATTCTCTGTTTGTATTTAAATGTCCCCCAACCACATCCATATTTTCTGTTTTCAGCACAGAATTTTGTGCTGTTCTGCTGTTGTTTCTACCCTACCTTGTTTCCAGCTTGTCCTGTACTTTCTGCATTTCCTTTTCTCTTCCAAATAATTGTCATCTTGTCCCCAGCAACTCCCTTATGCATGGGAAGGCACGAGGTCCCATTCCTCAGAGGATGGCTGAGGCTATTTTTGCTGAGCATTAAAACCAGGAAGCAATTCAGCAAGATATGGACACCTGGGATGACAGACTTGAACATGCATATTAAAAATTAAATTATGAACAGCATTTTAGAGAAGAAAGTCTTCATTTTGTCTATGATCAGTGCACATAAATGCTACTGACACTGACTTATGTGTGAAGGCTCCAAGTGCAGGTTTCTAGATGTCTCTGATATGTCACTTGGTGCAGCTCAGCTGAGAAAAAAACACAGGAAGAAGTTGTACAGCAAATAGAAAGCAAGACAATATCTCAACTCTTCAATAGTTCAATATGGTTACCATTGCCAGAGAGATTTCATTCCAGGTTTCACCTAGCATCACACCTGGCTTATCACCCTTGAGCCAAATTCTGCCAAACCCCGGTTTTGTAACAGGGACTTAAAAAAAAATAAATTCCAAGTCCTCTTACCATTTTTTAAGACGCTACTCTAATTTCCAAAAATCCCATATCTATTGTGTTTTAAAATCAGGTATGTTTGTGTAACCGTAGGCTAACAGGATTTTACAACAATATGTTTCAACTTCTGGTAATAAAAAAATCACTTGTAATCTGATACTCTGTGGTACAGCTCACAATTTATACAAGATAAGGTAGCCCTAAGAGCCTGTGTCATATCCTGCCAGTTAGGTTCACAGAAGGTTGCATTTGAACTCAATTTTCTCAAGAACCAAGCCACAGAAAAATTCGTCTTTGCTGGAATCAAAGGGCAATTTCTTCACATGTGGTAGGGATTTGATGGGGTTTTTTGAGTTCTCAAAATTGACAGTAGTATTTCTAAGTTGAAACAACTAATTAAATTATACAATTATAAAAGAAGATATCACTCTAGACCAGTGATAATTCTTTCTGAAATAAATATCAATATTTTTATGGCAAAAGTCTTACTCTTAAAAATACTGGAATGTGTATTCCATTTCTCTTATATGAGACATAATCCATTTGCATCAAAAGGGTTGGAAATTTTGTCATCTTTTTTACTTGTACTAAGATCTTAATCCTTAAAGTCAGCTTCTAAAGCATTTGGGGAGTAACTAATTTTCTGATTTAAAGATCTTACCTTGATGTTGCACTTCCATAGCAATTATAAATTTAGAAAAAAAATAAAAAGACTAACCTGAATTTTTCCTGGTCTGGTCATTATATATCAGGGATTATTGCTGCTCATTGCACTTTTCTTAAAAGACTTTATCAACATTATTTATACTACCATAACAGAACACAGAAACAATTTATTCTGTTCATGTGCCCAATCTCTCTTGTCTATTAAAAAAACCCCAACATTAATAAATAAATGGAGAATTCAGATCCTTCACCAAAAAAAAAGAGAGACTGAAATGCTGGTGTTTCAAACAGCATTTGAGGGTATAAATTGATAGGGTTATACACAAACACACCAAAAAGATGCCATATAACAGTTCAAAATAACATATCTGCATACTTTTCCTCTGTGGAACCACAAAGAATAATCAAACAACATTCTACTGAGTATGTACCTACACCAGGATTTTAATTACCAAGTGTCAAACCCATGAAATAGAAGCAGGTTCCAAGGCTGGCTGTAAAATATTGCTTTTAGAAGGGAATTTCATTTCTTCCACATATGGGGGTTAACATTGGATTTTTTTTTTTTCTCTGAGGTTCATAAAAGTTGGGATAAAAGTCCATGCAAAAAGCCTGGACACAATTTTTAAACAAGAGCTGCTTCAGAACAGCAAAATGGTGAGGACAGAGTGTGGCAAGGGAAGAGTTGAGTAGAATGTTGTATGGACATATTGTAGGAAAATAACTGAGGTGTTTCTCCCACTTACCTGAAATGTTACAGATCAAGTGTGAACCATAAAGGGGAAAGTACTGCCAAGCAGTTCTCTGACTGGATCTGAGGAGGTTTTATTTTTAGGCAACATGTATGTGTCTGATTTGGTTTTTTTTCTCCATTTTTCAATAATAATGGCTAAAGCAGAAAGAAACTGGACTCTCAAACCCAGCCTAGACACTTTGCTTATTGATGTAATAAATAACAGCTTGTGACTGGAAAACAAAAATCTTATTTTGCTTAGCTGGATGAAAAACACCCCAGTGTCTTGAAGTCTAAACCTGTTTAGATATAAATGTTCTATTGTGTTAAGCCATTTGTAAGATTCTACACATTAAGGATCTTATAAGAGATCTCTATAGTCATTTTGTAAACCCCAACGTTGTAGAAATAAATTTTTCATTAACTAGAGAAACAGCTTACCCCAAAACTAGTTGGAGATCTCTGTAAATGAATATGTGGTTTTGGTTCACAGAGCAAAAGATCATGTTGGTAGTGAATTTTTTGGGGGGGTGGGGGGCTTTTCCTGCATCACTGCCCACAGTCAAGTCCAAGTTCCCAGGGGCTCCCTGCACAAAAACCAATGTGGGGGGGGATGATGTGTTCAATGCATATATTTTAAAGCTCGTGCTTTCTTTTTTATTTTCCCCCTCAGGTAGTGTGAAAATGACAATGGATGAGCCCAGGACTTCCTCACTGCAAGGTATGTGAGAATTTGCTGCTCGTGGTTCTCTGCGCAGCTGCCCAAACTGAGCAGCAGTGCAAACACCTTGGGAAAAGGCGCTTCTTGGTCCTATGGGATTTGAGCTGTGGCTCTGTCTGCGCGCAGTTGCTTGGCGTGACATCAGCAGAGATGTTTGTGCTTGAACTGACTGAACTTCCACTCTTAGGTGCCTTCCTAAAATATTATGTGGGAATATATTTTGGGAAAAGGCAGGTGGTTTTCTAACACTGCAATCTCATAGTTTTCTGAGGGAATGCTTTAGCAACAAAATGCAATCTTTACCATTGAATCTAGAGCAATGCATCAGTGAGTGGTTCAATACGACACAATACAGGTTCTATAAGTGAAAGTGATGTCCAAAACCTGAAAGCATAACTGGCCCAGTGAAATCAACCTCTGTGCATCTCTTTTAAGGCTGAAACTATCAAGAACTTTAAAATGCTTCCACTATGAAGCTATAGGCAATTTTAACTTCAGACTTTTCCAATATCCCAAGTCGAACCTTGGAATTTTCCTCTAATCTTCAGAAAGGTGCAGAGAGAGTCTGCCACAAAAAATTAATTCTGAGGTATTCCCAACTGTCCAAAAGAGAGAAACACAACACGTATCAGTTCAGGCACAATTTAATAATGCTAATAATCTAGCACATTTGGCATTTTCCTAAGGATAAAAAATATCATAATATGATTAATTTTATATTTTAAGATACAGAAAAACTGTAGAAATTTAATATACCTGAAATACAGAATATTTCATCATTCCCATACTCTGAGGCGGCTGAAAGGCCATTCTTTAAAATTCGCAGATTGTGAGACGATACATGTTGCATTTTTTGTCATTCCAGGTCCCATCCGTGTACATCTCTACACATTTCTCCTTCCCTTTGCCATTAGGCTCATGCTTGTGCCAGTTGATATAATTCACGGGCATGCCAGTTATATACTTCAACTGACCTGAAGTCTCCCCCTTTCTAATGCCCAAGTAAGCATATTGGTTATACTGTTTCACAATGTCCATAATAGCTTTATTCTCCTCCTCGTTCATGGGAGCTGCAAGAGTTCCTCCAGCCTCTTCACAGGATCGTAGTGCAGATACAAAGTCAGCTTTCTTCCCATTGCTGGCAAGCACTTTCTCTCCTACTTTTCTTATTTTTCCATTCAAAGCAAGCACTGAAACATGAAAAGTTAGCTTTTTTAATTTTCTATGGCATATTGATTTAAAAGCAAAAAAAGAGAAATCAAGAGGTGAAGAGAAAATCAAAAATGCTAAGGGGAACAGAGGGAAAAATTGAGAGCAAAGGATGAAGAGGAATAAAGATCTTAAATGTTACCCATTCACTAGCTGTTCACTAAAAAATGTATTATTTTGCTGCTTGTGACCACCTGGCCCTTGTCTCCAAGTCTCACCAACATCTGCTAAATATCAGCCCTGTTATATTTTGTGTACTTTCTAAAGAAAATCAGTTTACTTCAAATTTGAACAAGTGAAACAGAGAAATCATAAATTTTTTTGTTAATCCCTTTTCAGAATAAAGCAATTTAACGCCTTTTAACAACCTGCTTGCTGATAGATAAAAGTGCTAGCAATGCGGTACAAGACTCAGTTCCCATGAATCCATGTGGAAAATGCAACATCAGTAAGTTGGAATATTTTTTAAAATAAATCAAATTTGAATAAATGTGCATTACAATTGCCAAGAGAAATCTACTTCTCTCCATGGAAACAAGAGTCCTGACCCTCCCCTGCTCTGAATGAGAAAATGGAATTTTTGGATGTACAACCATTTTCAATTGCGGTTTCTTTCATGCAAGTTGTGATTCTGTAACTAACTTTGCCTATTGCACTTAAAATTGATTGTGAGCTGAAAAATTAACAAGAATTACCGGCCTCCAGTCTGAAAAGTCGGTGTTTCAAATTCACTAAAACATTGCGGTGTCTGGTGTCCAGAGTATCAGGTCGACCTACACAGATAAAAATAGAAATACAATCAAGCAAAACTAGGCTCTGCTGATAGGAACAACCCCCTGGATAAAACCAATCATTTCCCAAAACTAACTTGCAAATAATGTATTTTTTAACATCAGCAGGGGTAAAATAAGTACTTTCCCAGTAATTTTTCACATTGCTGTTAATCTATATTAAAGCAAACTAACAAACACCTCCAATCCTCTGAAATGCTGATAATTCCCCTCTGCACAAAAGAAACTGAAGCTTCATAGGTTCAAGCCTTTTGCTGGTATCTGTGAAACTGGCTTTGCCAGAGAGAATTAATTTCGTTCTACTAATTGGGAAGGAACAGGCACAAGGGATACTTCGAGGAGGAAACAGTTTTTATGGCACTATTTTCTTTTTAATGTGCTGGGTGTATGCTTTGTGTTTATCTTACTTTAATGGTAGCCATAAACAGTGGTAGAGGAAGGTATCTGAATAGATAGTGGGAAATACAGTCCATCCAGCACTGCTTGCCAAAGACAGGAACCCACTGTAAAGGTAGATTCTTTGTTCCATACCACTTTCCATAGGTAACACAGGACCTACATGTAGAATAAAGTCACTAATGTGCTCCCGCCATCGTGATCATTATTCACAACTGAAACAAATAGCAATGTAGAAGCACAAAATGTTGCTGCAACCCCAAGTTGCAACATTGCAACTATTACTGCACTTCACAATCCATTAAAAACCCCGTATTTGACCTAATAAATAGAGTCACTGAATAATTTTTATAGTGCTTTAGCCTTGTCAGCAGACTGGAGAAAGCATTTCTATATAGAAGGGATATTACACAGTGAAAAGCATGTTCCTTCCCAGTCTACTTTTGCAGGGAACACTAGAGAAAAGTACCAGCATTCCTTAAATCACATTTGTAAATATTGGAATAACATTGTAAATATTTGTAAATATTGGAATAACATTGTCTTCATACTTTAAGAAAAAGCTTCCCCTGTGAAAGAAGCAATTCCCTTTGGAAAGTCAGTGGAAAAGCACTGCAAAGACACACACACATATGTACACAAACACACAATATATGTTAGTTTGGATAACCTGTTAACTTTTCCTCTTCCCCCAGAAGAGAAAGGAGAAAAAAATTAAACAGTCCATTTCCTCCATTCAGTTTTCCTTCCTCTGCTTAACACAGCTGCTTCCTTGAGAGCACGTGTCCTTTGGTGTTGTGTCTCTAGACATGCAGCCTTTGTGACAAGGATCTCTTGCAAAAAAGGCAAGTTTGCTTACCTTTCAGACCATCTCTTCCAGGGCTATCAGGCAGCCCAGAAATTCCTGGACATTTACTCAATGCATGGCAAGTCACTAACAAAGCAGCCAGTGCTATGAGTATGTAGGATGAGTAAGACATGACTTCTCAGGACAGCTGTAAAAAACCCCACACATTTGTCAAGCAGTGATTCCATAGGAAATTGTAGTCATCGGTTTATACAATGGCACACTCCCCCCCCCCCTTCATCCCTTTTTGAAATTTACATTATTTCCTTGTTTAAATAAAGTCTATAGTTTAGGTGTAAGAGATTTCCAAGATTTATTTTGCAACCATTGTGCAATTCATACATAAAACTGTCTCTAGACTTCTAAAAATTGGTATGCTTAGGATGATATCCCCAAGTTTAGGAATAGTGAAGACAAATTATCCCTTTCACTGTCACCAAGTATTTGTTGGATTAATCCTTGAGAAAATGATGGGTTCAGATGTAACTTATCACACTTAAGCCATTAGCTGCCTGCAAGGACTATAATCACTCAATGATGCATACGATACTAACCTGAAAGGCACAATCTGTTACAGTGTTTGTTGTAATGTTTTGGACCTTGTTAAAGCACACTACTAGCTGAGCACATTTATTTGGCATAAAGTGATACTGTTTTACACATGGGTAAAACTTGATAGCCCCACTGACATTCGTATCCTGTTTTGAACAAAATTCCGCATGCTTGAAAATGTCAGAATTAATCTCATAGAAAATGCATTTTTGCTGGTTGGCTTATTAGTCTTGTTTTGTTCTTAGAGATACAACAATAAGTAGGGTTATAATCTTAGTTCTGAGATATTGTGACTAAAAAGCACTTTAAACCAACATTGTGGGTTTACAGAAGAGCGAGTAGGTGTGCTGTGCAGCTGTGAAACCTGAAGGATTAAAGGATACTATGGCACAGAGATACCCATTTATTGACATCGTTCAGTTAAACTGACAGGAGATATTGAGAAAGGTTCAACATGCCAGAATGGGTATCCATTTCTAATAAGGTGATCCTCAAAGAATCAGAATTTACACACAGTATGTTCTAAATCTAGCTCCACTTAAAATTTGAAATAAAAACTTGATTGGCTTGAACACTGTAAGGCTATTAACACCTAGGTTCATCAGCTGTAACAAGGTATTTGGTTCAAGGTACACATGCCAAGCAGAATCAAAACACCAGTCTAGTGTCATTTATTAAATGGGGTGGGCTTTTAAAAGAAAAAGCATTTTTTATAATCTTCCACATTGAATCTGCCATAGAAGACTTTTGAGATCATTCTTAATCTGCATCAATGCCACCTTGTTTTTCTAGGGGAATGTCTCATCACAGTCAATTTGATGGGACATACCCTTGAATGTAAGAATATTCAATTATGTCATAAACTTGCAGCATCTAGAATCTGTTTAATTAATAGCAGCATCTATTCCACACAGTCAAGAATTCCCACTTGAAAGAGTGTAAAATCAAATCCACCTGAGGACACACGTGCAGTATTAAAGCTGCTGCTGAGTTTTGTGTGTTGATTCCGAAGCATCTTGAGTTGTTTACCCTTTACCACATTGAAGGCCAGCAGACACCTCTGAAAACACTGGCCAGTGACTCAGAGAGAGCAGACGTTAAAGTCCCTAACAGAAACCTACCTTAGGTGGCTAGGAATACTTACATCCTTGAGATAAGGAAATGCAATTACAGCATGTACCCTTTGCCTGGTGATGATCATTCAGGGAATTACATTTGAATTAACTACTGCATCCAGCTCATAATTGGCTTGTGATGCAGAGTCAGAGTCCTGATCAGTTATATGGCAAAATGGAAAAAACACAGCTCCTCGGTTTTAATCCAGTTTTAATGACCTTCATCAGTCATTACTATCTCGTATCCTTCAGGCATCTCCTTATCTACTAAAATTGCTAGTATAAGCAAAGTAAAAAAAATTGCTAATACAGGAAAATTTAATTTTAAAATGTAAATATGACCATAGAAATCAAAAGGAATGGGTTTGCCTTCTAGCTGAAATTCATTGTGATTTATTAAAAGGAAATTCAACTTACCTTTCTGCTTCAAAGTGAAATGAAAAAGCAGTTCACACAAATCCCCTTTATATAGTGTCATGTTTGTTAAATGATATGGCTGAAGTGGACACTGAATACTGAGGCCACGAATGAGCTTTTTTAGTTTTGCTCACATACTTGTTATGCAAATACTGAGTGTAGTTTTAAGGGCTGAGAAATTTCCTCTTCTTTTATAACAAAAGAAAGCCAAAATTGTAGAAAATACAACCTAGAACAGATAACTCCAGATTTGTAGACATAAAATATATTTAAAAAGGTAACTTTTGGCAAGTCTAGGTGCCATTTTAAAATTGTTTGCTGTTTTACAAAAGTAAAAAATGGCAGATGACCACCAGTGGCTCTTGCAAAAGGAAAGATACTCTTGTGGTTAATCTTAGGAAAGCTTGGTACCTTCCAGATAATCTAACCTGGCAATCAGAATTCTAAACTTTGCCCCCCTCTCTGTATCTTTTGTACTTACCTCACCCTAACACAATTTCCTAGCTATGAGCTAGAATGCTCAGTGTTTCCATCAGCTTCTGGTCTCTCTTGCGTGTAGAGTACAGCTGATGATCTCTTGGTCAGAGAGATCTTGAAAAAATCTGCATAAATGCACAAAACTCTCAAATGGACATCATTTTCAAGAAAAAAAAGCAACAAGAGGTTTTGTTCCTCTGGTTTCCCAGGAATAAATATTGGGATCCTGTGAATAACTTCCTTCTGGTTCTGATGCCTTCTATTCCAGGATGTTTGATCCTAGATGGGGTTTATCTTAAAAACTTCAGCAAGCCAACACTTCAATGCCTCACCTGTGAGATAGAAATACCTCAACTTGACAGCTTTTCTGTGTTTTGTCAGTTTATACTGTGGTCTCTTAAGGATAGGATGTTTTCTCTTTTTCATTTGCATTTTACTAAATTTTTTCAATAATCCCTTAACTATAGTGTTATTCTTTCTATCCAGCAGGATTCACAGCTGCAAACTAACATCTTTAGGCCCCCTGTTCAGCAATTATAAATGTTTAATATCAACTGGCTTGAGTGCTTAAGATGTGGATTAGACAGTACCCAACAGATAAAATTTTTTTTTTTTTCCAATTCCTGCTGCAGTTTGGGAATAGCACAAATATCAGACAATTCAGCACAATCAAAGACACAGGTGATTCTGTTTCTGAATGGCAGAAGACTTCTGGGGTACAGAGGAAATTTCTTCAGTTCCAGGATAAGATGGAACTTAATAGATTTTGAGAAGCAATATTTCAAATTACTAGGTGCCCATGTTCTTGGGAATGTGGCTTACCAGGACACAATCTCATACAGATCCAGTTTCTAGGCAACTGCCACAGCTGGTAAAGGTTAATTGTCCTGCTGTATCATTGCCAATATACATCCTCCCCATGTATATACAAACAACTTTAATACATGAACATGATAAGTCTCTGTAGATTTGTACTGTTTTTTTTACCTAACGCAGTTTATATTTTAAAAAATTAAATTAAGAATTGAAAACATTAAACAGGGAGATCAGAAAAGCCCCACCAGCTATTATCTCTGTCCACTTAGGAAAATGTGGCATGAGCCACGCATGACTTGTGATCTAGGAAAATCTTATCAAATATTATCTTTAACCAAAACTTTTGAAGAAACATACATTTGATAACAGTTCTCCCCTGAGTCAGATTATACTTACACAATGGAATCTGATAAGAAATCTAAAACATAATCCAATGTGAGAGATTACTTAGTCATTAGATTTACTGTCCTTAGTTATGCAGCAGTGAATGAGGGAAAACAAACATACTCCAACAAGGAAGAAAGAAAGAAAGTAAATATTTTTTCTGCAACCTAGCATCCCTGTAGAATAGCTACAAGGATGGGAATTCTGAAATTGGCAAGTAAGCCTGTGTGGTAATGGCTGAAGGCCTTTAGCTGGAAAATATCCATAAAACTCAGCCATGGAACTTTAATGGTTTCAGTGGACCCCAGGTACTGCATACCTCTTTTCTATCTTAAAGAAGAACCATAAGAATATTAAATATGCTGTGCTGTCAGTGAATTAAACCCAAAACCTGCTATGGCTTGCTCAACTATCAGCAGAGGAGAATTTGGGGGAAAAAACGAATCTGATTTTCAAAGATGTCATGTACCCAGAAAGACTGCTCCTTTATAGAGCAGCTGGGCATGTTGCCCTCAAAAAACTAACTGCCAAGGGGGTTTCAGAACCAGAACCACTTTTATACAGCCTTCAAACCTCTCATTTTCAGAACACAAGGTAAACTCTTAATTTTGCTCTTTTGAAGCAAGCTGATTACTAATCGATTACGATAACTTATCATAGCCTGATCTGCACAAAGCTATGCCATGCTCCTTCACATAAAATAGTGCAGTACAGCCTTGCTAGCTTATTTTAACAATTTGTGAGACAATAATCTTAAATGTGTCACTGTGCTGCAAGTTCCTGATATCGACTCTCTGAGTGTGTCCTTGGCACAGCATCTGCGTGGTAAGCAGGTGTGGTCAATTCTCCATGTTTACCTAGCTCAAAACAACAGCCATTTTTTATATTTGTCTAGCATTTCCACTGTAATCTATTTGCTGAGCTTTAAATCATACAGAGTTAAGTGCCTATAGTTAGTTTTAAGAGTGTTCATTGGCATCAGCTTAAGACTTCATCAGAAATATAGGGCACTAAACATATGTCACCTCTTAGGTCATGAAACAATCCAGGAGGTGAAGTGTTACCTCCTCCCCACCTGCAATTTAATTTTATTGACACAAAACCAAACAAAAATATGGGAAGTTCAACATTCCCTCACCTTTGGAAAATAAACACTGATAAAATAGTTTGTATGATAATTTACAGTGCCCTGATGCAGGAATGGGATGAAAAAAATGTAGTGAGTGTGGCCCTTTACCACACTGCTAATACTGAAAGACAGCAAATCCTGCTGTGGGTGAATCTTAAAATTTATATTAGTGCTGTGTGTGCCTCAGGACTTTAACTTGAGGAGAAGCATCTTACAGGAATAATGCAATTGTTGATGAGACATATTTATATTTATGAAAAAACATGGTATCAGACATGCTGTCAGCTTAACAACACATTGTTGTTTTGGGGAATGGATCCTAGGGAGGAGATTTCTAGGTTTCAGTGTGCACAGGTGGATGGAGAAAAAGAAGGAATACTGAATATAGATGATGAATTTCTAAAACGAGGATGACAGAGATGGGGAATAGAGCTTGGAGTACTGGATTTTAAAGAACAGGCTTTACCAGACTGAACTGAACAGCCCGTGCATAGCCTTGTTCTTGCAAAGTACAGAAAGCATAAGCTTAAGGAAAAAAAAAATCTTCAAGAGGACCACCCCCCACCCCCCCTTTTAATTTATTTTCTATTCTAAGAAAAGCAATTCAAAGAGGTGACCAGGTTTTCAGAGCTTTTTTTTTCAAAAAAAAAAAAAAGGCATGATTCTCTCCTGCCAAAGAACTCGCAACTCAAACCTACGTTAACAGAACTATTTGTCCTTTGCTTTCAGATTATATTCAATTCCTTCTCATATACTTGAAATAATTGATTTAAACTACAGACATCAGCGAAGTGGCCTCTTGGATTTTATGAAAATGGCAGGCAAGTTGATAGGCAAGTAATTTTGACTGAACCATTATTTCTATGCCTTGAAAAAAAAAGAGAGAAAATCAACTAGAGCATATTAAAACAAAGGCATCATCATATAGCTGTTGCTTTGACAGCTCTTTGTTTTAATAACAGATTTTTACACACAGCCTTCTTCCTTCCTGCAGGCAGGATGAGCACTCTCTCCTTCTCCCTTCCCATATTATTTATCCAGGTTTAGTAAAAATTCAACCATACTATAATCAGCTTCTCTCTTGTCCTTTTATAAACAAACAGAAACCAGAAATATTTCATTCTAACTTCCCAACCTAGAGATGTTTTCAAGTCCTGTTTTTGTTTCCCAGATCATCAATTCATCTTTGTATCCTGTAGGCCCCATTACGAACTCTAATTCCTCCTTGCATCTCCTGCACCAGGTAGCCCTCTGATGGGAATACTACATAACAGTATGGGACAAGATTCCTAATCTTTGTTCAACAACACAATGAAGTTACTCATTGCAATATCACTTAGGTGTGTCACGGGGGAGTAAATATTGCCTTCTTTTACTGGGAACAATGCAAAGAGTAATGTTGGAGGTGTCCTGCCACATTGGGTTCCTGCAGAGATGAACTGGACCATTTACCTCCCATCAAAAGTGGTAATAGGAAGAAATTTATGCTTGAACAGCCACCGGCCAACATTGCCTTGGAAACGTATGCTTGCAATTCAGATCTCGCCCTTATAAATAGCCACCTGGCTCTTGTTATCAATTTAAAATAATCTAGCCTGCTGATAGAGAAAAATATTCTGCCAAGCTCTTATTACGTTGCTATTGCTGGGAAATGGCCACATAGTGTCTCACTGATAAGTGTTAGAACATATGTATCCAAAAGCATTGTCAATGTTTTATTTGCAATTGAGATTCAAAGTCCTTGGGAGAAACTTGTTGAAAACACACGGCAGAAAATACAGAGTAGCAAAAGAAAATAATAAACTCACCAAGCTGCTGTTAAGGTCTGACGGTCACAGTAAAATGAAGCTGCTTTTTATCTTACTGAAGGGACACAACCAGTAATGAAATCCCAGGAGAAAACACCTATTATGGTTGTTATTGCTGTTCCAAGATGAAAATTAAGATAAGAGTTATTACAGAATTCCATTTTTCACAGAACTTTTCAGGAGACTGAACACAAAATTCTCTGTGTTTTAGCTGATTGTGTTGTTTGAAGGACACAGAGCTTAACATACCAAGTCGGCTTCTTTTGCAGTGGCACATGTTTAGATTCTAATTCATGCAAAAGCAGAGGAACACTTTATAGCTCTTTGGTAGCAGACAGATAGTAAGGCACTTCATCATTTCAGCTCCCCTGAAAAACAGAGATCCTGAGCACTGATGGGCTGGTGAGGCCCAGCTCTGCATCCATCCAGCTCCTGCAGCTCCACGTGGTGGTTCTGTGCCTCACCCCCAGGGCAGCGGCTCTCAGACCTCAGGGCTGGGACCAGACAGCAGGAGCGAGGGGGGCTGCACTGAGCCGTGCTGAGCTGGGGTGCTGACACAAAAAGAAAAGCTGTAGACTGAAGTGCCCGGGAAGCAGACTAATCTCCTCACCTTTTATTGATACATCAGAGCTGACTCAAAACTACATAAGGTGCAGTTATTGCAGAAATATTCTTGGAAGATTCCTGCAAAGGTAAATGAGAAAAACTCTATTTAAAGCCCCTTGAAGTTCATCTAATAGATAAAAACAAGGAACAGATGAAGACCCAAAGAAACAGAAATAAAACAAATGGGGATGAACAGAGTTCTACACCCTCAGATTCTCTCTCAAGAGATGGAAAGATCTTGAATGTTGCTTGAAGCCAAAATTATTCAAACTGAAATTTTTTAGTAGGTTATTAAAACACAGCAGACTTAACTTGAATGACAAAACAAAGAGAATGTTTAATAACTCTGAGAAATGTAATAAACATGAATGTCAACTACTTAACTAATAAAATAGCATTTTATTATTCCATAAGGGTCACCCCTCACAGCCTTTATAGTAGCTTTATGTGTAGTTTTGAAGATTAAACACTATTTTTGCTAGACAAGTGAAACTCTACACAATTATTAATAATAATTTCAGCCACCTATTATAGTATAAAATATACCTTTTGTAGTATAATGAAAGTATTTATTATATTTTTTAATAAATTAGTTTTGGTACTCTGCTCGGATATGAGGAATCATTCTAGGCAGACAGGAATATGTTTGTTTCTAGGAGTGGGAATCCACACAACAACACTTCAAATACGCTTATTTTTCAAGTAGTTTCATTGCTTGTCTGCTTACCAGACCAGCTCAGGGATCCAAGCTAGAAAATAAGTGCAGCACAGGTTTTCCCCAGCTCTGCCTGTGTTCAGCTCTGTGCACAGCCCAGTACAATGGAGTGCCTCTTTCACAAGGTCAGGACATTTCCATTGTTCCCGTGGACAACCCTCTAAAGCTGAAGTGGATTTAAGTATGAACTGTAAAATTTCATTTTCAAAACCTGGAGAACAACTGTGCTCCTGAATGTTTTGGAATCAGTGTCACCATGCCAATAGTACTTTGCATTTCTCTAGCATCTACTTTCCCACACAAATGGGGCCCAACTGTTTGAAAACTGCCATCTTTCATGTTCTTTTACCTTTCCTGAGGAACACACATTGTGACAGAGATGAATGATGTAAACTATTATACTTTTCAACAACTCACATACTTTACCAGAATAAAGACCAAATTGAGAACTATTCTGAGAGTATTTGACAAAAACAGATATCAAGACTGCAGCATTTGTAGCCACTGGAGAGCTCCCAGTAACTCAAGACAGATGGTAATATACAACTTTCAGTGAAGTAATTTATATAATACACTTAAGCACTGTAGACACATCTGAAAGATTTTTTAAGTATCTTTCATAACTGCTACTGTGGGATGAGCTAGCAGCTTTTCTTGCCATCCAGCACTGCCATATTGTTGCCAACATTTAATCCCCACTTATTAAAAATACAGGTTCTGCGCTAAGATAAAATTTAAAACATGACATTATAAAGAAAAGAACATTTTCACTTTGCTTGTCGAACTTTCCAGTTGAAAGGTTTTGAACTTTTTTTCACCATTAGTCATGAAAGCTAGAAATGTACTTCACTCATCAAAATAAAAAATGAACTTCTCCAGAGGGTGGCAATTGCAGCTCTAAGCTAAATATCATGTGTTAGAAAATAACAGCCTGTAGAGGACAATCAGAGGCTTCAAGATAATATTTGCTCCACTGGTTTTTGATGCATAAATAAAAGATCTACTTAGCAGGCTTAGGAAGTACCATAAATGTTCCTTTTTTCATTTTAGCTGCAGCTCTTGAATAAAAAGGTAAAGAGGTAAAAGGATTTAAAAAGTGCATCGCTTCTTCCTTCTGTCTTTACCAAGTCTCTGTGAATACACAGAGTTGCTTGGCAGGGTGGAGAGGGTGTAAGGGGATAGAGAAGATAAAAGGTTGTGGTCTGTAGTGTTGATCAAACCACTTCTGAGCAGGACATCCTTACAGAGGCGTCATTGGATCCATAAAGTGCAGTCAAGAGAGTAAACAATGTACACTTTATGATTTTGCTTAAGAGGTTTCAGGATTTCCAACTAAATTTGATGAAACACTGTATCCATCTCCGTTAAAGCAACTTTCCTGTTAGTTTATTTTAGCTTTTTTTATATCAAAAGAAAAGTTTGAATCATAAATACGCTTGAGAATAATTCTCGGGGCAGGACTGAAAGCTGCACAGAGCCTTTTTTTGTGCATATCTGAAGCACAAGGCAGAAGTGGCCAAGGGCTGTATCACAACAGTGCAGATGATGGGAAGAAGGGAAAGATATTCTGTTCAGGACTCTCCCAAGCGAGCCCAGAAAGCCTGACAAGGAAAAGGTGTGATGAAACACAGAAACCTGTGAGCCGGTGCAGGTCTGTTTTGATGAAGCCCAACGTAGCCCACTCAGACTCTGAAATCAGACACCTCAATGTGGGCCAACTGCTGCTCTCACATTCTGCGTATTTAGTCCAGCTGCTTGAAATTTTATCTGAATTTAAACACCCTGGAAGAGGATGCCAACCAGTTAGACACTGTAAAGTCTTCCTCCCACTGCAAAGCTGCCAGAAGCTTCTCGCAGGATTAAGGCACAAGCTCAGCTCTGAGGCACAAACTGTGCCACTAGTTGAAGTCATAAACAAACCAGAGCTCACAGAAAGCCAGGAAAAAGCTGTTACAACTGTCTACCCTGAAGCACTGATCTAAACAGCTCAAGCTACTGATGTCTGAAACTTCACTGCAGTTACAGGCCGTAAAAAGAGATTTTAACTGCAGGTGCCTCAGGAAAAAGTCATTCCTACTAGAAAGAACTTGGAGTATCCAGTCATGCTGCTAGTGCTGAGAGGTTTGGTGGAGAGCTTAAAATAGGTATGAGACTGTGCCTAGGTTTCCAGGTAATCCTGCATTATTTATTCCCCTGAGCATTACTGGCTGGCCAAACCTCAAGCCAGGAATCATTTTTCACTCCTGACATCTCCAGGTGCTGAGCCACAGAGTGGAGCCGTTTGGTAGTGCTACAGTCACCGAAAAATCCCCTGCATATGCTCGTCCTCTGCATGTTTAACTCAAGAGTTTGATGCCTTCACAAGAGGAAACAAGCCACAGCAAAAAACAAACTTCTCTGCCCTAAGCATAAGTTAACCACCCATTCCTCCATATTTATACAAGTAGAAAACAAAGCAGTAAGTATGAGTTGCTACTGATTGAATGGCTTCCTGTTTGCACCTTGTTGTTTCCACTGAAAATTGCCACTCAAAAACTAAAGAGAAGGAAAAGAGCTTTTCAGAGACTGTGTTTTTTCACATGTGACAGGATAGCTCTTCCTGAGCCTGTACTTAACCTGAAATTGTGTTTTAGAAAGATAAACCCAGCAGCTGATTAACAAATGCTGCTTTCACCCTGAATTACTCGGAAGCTCTGCAGAGGTCATATTAGCACCGTATGAGATGGTTCTAATCAGAGGAATAACAGCAAGTACAGATTAGTTTATAATTAGTGCAAAATTAAGTGGCCATCAGGGATGCCGATTTAAGCTTCTTGGAAGACAACAGAACACAATTTCAAACTCTTTTCTTTTTAGTACCTACTGAAGAAAGGTGTCTGTAACACAAATGATGAGGAAGGTCAGAACTTCGGGCACATCTGATAGTACCTTACTGAATTTAAAAGTTTCAAGTAATATGACCTAGTAAGAGCATACTTTCCATTTATTTTCTAGGTGTGGGTCCTGCCCTGTGGTTCTAGGTGTGGTTCTGCCCAGCCTGAGAGCAGCCTGTTCCCACACAACGGCCTTTCAAGCTCTCAGATTCCAGCACCACTATTCTGCTCCTCTGAGCCCTGGTTCAGGACAGGACAGTTTTCCAGGTAAGCCCACACTATCAGAGCTACACTTTCACTTGCACAACTGCATTTCTAGGGCAACTCCAGCAGAGATGGATTTTCACCAGTGTAATGAAGAGCAGAGTTTGGTTTTCTGGAAAGGAAGAGAAGCTGGCAGCTTCCCTCCTGCACAGGAGGTGTTACAGCTGGGGCACCATTTCCCTAGAGATGGTTTATACCACAGTAAACCTACAAGACAGGAAATGTTGGAAATGAGAAGTGACACCAGAGTGAAACCTAAAAGCTTAAGGACTGGGAGTTTATTTCAAGATTCGAGAGGTGCAGCTCAGATTTTCTACAGACACGATCCTTGCTGGAGACAAACACACCTTTCCTGTACACAGCCTGGCAAAAAAGTTAGCTGTCTGACAACTTTGCTCTGTATGAAACTCAGCATACAATAGGAATTCTGTTTTCCCATTCTGCTTTTGTGAACTTCCAATGTGTTTAGCATAAGAATATTTTTGCACTTACCTGGAAACCATTTTGTGGTTTGTAGAGGTCCCATTTGAATGAAGCACAGTGCTCTCTGAAAATAAATATCAACATAAGGTTACAAGAAGCTTCATAACCTTCTCAATTCTATTGGAGATTTGCTGGGCAAAATAATGTACCAATCAGTCTAAATTACACTTCAGAGCTGAACTCTTGAGAAAGTGACTGATATGGCAATTAGGAATAGTATTTGTTAAAAAAACCTATTAGTTGAAAGAAAACAACCATTTATATATCCAAAATACTACTCCAGGGTTTGTTTGTTTTTTTCAAACCTGTAGTTTAGTTATTGTAACCTTCTGGCTGATGGATGGGGGGCAAAACACATCATTGCCCTTAGTCCATCTCCAAACGAAATGGTCTCAAAACATTTCACAGTGGTTTTTGGGTATGGTCTCAAAATAGACTTACGTAATCATTCCAAATGAATGTATTGGAGACTGAATTATCTCTGTTCCCTAAACCCAAATTCATATTTTAAATATTGCACCATTTCCTGTGTCTTTATACAATAAATATTGATTAAAAACTTCCAGGCAAAATTTTAAAAGTTCTGTTTTTCATAGCTACAGGACACCAATTAATGCAGAAAAGGAATGCAGTTCACTTGAGGACTGCAAAGATACTTTGCCAGTAACGACAAGGAGGACATGAAGCAGATCAGCAGATAAATCATACTCTGGAAAATTCATATCCTTTACCAATTTCAGTAATTGCTTTTTTGCTGTACCTGTATAACTTAGTGCAGGGAAAAGAAATGTCATTACTTATAAAGGTAGACAGGGAATTAGGCAATGAAAAGAACAGCTATAAAACAGATGAACTGGGCATCAAATGCTCCTCTGTACAGATACATTCCTATGTTCCCAAGGGTCCATAACTTGCCAGTGCAGACACAATCCTTCTCTCTGTAGAGGCACTTAGTTTAGTCTTAAACTAAGTGGAAGACAAATTGAAAATCTGTTCCTCCACGGTTAAACACTTAAAGCTTTCAAAGGAAACATTTTTCTTAATTGTCAAACTTGTGGTATTGGGCTTTGTTGTCATGGTACTCTCCTATTCCTAGTTAATACAGTCTGTAATTCTGCTTTTGTAGTTCACCTGAGGTGAAAGAAAATCTCCCATCCAGAAAATCATAAAAGCCTATAGGATCACTTCTCTTGCATTATGGACCTGTAACATAAATAGGGACATTTTTTTTTTTTTCTGCATGAGATAAATTCCACTTGCAGAACATTTCACTAGCAGGCTTTTGTATTTAATTTAAGACAAAATTTTTCTGCTTTCCACTGCACCTAAATCTTGATTTATATCTCCTGTACCGCAGTTGATGCCTATAGATTGCCAAAAAATCATCTTGGTCTCTTATGATTGTTCTACTGCTCACAAAGCAACCTGGCTGACTGGTTTATTGTTTTATTCCTCTTTGTAGTTACAGCACAATTCATTTTCCTATCACAAGGGAAGAACAGCATGAAAATAGCTGAAACTTCAAAAAAGAAATTATTTCCATGCCAGTAGCTACTGCAGTGGACTTCTGTAGTCAGATGATAAATACCACTCTAGACTCTCAGTGATCATTATCAGTCAATTTTAGAACTAGAATAAAAGTGCACTAGGAGCGAAGGCATCACTAAATACTGAAGAAACATAGGACTGTATGCACTGTCCATTATTTACATCATAAAAGAATGCATCAGAAGCAGCATTTGGAGAGTAATCTCTCCAAATGTACAGCTCAGCTCAAAGATGGAATAGAGACAAATTTTTCATTAGTTTCAAGATTATTAAAAAATGCTTCCTTCATGCTGCATTTATGAGGAACTCAGGCAGAAAGAACCAATAGCCTGCTGAGCATGCCATAACCTATTACACTTACACCATAACAGTACACATATTTTAATTCATAATGATTGAAAAAAGGAAATCTCTATTTTACTAGGAAATTCAAAACTGAATGCCAAAGATATTTCAATTACAAACACACCCTGTTGCTGGTTTTCCATACTACTTTTATGCGAACAAACTGCTTTATCAGCCACATAACTGAGAAAAAAAACTTTGGGTTTTCCTAAGAAGAATTCACAAACAATTAATGTCATTCAATTTTCCAAGTCTTGTATTACTGCAAAATCTTAATTTTTTAGATTATTTGGCTCTCCATCATTTCAATTCTTTTAAGTTGCTGTCCTTTCATTCAGATACATGAACCTGCCTCCAGTCTGTTCTTCAGATACCCCCGTACAAGCCTCTTTTGAAGGTGTTACAAAGTCTTGTAAAGTTGTGTTCTGAGCCTCATTCCTAGAAAAGGCAAGTGCACTTCCAGCTTTTCCTCAAAGGGATTTTCCTTCTTTTCCAGATGAGACAAATATAGTTTTTAGCAATACTCCTGATGTTCTTTAAATACAAAGCTAAAAACAAATGTGAACATAATTGTGCTATACGAAAAAGTGATTATGCTGTAATTATTTATCCAGGTCACAACTGTATTACAGAAGCAGCTGATACCAACTATAAAAAGACATTTTTGAAGTAGTAGGGCAGAATCCTATAGAAGTCAAAAAAACCAGACACCTGGAAATACCAGTGCAATGCTCAAAGCTCAAGTACCTGCAGAACAGTTGCTGATCCTGCAGTCCATGCAACACGCCCTGCCCTGTAAGTTGGCAAAGTGCTCCTTACAGTTTGACAGGTCAGGTCAGGAAGGATGTATTCAGTGAGAAATCATTTAATTAATGGCCATCATCCATTAGAAACCTGAGAGAAATTTGCAGTGTTTGTTTCAACCTGCTCTTTTTCGTCTCTTCTCCAGCACATCCATCATTTCACCAGGCCAAAAAGTAAACCTGTCAATGACTGGACCTTACCTTTTTTGTGTCTATTTAATTCAGCCTCCAAACCCTGTGCTTTTGTTTCCAAAGCAGTTACTTGTCGTCAAGTTACTGTGACTGTAACTGCAAGTCATCAGTTACTGTAACTGGGAGTTGAGGCTGTTATTTAATAATTTATATTGAAATGACTGCACAACACCTGTCTCCAAGATGCTCAGCTCTCCTGTAATCTGATGCCACAGGAAAGAGATATTTGGGCTCCAGAGCAGAAATCACAGGCCACGCTGCAGATTTGTTCAGGGAATTTGTCCAACTGGGAGTGCCTTACCCCTGACCGAAGTGAGTACTTGATAGGCTTTGAATTGTCAGGACTGCCAAAGTCATCCTCTGTTCAGAGGGAAAAGCCCAGTTCTCAAAGGTAAAACACACATGTGAACATTTGTAAATGAATTTAAGTTGGAGTAAAAAACACATGAGCAGGCAAAAAATGAGAGGAAAAAAAATTACTTTTTATAAGATGAGATAGGGAGCTTGGTATCTCACTCACAGAAAACACAATAAGTTAGTGACTCATTCCAGACACTTTCTTCCTCCAGTTCTGCTGGACAACTCATCTCCTATGAAACAGACGGTTCATTTTTCTGCTCCTCATGCTTCTGGAAATTCCACCTTTCCTCAAATGATGCTATAGGAATAGCAGACACTAACACAAATATTTTGTCGAGAATATACTAGAAAGTTGAAAACAAGGTTATATAAACATGAAAATTTTACTTCTTACTTCCATATTCTACTTTTATCCCTCTATGTCCTTGTGGTCTTAATGTTTTTTTTTCTTTTCTTATTTCTGAAGTTTCCACTTTTCCAGGGAAGCTTTGTAAGCCTTTCAATTCTTCTCCTAGAGTTTAATTTAAAATTTTTCAAATGTTTCCTAAATTTTTCTCCCACTATGTTTTCCTAGTGTTTAAAGAGATCAACAAACACTGACTCCTTCCCCTTTCCACCTGCACACTCCCAGGAAAATAAAAATCATTACAGGAAAATTGAATTATTCCTTTGGAAAGCTTCATTTCCTAGGAAATGCATTACCTTGATGAAAAAGCCTTTACTACACCTACCTATGGCACTGAAAATCCAGTGAAATAAATGCCCTCATTGTTGCAGAGGTACACATGTTCTCAAACCAGAAAGTCAATCTACTTCAGCTGCAGTGCAATCACACATCACAGTATATGATCTAGAAAATGAGCTAAATCAAAACATTAAGGATTTCTCTCAGAAGCAGTTTGTTGGAAGATAGTGCTGGCTTTACTTATTTCAACCATGGAACTGCAGAGGGCACTCTGAGGAACAGGTGGACCAGAAAATGTCTACACAGAATATCAATATATGCCACTGAAATTTCATGTCATAGCTCATATAAAGCGATAACAATGAGAATTTCCTTCACAGTTGAGAAGCTGCTGTCCCATTCCAAGGCGGGTGATACACACATGGTAACACAGACAGGATAGGGTAAGACAAGAGACAATTTCATCCGTACTTACTCATGAGTTTGGACAGAAACTGATTCGGCAACTTGGGAGAGAGTGTGACTTGGTTCTGCCACATGATGGAAAGCATTTGTGGATCTATTTGCTGTTTGCAGCAGTGTGTGAAAAAGGTTCCCTGACAAATCATACCTTGGGGGAATCCTGCTGTTGGGCCATACAGAGCATGGAGCAATCAAGTTATGACCATCAGATTAGTAGGCAACTCTAGCAAGCATGATTTCTGGTTTTGAGAGCTGGCCCCTGGAAAGAAAAAGCAGTAATAATTTAGTAGGATATAATAGGAAGTGATTCAGAGTACAAATGGTACGATCAGATTAAAATCTCATTACATCTCTATTTTATGGGCTGCTGTGAAAATGTGTATTATTTTTTTATTTATTAAAAGCCAAGTATCTAGAGTAGCACTATAAATGCAGAAAGTATGTTTAGCTTCCTGAAATTGTGCAGAGCCTACAAAAGGCTAATGGGGCAGAAGAAAAGGAGAGAAGTAAAAAGCTGAAAGATTGAAGGAGACATGAAACAAGAGTAAAGGGATGATAAGGAGTGTCAAAATTACAGTACTGCTAAATGGTCAGAGCTCTGTACCCAGTTCTCCCTTTGCACCTTTGGGATCATCTCTGCCTGGTAAGACACTGACTGCAGGAGCACTGAATTTCTGGGCAGGAATAAATATTCTTTTTGGTTTTTTCTGTGTCCACTGAACTGCTTACTGTCAGCAGTAAAAGCCAAAGTACCAAGGCATTGAAAGGATGAAAAAGAATAATTTCTAAGTCCCCAGATCTGTGACAAATCAAACAGTATTTTCATAAATTTCTCCATTTACATAATTTGAAGGGGTTACCCAGGAAATGCACTCCTGTCTTCAGGCAAAAGGGATGGTGTCTGAACCATTTCATACAGCCCTTGGTTGTATCTGTACATATTGAAACCTGAAAAGAAACAACCAAGCTTATAAGAGCCTGAAAGTCTCAAGGTGTAATGAAAATACTTAACATAGCAAGTCATCAATCTCACCATGCTGCAAATTAATTTCCACATTTTTTCATTGTATATCTAAATTTACAGCATTTATCTTCATGCCAAATGAGTCACACAATATTCCAGTTGGGGATGAATTCTCAACAGCTCATTGTGTTCCTGCTGGGACTCTTCTTTTCACACCTATCAGGGTTGCTGCAATGCCTAAGCTCAAAGTGATTAAGTGTTTCTCTTATTAGAATCTGCACTACTTGCAAACATGCACAGCTTAAAGCACAGCTCAAGTGCGTTTCAGCAGCAACGATCTGAATGCCTCCCCTATTTCTCTTTTCAGACCTTGTATATGAGTAAGATACATTTCTCCTCAGTATTACATCTGAACTCCTTTTGGATTGCAAAAGATCTGCAGTCCTTTGCTGCCCTCTCTGAGCAGAACAGCAGTAACAGAGTAACATCATAAGGTAAAGCTCAGACAAGCTGCACCACGGTGATTGCCCCTGTTTTCATTGAGGGTCAAATGTGAGGCAATCATAGCCCACGTATTTTGTGTTTAACTGAAAAAAAACCAAAATCAAACTACTACAAACATGAACTGACAAACTTTTATAGTAAATAAGCCAGATACTAAAGTCAAGTGGCCTTAATTGCTCTTAATTTCTCCCAGTTCTACCAGTCAATAAAAAGCCCAGAGAAGCACGGTTTGGTTGACAGATTTGCGTAAGAGAGAAAAATCAAATCCAGCAAGAATTCTGCTACTCACCTCAATTATTTCTCTTTATTTTAAGCTTCAGAAAAGATTTCCCACAGAGAGCAGCTTCCCCTGTCAGGTTTCTTCTGATAGAGTATAATCACTAGAATATTACTGTAAGAACATTATAATTAGGATAAAAAGTAGAGGTTAAGGAGCACCATTTTTCTATATACATTTTTGTACTTCTTCCATTAGGCACCCATCAAAGTCTGGAGCAATAGTACACACTAAAATAAAATAAGGAAAGGATTTAGCTAACCGGTATAACAAACTTGAATCCTGGTTTATATTTCTTATCCAATTTCATGGACTCCAGACAGCTCTTACCAGCCCTGTAAGGATTTCCTTCTGCTGATTTTCTATACTGTGTTAATTATTCAATGCCAGGGAAGTTGACCTTGCTGATGTCTCCCATGAAGGTAACGAGACAAAACTCAAAATAATGGCACAATAAAAGAAAACTTGAAAACAGAATGTTAGCCTTGAGATAAATCCACTCCCTACAGCAATTCAACCTCGCACAAACCTCTCTGTTGGTTTCACCTGCCAGGAGCTAAAATCTATTTACCTCCATAATTTTCCAGGATGACTGCTCCAGTCCTCTATTCTAGAAGAGCCCAGGCACCCGTTTAACCTTTGACAAAATGGTGGCAGGGTTTCCTAGCAATTAAATCCCTTTCCAAAGCAACCGTTGACAATTAGCACCAACAATGGCTAAGATTGGGGAAAAAAAAAAAGAAAAATGCAACAAATTTCTCACAAAAAATTGAATAAATCTTAGGGAGCTGAAAAAGAGAAAAACAGGTTTTGCAACCCATGCTTATATTTATAGAAGGATAGAGAATTCCACGTGGAGAACCATATTGTGTGGATTTAATGACAGTCTTCAGGTCCCAAGACTTACACAGTTAGAGATTTCTCAGCAGAGATCAGAATTAGGCTCTGAAAGATGCCCTGAAACTTATATTTAGGAAGTAGCTAGTTCAGGAGGTCCTTTTTGAAGGCAGAGGTCTCAGGTAATTTTTTTTCCTCCTTAAAACATGCTTTAAGCCATGATGTACCCAATGCAGGTAGCAGCAGAGAAGGGAACCTGGAAGGGGCAGCAGGAAGTCCTTTTTCCACACCTGGTCTTGGAGGTGACAGCTCTTGGCCATCAGCCCAAAATCTGAGAACCTGACAGCAGAGGACAGCCCTGCTGGAGTTAAGTCCCAGGAAGCCTGTATTTACAGACTACTCAGGGACAGAGTGCTGTCAGGCTGGGAGGTTTTATCCTCCTGGCTGTCCTCCTCCTCCTCAGCTTGCCGGGGGGCAGCCTACAAAATCCCTTCCAACCATCGTGCCTGCATCGACCTGCAAAGGCTGCGTGTTCTCAGTACAGTCAAATACTTACCCAGCAAAGGAACGCTTCATTTGCCAACACTTTTACCAGGCCAGTACACAGTGAAATTTTGCTGCACCACCAGCTTGCCTGGCAGTCAGAGAAGTGAAACAGAAACCTGCTGAATTTTTAGCATGAGGACAAGCCTGCCAAAAGAAAAAGGTATATCCTTACGTTTCTAGTAAAAGCTGTTATTTTGTGCTTTGTTTTGGGAAGAGGCTGCTCCCTGGCTTTTCTCTGTCTTGCACAATCCCAATGATTGCCTACCTCAGCCTTCCCACCCCTATTTACAGGGGCTGCATGTGACATACTGGCAGGGAGCCCTTTGCTCTTTGCCTGGCCTTGGACAGACACTGGCTGTGGTACAGTACAAACGAACAACTAAAGAGCCAGCACAACTGCGGGCACTGGGTTTTGCCTGTAAGGTTTTTCCCCTTTTTTCAGTCAGTGGATACATTTTTAATAACCTAGGAGAAGGAAGGCTCTTTGAGGCCTGCTTTACTGCAGTGACTGCCTTTCCTGCAGTAGAGCTTGCACTGTCCAGCTGGCCATGGCACCACCGTGTGGACATGGAAAGCACAGTAGCAAGAACAGTGTGTGCTAGGTAGCTCTGCAAAATTAATAACGTAATTCTGAGGAAGAGATGTTTTGGCAATTTTGCTTACAAAAAATTTCCTTACCAAGAGTAAGGTCTGTTAGATGTCTCCAGCTGCAAAAATGAAAGCTCTCCATCCCTGCTGCAATGGCAGGAGGGGCTTTGTTCCCAGGATCCCATTTCTGGGGGTATTGTTCTCTGTTGTGGTGGCATCAGAGACAGATGTTATACGCTGTCAGGCTGCCTTGTATCTTTCCTATTCAAGAGCTAGGACAATTTTAGTGTCTGTAAAAATATAATGAACACATCAATTCAGAGAAGTGTTACTTGTCAGACATGATTTGATAAAAACATTGTAGAGCCAACATCACTAAAAAGAGATTTGGACTTACAGATCTATTGGTTTTTTTTTTAAATAGGAAGCTGAAATTTCCACACTGACCTTTGCTGTTTTGGCCAAGAAGCAGAGGTGGGATCTATATGCTGTCAACACATGGAATCCAGGGCTCAGTTTATAACCTTGTAACCCACAAAAATGTCTGGTTTGTTGTACGATTGTTGAACTTCCCTGGAGGCTTCTTGCTTGCAAAAGCAGAAGTATGAAGCAGACAGGATTGTCAGCAATTTCCCCACTCCTAGGTTCTCACCAGGTCAAGACACCATCTTGCTGAAACACAGTTTTTCCACACAGCAGAAATTTTACTAAACTCTCTCAAACCCAGCATGTTTATACGAAGCACAAAGGACTATTGCAAATATCTGCATTAAGTGACAAATAAAAATTGTAAGGGGAGGTGGCTTAGTATTCACAAACTATTAAATGTTTTTTTTCACTGGATTTGTAATTTCTTTTTCTATCTGCTTATTTCTATACAGCCTTCTCTTTCTCCAGAATTAATTGGTTCTCCTAATTCCAAGTTTGAGTACAGAGTTCCTCACTATTTAGACCCTTGGATGTACCTTCTCTCTGCATACCATTCATTTGGGGGAGTGGTCTTATGTCTGCATATTCTTTGATATATAGTGAAACTGCAGTTTTCCTTGGAGAAAGAAGCTGCTCAGCACAGAAGAACACTTGGCTTTTGAAGTTTCAAACTTGCCTTTGGAGCCATCAGTTTTGAGTATTCTTCACCAGCAGCAATATCATATGGGAATAACAGAAGTGGGAATGATATCCAATTATTTTCATCACCACATAGCAGGGTGACAGCTTCTAGACACTTGCAAAAGAATATGTGGCTAAAGCACTGGATAGAAATGCACAGCTACCTCACTGATTCACTTTGATGTCAGACCATCAGAGCGCTTTTATTCTGAAACCAGGAGTTCACAAAGTGTTTCAAACTTTTCATTGAGACAATTAGAGGCAGGATTAAAGACTTCTGGAGAACAAAACTCTAGGAATGACCTTGTTTCAGAAAAAACTCAGAGCAGGCATTACAGAACATGATTCTTAATAGGCGCTCATACAGTGAGAGCAATTAGAGCTCTTAGAAAAGTATAAAATGGAAGCTATCCCATGCAGGATCATTTTCTCCTGAATTAGTAGTGATTTATCCCTTGCCTGTGTATCCTACCACACATCCGTGCTTCTGCACAATAAGAAGGAAGGAGCAGAGCTGCAGCTCTTTATTTCTTTTGACTTGTCAGCCTGCCAAAGGGACTGTGCACATGAACAGTTTCTTTCTGTGTTGTTTTCTACCCTGAAATAGTCAACCCTCATTAATGATAAAATCTTTGGGTGTCCTGTAACTACTTAGTATATAAAGAGCAAGGTAAAAGTATCAATGGATGGTGAGGGAGTAGGGAATTTCTATAGCAGGACACACTAGGAACAATGCCACAGGAATAAGACAGTTTGCAAGGCTGAGCATAATCTTTACAGAAGCTGTTAAGAGAGTGAGACGATTCTGAAACAGACCTGACCAAAAAATCCAAGCAACCTGCTTAATTCAGAGGAAGTTCTGTTTGAGATTCAAAGCTGTTGGTTCACACAGGGTCTCTCACTTGGGATACTGACTATTAAGAACACCTCTACTGAGCTTCTCCTCCTCTTCTGAAAATTTGCTGAGTTTCCCGTCATCTGAGGTAAAAGAGATGTGAGCTTTAAAAGCATGAGATTCTGAAAGAAGATAAATAACATCAAGATGCTATTCTTACCATCCCTAGTCAGCTCTTCTACTTTATTTTCATTGTAAAAGTTTGAGTTTGACTATAAAGTTGAACAACTTCTCTCTTAACCTTCATGGAGCTTTATGGGATCTTACCTTATACATTTATAATGCATCTGTGTATGGGACATCCATCACTCCACAAAAGTTTTTATCCAGCACCAGGCCACTTTTCACCGAGCTTTCTGTTTGACTCCTGCAGAGAATGCATTGCTTAGTGCAACTAGAAAACTAAGCACAGCGTAAAATCTTTGCATATTTATACCTTTATACTTGAGAATAGCTATGATCTTACCCCAGAATTAAAAGAATTAGGGAGCTAGAGAGTCAGAATATTGTAGGGTTTTGTCTGGTCCAGTACACCCATACATAAAGATAAATTACAGTACTTCATGATAAAGCCACAGTTTATACCTTGATATTTACTCAACTGAATCAAACAAAAAACGTGTTGATGCAGACACACATGTATGCTGCTGAACTATTCAGCACTATATTGCTCTGAGCAAGAAGTGGTTAAATCTTGCCATCAAAAAACAAAACAAAAATAAATGCCATTCATACAAAGCTCAGATCACACTATCTAATTATTGGGCTAATAATTCTACTATTGGGGAATTTCTGTCCTTCATTCAGCTTGGAGGAACAGGAATATTCTCACTCTTTTCCTTTGCTTTTCCTTCATCTACAGTAAATGGAACATAAGGGGAAGGGCGTTCTTTTCTGTTGAGATTTCTTCAAACACAGGCCATGATGAGGCCGTCTTGATGCTTAAGGGCTCATAAAACACTATGTCTGATTTCCAGCTTTTACTCTAGCTGCAACAGAAGATGCAGGATAGCAGCTTTTTCCAAAGCTGGATGAGTCATTCACATTTGACAACTGAGCCGTCAAATAAAGATTTCTCAAGGATTTTCATCATTTTGCAGTAAAAATTTATGAAGCAGAAGTTTCCACTAGCATGCAACAGCTGACATCCACAAACAGCTGAAATATCAGAAGCTGTAAACACATTTTGCTTCTCAAGTGCACATTGAGAAAGGTTTTGTGAAGACTGGGCAGATAAGAATCCCATGTAGATTTAGCAATACAGGCTAGAGTCTGCTCACACTCAAGGTTCTTTAATATGCACAGCAAAACTTGTGAAGCATGGTGTAGATACTGAGATTCCCTACTGAGGTTATGGGATCAATAAAGTCCCTACAGTTCTTCGTGATTTTTATTATGTTTCAGCAGGAGGTTTCCTTTTTGCTTCTTAATGATTCTAGAAAAGATTCAAAGTGATTAGCAGGGTCTTCAGGACCTGCATTTCAACAGCTGATCCAAAAGTACTCCATGGGGAAAAATCAGATGCTAACTAGGCAAGGGAAAGCACAGCCATGAATGAATAAAGTGGCCTGTAAGTGACCTCTGGTGGACAAGAACAGTGTTAAATTTCTTTGTATTTCTCGAGAGGAGTTAATCCACTTAACTAGCTTGCAAACATTCAGTTGAATGTTATCTAATATTACACAATAATCAAATCCATTTTCCACCTGAACAAAAATAATTTAATGCAAAAAAAGCCATGGAAACTAATCCAGGAATGCTAAAGTTTGGAATCATAAACTTAAAAAACATCTGAAACAACGGGGATTCTTTAGTGCTGCGTATATACCATTAACATTACACCACTAACAAAGTGAAACTAAGACAATCTTTCAGGCAATATAAAACTCACAAGCAGTTTCAAAGGCAACAGAGTGGTCCTTTCAGGACATGTCAGTCATTCCAAAAACCATTTCCCAGGTTGGGTGAGGTGCTGGAACCTGTTGCTTCCAGCACAGGCAGTGGCTGATCATAGCCTCTGTAAGCGATCATAAGAGCTTATATGGCTATTTATTACAATGCAGAATATCCCCAAGGACCTTATCCTCTTTCCAACTAAATATTTTTTAAAAGTATTATAAGCTTGGGAATTAGTTTTGATCTCATGGCTTGAAGATGCTCCCATCTCTGGGCTTTGGGGCCTCTGTTTGCAGAGTGAATGCACAGTCTGACAGACAATATAGTTTGTGCAGATCCTTCTAGGACTGCAAATGCTCCTTTGGTAGCTGGACCTGTTTTCCCTTCCTACCATTTCCCAATTTCCACATGGAGCTAAAACTCCAATAGCTTCTCACATGGGTATAGCAATAGACATGGGAGATGGTTTGCTGTACAGAAAAAACACACTGAAATTGTTCCCAAGGAAAACCAGCATGTCTTGGCAACTGTTGTCCTGGCAACTAAGTCTCCTGGCAGAGGATGATGGCCACTGGTCTGTGGAAACCTATCCATGAGTCATTTTCTATCTGAGACCCGAGTGGCTAGGGAACAGAATGGGAAAGCTCCCACCTCTTGGTTTCCCCACAGCCCTTGCATTGACAGGGAACTTTCACCAGTCAAAGAGATGATTGGAATGGTTATGCAATTCTGCCTCTTGAACACAGAGAGAATGCTAATTACAAGGCCTTGTTGGGTTTTGCTTTTGTTTTTTTTTTTCTTCGTTTTGTTTTGTTTTGTTTTTAATCTAGTCATGTTAGGAACTGTCTTAACTCTCTACCAGGCAGGAAAATTGCACTGGAAAATCACAGCAGAATATGTCAGTCCAGCCATAAGAGTACTAAACAGAGCACAGATAAAAATGGCAAAGCACATTTTTTGTCTAAGAAGCTTTTCAGAAGACTCTGAAAGCTTTGAAGGTTGGTATAGCTTTTGATTTCATACCTTATGTGGAGTGTGGCACAGCTGCTCCTCAGGGCTAGCAGAAACACTGTGCTGCACTTGTAACCGCACAGCCCAGGCCGGAGCCCAGATGAAGGCTCACACCCAGGAGCTCAGATGGTGGTCCTTGGCCTCAGGTGATGTGCCCACCTTCAGCAATCCCTGATTGCCTCTTATGGCTGGATTGCTCTTTTTGCTGAAGTCCCTCACTGCAAGTTACTCTCCCTTCGGGACAAAGCACATACTCCATCCATTGCTGCGCCTGCTCCAAGGCATTTATTTGCCTGGCACTCATGGACTGAAACGGAGCGACTCACAGAAGTGGAAACGCCTCCGTTCCAGCCCCATTTGCAGCGTCACTTCCCAGCCGGAGCACGCTGCTCCCTCTTCCCTTACACTCCCAGCTCGGAGAGGCCCAAGCACAGTTTGCCTCAACCCTTCCTGGAAGTGTCTGAAGTCCCCAAGAGGGTGACCCTCACTCGGACACAGCCAGGGGCTCTCCTGCTGGGACAGGGCTGCAGGGACAGCAAATCTCCCCCACGGGGAGCACAGGCAGCCCTTTGGCCACAGAGCTGCTGGCTCCCAGGACATCCTGTCACCGAGGAAAAACAATGACACAGAAAAAGGCCATTTCTTTTTCTTGTTATCCCTGAGCTATCCCTTTCAAAGCACACGTGTAACTGGAGTCTCCGGGTGACTGAAAGACCAGCAAAAACTCGAGCTACCATCATTTGGAATGGTTCAGTTAAAAAAAAATGAGAAGTACCTGAGACCATCCCAGCTCAGAAGGGCCAGTGTGAGGCTGAGCAGGGCTACACCAGGACATCGGGGTCCAGAAACAGCAGCACTTCCAGCAGTTGCTCAGAAACTGATCTGAAAGAAACATTTCTGTTTCAGAAAACATGACTTGGCAGCAAAATTATTTCCTCTTGAAATATTTCTCAAGGTTTATTCTACTGCTTTCATCTGAATTATGCTAATCTATGCATACGATGATTCTATTTAGCCATAAATATATGGACACATACATTTTCATACAGGAGGAATGCAAAAGGGTTTATTAGATGATAGCACAACCACTGCATGAATTCAATATTTGCACAAGAAGCAGAGAAATGTTTTTCATCAGTTTACGCTTCTCTTTCCATTACCTGCACAGTAAACTCAAACACAATAAATGTTTCAGGATGCTATTAGGCAGGTGGACTCCCGGAGATTTTCAAGGAGATGGAAAAAAGCACCTCAAGCAGTAAATCATATACCTTGAAAACTGCATAACAAACACTTGGAGACATATAAAATCCTACTTCTAACCTAAACGAGTAAACAACTTGAAAAAATGAGCTCAGACATAAAAATTATGAGCTGACTACAAATGATCTGCAAATACATTAAAGGCCTATATTTGTTCAAATACATTATTCATAAGAAATAATTTGAGTTGTAGTTGTATGCAATTTATGTTGCATAAACTTAAGCAAATACTTGTAACCAAAAGCTGATTTAAAGAATTAATGAGCAATCTCTAAATAGAATTCTATTACTAAATAAATTCCTCCCTGATTTGCAAAGCCATATGCTTCCTTTAGCATATACTTTGCAATACTTTTAGGAGCTGAGGCCTGGAATGCTGTGATAGACAGAGAGCTTAGGTCTGATCAAGCTCTTGCTAAGGACTGGTGTGAGGTAAACAAAAGGAGAAAACATTGCTTTTGAAATGTTGTTAAAATATTTAGGGTTCAACAGCAACACAAGCCAACTGAATGTTTGTGCTAAACAGCTACATTTCTTCCCTAGGATCAACATCTTTAAATTTTTAGTTAAAAAATAAAGAGAAAGGGGAACTTAACTTTCCACCTCTACTAAAACACTTGCACTGTCCATTGCTGGTCTGCTTTGGACAGTGAATTTATCAGTGGACATTGCAGGCTAAGAGGCACTGCAGTAGAACGTGGCACATCTGCAGTTTGAATTGCTGTACCAGTGCTTGCTAGAGAAAAGCATGAGAGGTGGCTTCACTTACATTAACTGCAGTAACTCCATACTCCTCTGCACTAACTCTGAACTAAACAAGTGCATTATGCTGAAGCAATATTGATACTACTATTCTGTAAGTTCTCATATTATATAGAAACCTTAATAAACCAGATGCTTTTGCACAGTTGGAAATAACGGGGAATGTCTACAAATTAACACCTCCTCCAATTATTACCCTCCAAAATTACTACCTAAATAGATGAAAGAACTAGTCTGGCTTCCACAAATAGTTGTCTTTTGAATCTGAATTTAATGGAAGTACACAGGCTGCTTGACCAACAATTGAGACACCACAAAGCTTTCCTCTGACTTTTTGGAGTGTGAATTAAGCATGTGTCCAGGGATAATGCTGAACTAAACCAGAAAAAAAATAAATTTAATATTTACAAACGAATTAAATACTTACAATTACTTGAGCAGAGTAGCTCTTATCACCTACTTTCCATCAATATCTACCAGTCCTCCTGCATTCACTGTGGCCAAAAACATGAGTTATACAAATAACTTCCTACTGTTTTTTCACTTACCCATCCTCTTTATTTCAAAACCACTTTTGTAGTTCTGAATAGTTTTGGAGTAGTTTCCCAGCGTAGTCATGAGGCAGAGGCTGTTTTGCAGACTGACCTCCCTTAGAGAAATGCTCCAAGCCTCTGTTGCTTCCATGCAATTCATCCATAGGCTGTTACAAAGTGGATGCACAGGGATGCACAGCAAGCTGTTTCTCCCCAGTGCCTCCTCTGGATCTGACTCTATGGAATACAAGGACAACAGGGATGAAGTTTTGCTTTTTGTAACTGTCCTGCACAATTTCCTCACATTATAGACTAAACCAAAATGGGCACTTTGATATTTCTTTGGTTTTAACCCCCTCCTCTGTAGTTTGCATAATTTATGGAACCGACCAAACAGCTAGCTGTTGTCATTAACCTTGATAGCATTGCTTCTCATTAGAAATCAAAGCTGTTGCATTTCTACAGTAACTTTCCACAAAATATGTCTTGGTATCTGAAAAACACTAGGGAATGAAACCTAACTGCTCTTAAATGGTAGCTGCCAAAAATAGGAGAGTCATGAAGATTTTCCTAGTCCCAGGATTTAAACACTAGATCTTTCCAAAGAGAGTGAGCCAAAGATATCTTGATATGATGACAGAAATGCAAAAATGGGTTTGTTAATGTGTTCTGACAGCACCCCTGGGGTCTCCAATACCACATCCCATCTGACAGCAGCTTTGCAGCTCCAGTGCACTAAGAATGACTGTGACTCTGTGAGTCACTTCTCTTGGATAGTATGAATAATTTTTAAATGACCACTGGTTTAAATACGCTCCAGAACACCAGCTGAAGTGTATAACAGCGCAGGATCTTTTGGCTCAGACTACTTCTGTTAGGAATTGCTCCAGTATTATTGGGCAATAATTAAGTCTCTGGAGCACCTTTTTGCTACAACTCAAACACAGTTCTCATATTTTTGAAAAGTTTGGTCCCCCAAAGTCTTTAATTACCTCAATGAGAGCTGTGAGTTTTCAGAATTTTTAAAAGCATACCACTTTTTTTTTAAATTTTATGAAACCTAATGTTAATGTTAGTTTAAATACACAGAATTCTGAAAAATATGGAATAGATCCCCAACAGCTTTCATCCATACAAGAGAAGACCCAAAAAACAGTCACCAATTTCACACAACCTTTTCCAAGCTTATTTTAGATAACCAGAGGCTGCATCACAGCTCCTCAGACAGATGGGAATTGCCTAGCAAATGACAGTTATCTAAGGTCATGGGAGGATTTACTGTCACTAATATCACCTTACAGTAGGAAGGAATGTTCGTTTCCTTTCAGTGAGTCACTACCAAACACAGTTTCTGTTTGTCTAAAAGTGATAAGAGCAGCATACAAGAAAGTTAATTTTCACTGATGACAGAGTGAATGAAGGGGGACTCATGTAGCTGACAAACTTCAATGTGAAATCCAAGCAGAAATGCTAAAGTAGCGAATTTGTTACTGAGATGCAGTACAGCCATAATGGGGACATCATTTATACAATGTAATAAAAAATGTTCCACATGATATATTGCCAACATATAAAGCAATGTGCACATTTATACCAACTGACAACCCGGGACAGGTAGATTAAGAGTCAGAAATTACCAGCAGGATCCATCTTTTCACTAACACCTTTGTCCACTGTTCTCTCTTTACCACTCTATCTGTCTCTATTGATCTCTGTTTGAATATTAGGATTTTATGACCTACATGCTTAAGCATTTCTCCTGCCTGTACATCATCCATTTCAGGTGATGGTTATGCTGAGCTGCTATTTATTCTACAGCACTACTCTCTGCTGACTTCCTTAGAGAAGCAAGCAGCCCAGCAACTTGGTAATGAAGTGTTTTTGACGTCTCAAGTCACCTTCAAAAGTATCAGGTTTTAATAATTTTCCACTAGCACTCCTGCCTTTTGGGAACACGAGAATGAGGAGGACCCAGAAACACAATACATCTGAATTACTTTCAGCACAGCAGAGCAGAGTGGCAGCTTCTGGGAGCCTGCTGAGCAAGACCACCTTATTTCCCTACGTGACCCATGTGTGAGAACACTGCAAACAAATGCATGGCTGATTTGCCAATTTACTTTGATGACAGTGCAGCTGGTGCTGCTATTCCAAATCAAGAGTTTGAATGGGTTTCCAGCTCTGTAGATCACTGAAAGATCTAGGGGGTTCAGGATCAAACGGGTCCTGGAAGCAGATACCCCATGAGATGGCCTTTGCATCAGCACTCGTGTTACTAAGATCCTGAAGAATTACTTCTGTCAGATCTCTGAGAAAGCCACAGTAACTCTGGGAAATGCAAAAATTTTTCTCGGAGGAATACTGCATTTCTTGTACACATTCATTTTCTACTGTTTATGCCATCAACAGTCACCATCAGGCATGCAACAGCTTGGCTATGTCCCTCAGCTGAGGGCAAAATAAACCTGTCCAAATCACTTGCAAGCTCAATCTGATTCAGCTTTCAACAGGCAGCTGCATGAGGGAAGCATCTAACAGAAGCTGCTCTACCTGTGTTACATCGCTTCCTCCGGTCTAAACAAGGACAACCTGTCTCAACCTGCCAAGAGGAAGTGGGCCTTTCTTCCTACTTTTATAACGTGTTTGTTTACCCTACTTTGTCTGTTTACTCTCTTTATGGGCCTCTTGCTTCCTTTAAGAAAAGGCTGAACCCTGTCACCCAGCTCTTCTAAAGTCCTTGCTGTCCTTTTTGGTCCACACAGTCCGTGTTTTCTAAGGAGATCCTCAACACTCCATGACCCAGTGGGTTGAATCACAGAAGCTAAAGAGAAACAGTGCAAATGAAGCAACTAATTAATCTCACAACTTTGCAAACATTTGCAGCTTCCTCTTAAAACCATTAGACACAGATTGTAACTAGTAAAAGGAAACCCTAGTCTTTTACTACAAATGCAAAGTATAATATTTGATCCTTATGGATCTTAACTGGAGTTCCAGCACTGAATACATTCAAGAAGTTCAGACATTTGTATTTAGATCCTGCTTGAATAAATTCCTATGATTGATGAGTGGCCCTTTAAGCCTTCCTTTTGGCCTTAGTAAAATTATTTAAGTGCAAACAAGGCATTGCTTTGTGTGCAGTTTACCTGGGCAGATTTCGGAAAGTTACCTGATGGAAGGAGGTAAAATAGTGAAAAGACTTCAGTGCTAGGCAGTCAATTTCTTCTTTCATCACCAGATAATGTACACAGAAGTCAATTTTCCACATGCACCAAACAACTGCACTGACCTAGATATACTGGAAATATATAAATTATCATTTCAGAAGAAAATTCAGACTCTCTTCTGAAATAAAATCAACCCCTAATACTGCATTTATTAAGAGGGGTTTCTGTGGTAAATAGCAGCTGCCATGTGTCACTGTTTGGAACCACAGATTTTACTACCATATTTCAGAATGTATTGAGTTTATTGGAAAATGTGAAGTGATTATATTCTATTTATAGCTGTGCCATGATGATGAAGTAGCATTACTGTAAGGTATAATTATGGTGATAATATAAATAAATAAATTAAATAAATTGTAATATTGGCCTTATTAGAAGCATGTCTTAACTTTAGTCTCTATTACTAACTAAGCGTGGAGGCTCCTCTGACTGGAAAACAGCTGCTGTGTTATCTTGGTCTGCCTATCTTTATTATCCTCCTCAGCATCTCTACTGTTTCAGGAATTCTGCAAAGTGCTAACATTTATTTCCTTTCTCCTTATATTTGCACAGAATGGCATTACATGTTTTTGCCAGTGGCATTTCTAAAGAGGAAAATAGGGAAAGCAAGAAAAAAAGAATTACTCAAATACCTGTCTTCAGAGGATACTGGCAGGATTAAGAACTGGGTGCATGCATGGCATATTTGACAGACATTTCTTCCATCCTCCCCAGGCTTACAAGGAAACCACAAGTACTAATGCAAAGCCACAGATAATCTGAGGTAGAGCACATAATCATAAAAGACTTTTGGGAAGGGGTAATGTAGTGACTGGGGAGGCAAAAGGGCAAATTTGCCTCCTCTTGTGCCACTACTAACCACAGTGGTGATGCACAAGGGCTCGTGTCTGTGACCGGACACTGTGGCTCCCTCACCTTTCCCGCAGCCCTCTTCAGCTGCCTGCCAGCACGGATGAGCACACGTGCCACCAGCAGTGGCAAAAAGCTGAGGAACGGGTGGCAAGTCTTGCTTGACTCAGAAAGGTTTAAATTTTTCTGCCTAACTAACTTCAGCAGAGATGTAAAGCACAGTGCCTCAAGGTTTGCTTTAAAGGCACTATTCTTCTAGCCTTCCTGCAGGCAGAGAGATGGATTATGTGACTTTTCACAACCCCTAGCAACCCTCTCTTCTACCCCTTCTCTTCATTGGTTTAATGCCTTAATAGTATTTTCTTGCAAGCAGCTTCATTTCATGGGTACTCAATGTCTTATGGCACATACATTTGCATTAGAGTTCTACTTTTTTCTCAACTTGGTAGTGGGAAAATTTCAGACCTTCTCTGAAGTTAAATTTCTTTCTTCTAGCCCTCTAGAAACATGGGATTTCTCCAGGATTTAACAGGAGTCAGACTGATGTTTTTGATGGGTCCAGAAAGATTTAGATTTTCTGATTAGCTTATTTTAGATTTAACATAAGCATTTTTAATTGCCTTAATCATGAGCAGAAATCCTTTAACTGTAGGTCATATTGAGCATACTTGGTAAGGATATTACCTGCGCATTCCCAGACAGATAACGAATTCCTCATTTTTAGTTACAATTTATTATCAAAAGTTCTTAAGTCTATAGAATTTCCCTTATTTTGGCCTTTCATGTCCTTCTGTCTTATATTCCAGAACAAGAAAATAATTTACATGCTTATAGACACTTCCCACTTTAGGGTAAAATATTGAACTGGGCTATTATATTATACAGCACCATGTTTTCCTTAGAAAAAGGAATGAAGGATTCACAAAAAAGTTTCTGAAATGACAACATTAGTAACAGGTTTAATTCACTACCAGACCAGAACACATTTAAATGTGGCAATCTAGAACTGAAAAAAAACATAGAACAGTAATTACCAGTGGAATATTCCACACTCATTTTGCATGCTGCTCTCATGTTCATCTAGCCTTTTACCACAGATTTGCATGAAATCAGAAAATTTTATAAACGTTCAGATCAGCTGTGCTCACAAATCTTCTATCCATGCTTGGCAGGGTGAGGACTGTACTAAACATAATTTTTATGAAGGATAGTTGAACATAGTTACCAGTGAGAAAATAGTAGGAAATTCACTTTACTGCACCTGGATCCATTTGTAGCCCCTTTTCCTCTCTGTTTCTGCTGTCTGCCTGGCTCGGCATTGTGGGCAGGGCCGCAGGCTGTGTGTGCTTGCAGGGTCACTCGGTGCTGGGACTGAAGGGCTCAGCGCTGGCTGCAGCAGCGCTGCTCAGTCTGGACGCAAGAGTTAATGACCAAATCACTGCCAGAGCTGAGGGCTCTCTTCAGCTGCCCATGCTCTAAGGTAACTATACCAAATCAAAGTGGGTTGATCACCGCTTTTTATTCTGAATGGCTGCTCTTTAATCCATAAAATGAGTGCTCCTGGGCAGCTCTTAAATAAACCCTTTAAGATAGGGATCCTTAAAACAAATGTTAATTGTAAAAATTGACTAAAATGTGGGAACTCAAAGTGGCAAACTAAGGCTCCATCACATGACACTGAGAGCCTTGGCATGAAAGTACTCCAGGTGCTTTGCCCCCAGCTCAGAGTTCAGGGTTTGTCACATCCCCTGAAAAGAAGAGAACTTCAGAGATAGGGCAGACGTCCAATGTGCTTGGAAGCCTTCATTCACTGAGTACAAGGTAATGAGCTTTTGATGAGGGCTTTAACTGGTAATTTGGGGGGAATTTCTGCTAAGCCATTAAAGCTCCTGTCAAAAGCAAAACTCAGCCCTTATAATCCTGTCTCGATAACCCTTTTTGTTGTTTTACTCCTTAGCCATAGGTAATGCCCAATTGCATTGGAGTTCACAGTTGCTCTGGACTCACTGAGTTTGTTCAAACAGAACTGCACTAAAATCCAATTTCTAAGCTTACGATTTTGTAATTAGCAGCCCAAAACCATACAGACTGGATTTCTCAAATATAAACTCATCTTCTCAACTGTGAAAAGAGGCAGATTTGCACAGGTGAGCTGCTATGTGTGAATGACTCCAATGTATGACATGAACAGAATTTTAAACTCTCAAACCATCTTATGATGGTGAACATTAATACATCCTCTGTAAATCAGGAGACCAGAAATATCAATTACTTCAGACACACTTAATGGGTGCCACCTATTATGTTAAATTTAACATTATTACACTTGGTATGTCACCAGAATTTCATCTATATAAATACATATTCTGAATTTTAAAAAAACCAAAACACCTTTTTTGAATGCAGCTCTATTGAAAAAAGACAAAACAAAAACCAGAGGCAGAGAGTGAACTCAGTTATTTACTACACAGCTTTTGTTGCTTTGCAGAAGTTTTAAGCAGAAGTAATTTTGGAGCTCAACCTCCCATTAGCCACTAAGCAATTAGTAGAATGATCTCAAATTCCTCCCCTGTGCCGCTTTATTATAGGTATATTTAACTAAGTAACCTAAACAAATAATCTAATTTTTTTCATGGTAAATAAATACATTGCACAAACAAAGGAACAACAGCTGACAACTAATTAACTGATATGCCTAATTCATGGCATAGCAGAGACCAAATGTATATAATAATCAGGCTTCCAGAGTAATTGAAAATACCAGAAACAATGCTTGTGAAAGTCCTGCCCACACACATTCCACATTTAGGATGGATCAAAAGTATAATAAAAGCAAGGAAAACCTTTCTATGAGTTGTAAGAACTCTGGCTCATACCTCTGTCAGTGTCAATTTGCATGATGCTGAACTTAGCAGTAAACACAAAATCTGAAATACAAACAGAAAAGATTTTTCTTCTGCAATATATTCTCCTCAAGTTCATGGTCTTCAGATCCCATCTGGAATTCCCAGCATTTTTCACCCACTCCCAGCTGTCATTTTATTATCTGTTGTATATAGCAGATGTTTAATTATGGGCTGCTGTGGAAGGCATTCAACAGAAATATCCCTACCTACAGCAGAGCAGTGAAAGAACCGATGATGCTTCTTTTCAGTTTCATACACAATTTTTCCCTGATCGAAATATCAGGTTTTATGATTTCACTAATTGATAGCCCAGTACTCAGAAACATCAGAGCCAACAGAGCTGAAAAATCACAATATTATTAGGGTTTTATAAGGCTGTCTACCACAACTAGTCATTAGACGACTTCAGCTGTGTCTTCTGACTATTTCCACATATGTCTAAATTGCAATGATTCAGTCCTTGAGCCCTGATTAACAAAAGCAGGGTGTGCCAAGTTACTAACTCAGTTTCAGCAATTATGAGGCCTAAGATAAAGGTTTTGAAAAATGACAGAGCAGCTGATTTTACTTAACCCAATTTAAAAGGAATAAAAATCTTGGCACTATACGAAGCCAGGACTACGCAAGCACTGAAAAATCAGGTCTTCTCATATTGTTTATCAGAGGAGAATAGGGACACCAAGTCACTCTTGTGGCCTCAGGGGAGACAGTGCTTTACAGCTTGCCCTCATATATTTGGTTACAGAGGATCTAAATGCAATAGTTTCTGCCTTCTGAAAACTGAAATGACAAGCCTGAATTCATCCTTAACGTGTTCATTAGAATTAGGTGTAGATCAGATCTTAACCTTCTATTTCTTCCTCATATTACTCTCATACTCAATTTAGGTTTAAACTCATCTTCTCATCCAGAATAGTGTTTTCAGGGAAATCTGGAGGGTTTCTAATTCTGCTTTAACGTGTTCAAATACCTTGCAAGAGTAAGTTTGTGTTCTGATAAAAATGGCTCTGGATTTACCACCTCTGTTCTGCCATTTGTGAAGTCACTGCCATTAAAGAAACACTGAGCAGACTCCAGTCTAAAGAAACGTACCTTGGCCTCTAAGCAGCTACAGCATCACCACGATGACAAGGTTGAAGTCTAGAGCTTGCTTGAGTTTTTTAGCAGGTTAGAAGGCACTAAAACTTGGTCAGCCAGCTTTACACTGGTCAGAAATGGTTCCCAAATAAAAATCTGCCAATAATTTCCTGATGCAAAGGGGAATGTTTATGATGATGAGATCAGAAATATGCCAGCAATGTATTTTGCTATTTATGTATTCTTGAGCAAAAGATTTAAACAGGTTTATGGCACTACATAATTTAAACAGCAATCCTTTGGATCAACTTAAAAAGCTAGATCCATGAATAAACATAAAATAAATAATTGTATATCCAAACATGTATTTTCTCCTTTAAAGCCACCCATCCCATGCCTTCATTAGTGCACGAACACTGGGCTCCTTGGAAGTCTGAGTTGGATTAGGGCAGGCAGTTATCCTTTAGGGACTGCACCAGGACAGGAGGATGTCAGACTGGTGGTCGCAGTGTCATTCAGCTGCTGCTTGCACTCAGGGTGTCTGGATGCAACATAAGGCACATGCATGTTTCAAAACGCCTAAGGGCAAGCTAAACAGCTACACTAGGAATTATTGGCATACATACATACAAGCAGAATTTTCAGCACTCTTACAGCTTTTATTCTTTGGTCTTTCAGACAGGTCCTGTTAAATTGTAAATGTTAGAACACTTCCTCATGTTTGAACATTGTCACTTCATGTCTGTACAAAGAATTACTTCATTGAATTTGCCCTCTAAATCATTTATAATTTATAGTAAAATGGGTGTACATTTTTAACACTGGAACATCCTACTCCTGTCCTGTCATTTCCATGGTACAGAGCTATTTGTACAACCACAATCTTTACGTAGGCAGTTATTTTTAAGAAAATGAATTGCTGTATTTGTAGCCTCATGCACATGCTTTAAAAACAAGATTTTTGCAATATTTATGCTTGGCAGTCACTATTGCATACTTGTCCCGTGAATAATTTTGTGCCAGCTCTAACCGTCATTTGTGTCTCAAGTTTTCTGTTTTAATAGCACAAATACAGGAAAGGAGAAGAATTAAAAACCAGTGCTAGGGTTCAGAACAAGGTATGAGCACATACTGCAATGGCTGCATAGAAAGAGCTCCATGGTTAATACCTAAAATGCAAATGTTTTAAGAAACAAAACTTTGACAAATTATATACAGTTTCATCTTTAAAAAACTTGATGAAGTGAGAGATAAAAGACAAGTAATTTAAATATTTTGTATTGAAAGATCCTCAAAATATTCCTTCCCTTAGAATCAGGCTCTTCATTCATACACATGTATGTGTACACTGTGGATGCACACGTACACTCTGGATGAATTAATAGGAACTTTGGTGTTTTAGCTGTGCCAATTTACAGTAAGTAGGAATGGCACCTGCTGTACTTGAAGTTATGACCACAACAGAGACTAAAAATAATGGAAAGTTTAGTGTTGACACAGCAAGGAAGGAAAATGCACACTGCATTGAATGCCACTTCCTGTGCTGCAGGTTGTTCTGTATGTCACCTGGCTTTTCAGCAATGAAGAGCAATTATTCAAAAAGGTCACAGAATCTCCTAGAAACTGTCCTCAGTAAAATGTACTTCAATTGGTGTGGGTTTGCTATCTCATTTAAATCAGTTCTTCTGTTACGGCCCTCTTTCTGCGTAAAACATGGACTACACTGGGACTGTGTGATCCCCTGCCTGTCCCCCTGCTCCCTTCACACTCTGTTCTAAAGATCCACAAAGTTTAAAAAAAGGAAAATTATGGATATATATGTATCTATATTAATATATATAAATGCATATAGATATTACAGTAAGTTAACAGAGGGCTATGCTTTGACAGAATCTCATTACCCTGGGATATCACCAGGGCTGACCCTTAAGAACAGACTTTAACACTGTTCTTGTCAAATGTGTCCCACTGGAACTGTTTCTATACTTTTCAGCCTCTAACAGCCTTTAAGAAACCTTAATTCTATAGCTTTCCTGATAACAACCTAGGCTACAACCTGACCTTAGTAAGAGCAGTAATTAGGAAGTGAGAAAGCTGAGTTTAGGGTAACAGGAATTTTTTCAGAAGAAACCCAGGAGGACAAACACTGGTAATACAGAGTTAATCTTGGCAGTCCAGCACCTTTCCCTAAACTCTAAGAGAAAGACCACCCAATTTCTATTTCCAGTTACCAATAGACTTCAAATAGAGAGTACTGGATTGTTGCTACCTGTTCCATAGAAAGGACACTACTTTTCACTTCTTTATTTTCCCTTACAGCAGCGATTGCCAAAGCAAAAGGATCACACAGAGCAACTAAAACAGTGCTTTTTCTTCCAGGCAGAGAATGAGAAAAAGAGAGAGATATCTGTGCAGGACAGCTGATATGACTGAAATAGCTCAGCAATGTTGGCTCTCTGAGCTATATTGAGGCCAAGACCTTTTGGGTAGACCCTATATTCCTTGGGTCATTGACCAGCTTTACCTGCCACAGCTTATAAACTCTCTTGATCCCCTCCTCTTCAATCAAGGCTTCAGACTCAGTAAGACCCTTTCTATCAAACCCTTTCCACTGTTTTTCTTCCCTCCCCTGCATTTGCCCAAAATTCCCTCTTTCCCTATACAGCCTCTATAGAGTTGGTACATTACAGTACTTTTTTCAACCTTTTTCAAGTAATGCATATGATATTGCTGGCTTTAATCAAAATTACATGTACTGCTCAGTTACTCAATGAGGTCAAGCTTCCTACAGGTATTCTGGCAGTCAGTGAAACATTTGTTATGATTCAGTCCTTTCTACCCTCAGGGTTTTACTCACAGGACAGACAGTATTTCACTCAGTATTCCTATAGTACTCTATCAGATGAATCCTTTTGTCTAAAAAGAAAAAGGATAGGATTAATATTTTGAGCTTTACACGTCATTTCTTTTTCCCATGGCTGCAAGTTAAGGAAAGTCCTAGCAGACCTAGATGGACCATTAACTATAAAAAGTCATCACCAGGGTTCCATTTCAAGCCAAAACGGAAAGATCAAGTGGATAAAGTAATCCCCCAGGTGAAACACTTCAATACAAATGAGGAGAAGCAGGGTATTCTGCTGCTCAAACATCTGATGACTGCAACTTCCATCTGTGCCTTGCTAAATTCTGGCAGCAGGCTGGATTGCTTAGTCTATTATTGCTCAGCCAGCAGGGTGACTTTGTTACGGCAGGAGATGTGGGACAGCTTCCTCAACTAGAGGCAGGTATCAGAGCAAACTGGTAACTGAAGAAACAGGGCTTGAATGAGCTTATGACCTGATTGTCTATAGGCAGACAAGGCATCAAACAGGGATTGGAGTAATTTGTGCTGTAGGATATTTAGATTTTGATTCAGCACATATCACTGCCTCTTCAATCAATTGTGGTTTCTTACCATGATGTACTAGGAAAATGAAGCCTTTTCCTTTAATAATAAGAAGTGTTCCTATTGCCATATAAAAATTGTAGAGATGAATTAAACTTTACACCTTAAATTAAGTGTATTCCAGACAAAGCATAATATAAGATACTCATGCTTACCTGGTATGTTATGAATCAGCAGCTGTAAATCCTTCTTTTGAAAATTTGCTGGCACTTTGTTTCTTCGAGTGAAATATGCTTTTAGATGCAATTTAATGGTTGAACACTGTACACATCTCTTCAGTATAAGCAACCCAGAATTTCATTATTTAACTATGTCCTTTAATTATAAGATTAATCTTCAAAGCACTGTGGAGTACATTTGCAAAGTCACAGAGAGAATAAAAGGCTTATAGAGGATAAAAACCACACAGAGTATAATAGGTAGCAATGGCATAAGTGAGTGGCGATAATGAAAAGACACACATATGCTACAGCTATATTTATACACCAAGATTACAAGGCAAATGAATGAAAGATTCTTTTGTCCTTTCACACTGGCAAAGCTGTGGCAGGTGTCTGTACAAGGCTACTCAAACATTTTACAACCAGCTCTTTGCTAAAACTGCATGCCATGCATCAGCTGGGGTCATCCTCCGTGGGGGAGCTGTGATGTGTTCAAACCTTCTCTAGCAGAGCGCTTTTTTCAATGGAATCAGAAGGCAGGAACTGATTTGCAGCAGTGGACCCCACAACTATTTCAGACCATTAAGTTAAAATCTCATCATTTTCCTTCACTCTTCAATGAGCTGCCCCAGATGACACTCGGTCACCCTGAACCCTCTGACACCTCCAGTGGAAGAAAGAACAACAGATTACAAACTAATGTCAAAATAGCTCAGAATGGTTTGGGCTTTGGTACAAAACTGGGAGACGCTGGAATATTTGTTACAATATCTGTTGCCATTTTGCATAAAAATAATATAGTTAAAATCAACTGAATTTGTACTTGACAGACTAAGGAAAGAAACAAGTCACTACTGGACTCTCTAAAGTTCATGTCATGAATAAATAATCTACATTTAAAGGAAATAAGACAGTTATCTCTTTATTAGAAAGGCTATTTCATTGTCTGTCATAGTGCAGGTATTTGATGTCAATACCTGTGATTGCACTATATAGGATTTTTAAAGGCTTTTTTTTATTCATAAAAAAGCATAACAATCTATCTCTTGAAAAGTCTAACCTAGTGATATCAGGAACACTGAGCATAAGTTATTTGAGGATATTGGTTAATTAGTCTCTGATGGAATTAATGTCTGCAAATAATTAGCATAAAATATAGGCAATACTTATCTAAAATAAGTAGCTCACTGGCCATATATCTAGCTATGTACCTCATCCAGGATATACTTTTAGACACTAATATTTCCTTTATGCACACAAATCAACTCATTATTTTCCCTCTTAGGCATTAAAAAATGGTGACTAATGCCCACGATATTATTTTTAAAATTTAAAAAATTTTCTAAACACAAAACAAAAAAACCCACTTTGGTTCATTTTCTGTAAATTCTCGCAGTGCTCCGAAGTTCAATTGTCATAGTTACGTGCTTCATAAAACAGCAGAAATCCTGGGGGAATAAAAATCAGTGTAGGAGGGTGAATGGATCCAAATAGTTTGGTCAAACACCAGGGTGAATTCAGAGAGGCAGCCAGGGGAAGTGAGAATACCTGGAATTTAAAGCAACACTGCCTGCTGGCTTCATTTTAACACCAATGGAATACAGGGTACCAGCATCTTCATCTCCCCCTGGGCACAGCAGAAGGCTCCTGGCTGGAGCTCTGAGTCTCTCCATGGCTCTGCTGCAGCTCCAGAGGCCCCGAGGAGAGCAGTGACTGCCCACAGTAATGACTGATGGCGCTGTTTGGTGCTTCAGAGAGAAACCCAAAAGTGCCCGACCTATCCCTGCGTCAGTGTCCCAGCTGCTCCCGTGCAAGGAGACGCAAAGGGAGCAGAATGACATCGGTTAAAAACTGAAACAGACCAACCAACCTGCCGCCTAGGGAAACTAATTACCGAAAACAATTATTTTTGTTCATTCTGGGAAACCCAAACCAACCGATCTGCCCTGACATTATTGTTATGCAGAATTTTCTGGCTGAAAAAATAATTATGCTCACTAAAAGGCAGCTGGTGTCCATACTGAGCTACACATTGGAGACTGAACTGCTGGGAGAGACCTCTCATGCACTCTTCATGCTCTGTGTCAAGTCCTACCAGGGGCATGAAAGTTAGCAGAAGCCAAAAAGGCCAAATTACTCACCCTTCTCATAGTAATTCCCTTAATCATTTCTTAATACTCTGTGGTTTTTTAAGCACAAAAATAGCATGTTCAGTTTTTGACTGGTACTTTGTTTTCTGCATTCTCCACCCAGCCTCGGTTTGGAATGAGGTAACTGTTTGGAAGCTGTAGTCTCCAAAATCAAAACATACAATTTTCCTGAACATTTTTAAAGCCACAAAAAGTTGTGAGGTTATCATGAGTTTCTAGACCTGCCTTTTACCCAAAATTATGGAGCAGAAAAAAAAAAATTATGAAAATATTAGCTATCTCTCATCACAAAAGCAATCTTTACCCTAATATCTGCTCTCTTATTTTTTCATTATCAGACAAAATAAAAACCTAGTTTCTATGACGATGAGGACTCAAACAAATAACTGTGTTAATTATATATTAGGAGGCAGTTTATAAAATTCTAAGCACAGTTCAAACAATACCAGTCTAACAGGAGAGCATTACATGGCCATAAAAATAATATGAAAAAAACTTTTACAATTTAGTTTCCATTACTTCCAATATCAAAAAACAAAATTTGTAATTCAAACTGTCTTTCTTAGATACATCTGGATCACATGAGATTAAAGCAATTGTCGTTTAAATTACTATAATGCAATTATCATAGATTGTTACATATCACAAAAACAGAATTTGAATAGAATTTGAGATAGGTAGAGAAAGAAATGCTACTACTGCTAAATTTTTATGCATTATTCTAGCCATCTAGATAAGGAAGACATAATCTATTACATAGTGCACTGTATTTAATAGAATTAAGTTAATTAAACTTTAAAAATCATGAGCTGAAAATGCATACAATGGAAGGGAAGAATATCTGAATACCATGGCATCCAGAATTGCTTATACACGTGTACTAACAAACCATCAAAGGACTGTGGATGACTTCACTCTGGAAAATACATGCTTGCTTTGATCTGTTCTCTTAATCATCTTTGATTTTTCACCAAGAAGACTCTGCAAAGTTTCAAAAGACAACTAAAGAACAAAAATATTCTGATTAAAACAATGGAGTAACAGTACAGTATCACATCCATCCAAAACCACTTCATTTGCTTGCTTCTATAGACAATTACCTAAAATTCTATGGAAACTATTTCTCCCTCCATTAGTGTTCAACTGAACTGCCTACAGTTCTACTGTCTACAGTTCTGTGAAGACAGAAAACCAGAGTGGTGGGAAAAGTCAGGGGGTCTGCTATGGCTCAGAAGGAATTGATCACCTGCTGACCTGGAATCCCCTCCATCACTTTCACCAGAGCTCCTGAACAGCCCTAGAGGGAGACATTCACAGCCTGGCACTGGTTTCGTGGCTTCCTCCTTATCCAATACACTATTTTTCTGTAAAACTTGTCTTTATGGTCTTTCTGTATTTTCTAACCGGTATGCAGAGATGATCATGGGCAGAAGAAATATCAAGACAGCATTTTGTATTTTGGAGCTAATGATACTTAAAGTACTAGCTCCAGGTAACAGTGAAAAGAAAAAGAGAAAATGAAATCCATAAAACAAATATAAGTTATTATATTGATACAAAAGTAATTTAAAAGTAGTAACTAAGGTTCATGTCAAAAACGGATAAATGGTCAGATAAATATGGAAAACTTAAAAGTTCTACATACAGACTATCTTAAACACCAGTTGCTGACAGTAATTCAAAACACCTAAACTTTTTTTGTGTGTTTTTGTTTGACTTGTCTTTATTTTATGCTGTTTCTTCATATGCATTCTCTTGGGGTATTGCCCATATTTTTCTGCAATGTTCCCCCCTCTACCTTCCAATAAGCTTTTGCAGGGTGCCATGCTTTCCTGGGATGCTTTTAATGTCCAGCCTTCAATATGAAACCAAAAAATTTATGTATCTGTTGCTTTCTCCCTTTAAATCAAATTATCTCATAGTTTTCCTTTGAGGATCAAAAGTACAGACAGGAATGTATACTAAATTAACACGAACCTCTGATATGCCAGTTTATGAGGTGGTTTTTGGTTTGTTTTGTTTTCCCCAAGAGTATCTAATTGCCCTTTGAATTTAAATACGTATTTAAATAATGTACAAAGTAACAACTACTTTATCAGATCAAGATTTTGACGACAAACTTCTCTACCACACTTATCACAATGCTCTTGGATTCGCTGCACTCTTTATATTCTTCCACAATCCAACGTGATAATGGTCTGAAATCGCTTCTGTATGCCTGTTAAGGTGCTGAAAGAACAGATTTACACAGGTGTGATCAAAACAGATCGATGCCATCAAAGCACTTAGCAGACATCCTCAAGTACGAGTCTTCAGTGGCAGGAGATGAGGAGGGTAAGGGAAGCACAGCCGATCCGCTGGGCTGAGGCTGAAGCATCCCCTGAACGTGACCGGGCAGCAATTAACTCCTCCGAGCGTTTATTCAGCGTGCAAGGTGAGGGCGAATTCCCGCATTCCGGCCTCGTGAAGCACCGCTTTGGTTTTCTTCGCGCCTCCTGCTGCTGCCATGGGGCAGGAGCAGGGAAAGCGGCTGGGAGAGCAGCCGAAAACACAGCGCCCGTGCTGTTCATTCCGCAGCAGGAGGGGCGCGGAGCCCGAGCGCGGGCAGTGTCCGGAGCGCGGGCAGTGTCCGGAGCGCGGGCAGTGTCCGGAGCGCGGGGCGCGGAGCAGGCGGGGCTGCGGCCGCGAGGGGGAGCGGCAGCCCCGCGGTTCCGCACCCCGCTCCTGCCAGCCATCACCTGGGCCACAGCGACCACCGCCCCGAGCGCGGAACTGCGCCCTGCTCGTTCCGGCACGTTGTTGTTCTGGGAGCCTGGGCGATGCCGCTGCCATGCCCCGCTGGAAGAGCTGTGCGCTGAACAGCGGGAGAAACCAGCGGGTCACAGCAGTCTGGGCCAGGAGCGACGGGGTGACAAAGGATTAATTGTCTATGTGCGACCTGCTTCCCTGCCGTGGGTGGTTATATATAATACCATCCCTGTTGGCAACTTAGGTGCTGCAACTTACGTTTAGTAACGGAGTAGAAAAAACCGGGATTTCTCCCTCAGTTTGCTAAATACTTTGATTTCTCGGCTCCAAATCATGCAGCGCTTTCTAACCTCAACCATACAGACTAAACTCATGAAACACCCACAACTGCCGTCCTGCCCTCACCATGTTCCCTCAAACACACTTACGCTGCTGCTGCAAAGAAATTCATTCCAGATGCACTTGTGACAGTTGCGTGTCAGAGTTAAAGCACATCGCTGGAGACAGCGCAAAGCTTGTCTTCATTAGCACACCTCTGCTCTGCGCCCAGAGCACATGGCAGTCTCCAGCACCACTGCTGGTACATTCCAAACAGATTTTCACACAGAACATTACGGTCTCTCTGAAGGAATATTTTACATCCGAATCGCTAATCTGAACGAGGCACACATTCTGTCATCCCCGTTTCACTTTGGGAAGCAAATTTCACTAGGTTCCACACAAGCCTATTATCTTGTGCACTGTGAACTTTCAGCTCAAGCAGTGCAGAGTCATGAAACTGTAACTAAAGATGATGTTCCTTATGGCAACAAAGGGCGAGGGTATCAGATGACTCACACCCTTTCCTTCTCTTGTGTTCTTTTTAAATTATATTTAGTTGGTAATTAATTAGAAGATGTGAATTAAAATGTCTTTCCTCTCTTAGAAATACTTCTGTATGAATTTTAATCACCATGCAGCAGAGCTCCAAACTGTGCCTGACATTCAGCTGAACAAGGGTTATGTTGTTACATTTAAGTCCTAATCCCTTTTCTGCTTAAGTACAGACAGATGTGTTTAATCTATTTAAATTTGCCTTAATTGTTTGAGTCCATAGAAGCTGACTGTATTTTCTGCTTTAATTTGGGCGATTCCAAGAAATTAATATGCACTAAGCTGCTTCCCGAGATATTGCAGACTTCTGTTAGCAGTTACAGTGACTAAGCAGATACAAAGTACATTCCCTGGTGATGTAAAGACACCCCACGGTGTTTGCCACTGCCTGTTTTTACCTTGATATCCGAGGATGGATGAGGGTCCACCATGGTCTTAGGTTGTAAGCAGCCATCTAACACCTCTGCTCCTCTGACACTTATTCCCACTGACCACAATCCCTTCTCCAGTGTGGAATCAGTGCCAAGTTGGCTGTACCTGATTGTCAGTCTGGGCACCACATGAGGAAAACCGAATGTCCTTCCTCACAGGGTTGCACTGAATAAAGTAATGGCATTGTCATGTGTCACCTGGACACTTCCCCCGACCCACCCAGCACTGTGCTCAGCAAAAGAACTGCATTCTGTATTAAAAATATATCTAATGAAAATAAATGAAAGAAAATGCAAATTTGCCTACAAGGTAGCCAGATGGGCAGCCTACTTAATGTTCCCGTTCGATCTTGCATATGAATTTTTTATTTATGTCCTCTTGTATTTCCTTTAAACCAGAACTTAAACAATTTTTTGGCCCTATTGCATATTACAAATAATTCCCAAGATAATTCTTTTTCCATCAAAGTATTAGTTTTTCACTGTGACTATAGCCAGCTTAAAATTTAAACACCAAATTCAGACACTGTTTCTGTTACCTAATGAAGCGTGAAATATTTTAAATGGAGCACTAATGGAAAAACATTCTTAAGTGTTTTCTGTAAATCTTCTGGGATTCAAAGTCTTTATCACAATGACATAAAGGCTATTAAGAAACTCTCATATAATAAGTGCTCAAGACAAGCCACGGTGAACTGAGGTATCACTTCTGCCATATTTGCAAAAGAAATTTCCTATATTTATATGTTTTATTCAAGTAATATTGCTCCTGGAAGTGTAGCCAGCTTTGGAAGTCGACACAAGTTAGAAAGCTAGAAAACTACTGAACTCATATAAAATTCTTATTGCACAGCTCTGGTCCTCTCACCTCATGAAATCAACTTCTTTTGTCCTCCACTGCCAGAGAACTGTCATGGTGAAATAAACAGATGAGAAGCTGCTATTTTTTACGTTTGCTGGCTACTGTACACAGTAAACTGCAATTAAGTACGATTCTTTCACTTGGAACACAGAGAAGACTTCCCAGACTGATCACCATTAGGTAAAGCCTTACCTGCCAACGCAGGACAGTGACAGACCCCCGGGAAAAGGAACAGAACGCACCATTGCCCCGTCATCCACGGTCACTAGAAAAAACAGAACAGATTTGGGTCTTCCTAAACAATTGATCATGTCTCCTGAACCTTTAGTTATATTATTTTTATTGCCACAAGCATTTTCCCTTCCCTTTTGACTGTCTCCCTCGTCCATGGAGTTTTGTTTTCAGGAGGAAAATGTAGAATTGAGGAAAGAGTGAAAATGTAAGTTCTATATAAAGTCTGGGCTTGGTCCTATTTTCCTGCTCTGTCAAACTGCCACCTTTGCTTTGTCAGGCATTCATGTGCTTGATCCTGGTCTCAGTGCCATGAAAGAAATCTTGAACAATGCAACTTTCTTAGTGGAAATGTCCTAGTATGTATAGAGGTGCAAACAAAGTCAGAATCTGACCTAGAGCTCATGCTTTACCAGGTATTTGTATTTATCTCATTTCAGTTACAGACTCTTTTTTTTAGCCCTTCCCTACAACACTCCAAATACCATTTTTTTGGAACAGAAACTTTCCCAGTTTGAATGAATGGGTTTTTTTAAGTGAGAAAAATCCATTTGGCTGTATTCCAGCTATATAAAACCAAAATAAAATCTTTACTGACTTCAAATTGGTTTCATGTATGCATTTTCTTTCACAGGTGTCATAAAGATTGCTTTTATTAATAAAATTTATCATGGAAAGAATATATTCTTGAGTTCAAACCTTGGGACACAATTACAAAAATTTATACATAAGAAATAGCTTTGCTTATATGCATTTAGATAAGAATATATTCCAAATTGTGGAAAAATAGGTACCATCTCAAGAAATAAAAAATAAACAAAAACATATTTTCATTTTCTGATCTCTCAACCCCACCTCAATTTTGGGGACACACATGGAGATGGAGAAAAACGGTTATTGTTTTTTCTCAGATGTCTTTTAAAGGATCGTTTCTAGTATTGGGTGGTTTTTATCCATTTCATTGGGAATAGGATCAGATCCAAATTGTACTTTGCTTCCTTGATGACTGATGTGTATAAATATTCATGAGTCAACACCTGGGGTTGGGTATTTTCTAAAATCTGTATAACTGTTATTGCAGTTTTATCTGTGGACTGTGACATCTCATTTAAATTCATGAGACCTGTTAAAAATTTTAAATATCTATGAAGTGATATTAAAATCTAATGAAGAACAAGAATCCCACCTGCTACCTGCAATTTAGTACTACCTGCATAAGAGGGAAATAGGAATCTAAGCAATGAAGATGGAAACTTGTTTGTTTATTCAAACTTCAAATTTGTTTTGATCGTTTCTTCTAATCCCTGTTGATAAAAATCATGTTCCAAAGTGGCTCCTTTCCAGATTTCTGTAGAGATCTTGGAGTTTTAAGCCACTAAAAGTTTGGCAGAGCATCTAACTGCCATATTTTTCTTAAAGAAGAAAACTACTTAAATTCCCTGAGAGGAGTCTATTTTATAGGCAACTTTGCTCACATATCAGACTCTCTTGCACATTCTCTCTTTTCTTTGGACTGGAAGACAAATATAATTCAGGGTTTTCAGCTTAGTTTTGTGTCATGAGAATTGCAGGTACAAAACCAATTTACTTGCACATTCTTACCAGCTATAAAGATGCAAGATGTTTGTCATGGTACCAAGCAATATATTTATTCTCACTTGTAAATACTTCTCAGAAGCATTTTTCCACCAAACTCCGTCGAGAGCAATTTGTGAGCTCAGACCCAGAGGAAGATCCTGCTCTCCAAGGTGACCACAGAAAGCCTGTGAATATCAGGGCTTGAGAACACGATGGTATCCTTGGTATGATCCTGGTATGCCCTGCCTAGGGATAACAGGGCATCATAACATACCTTTAGAGTGCATTTTTAGCTGCTCTTTAAGATTACATTTGTGGTGAAGGGAGGCAAGTTCACCACTGATATCAGCAAGGCTGGTGCTTCACAGTGTGGCATGCAGCCTAAAGACAATCGAGCGAACAGAAGCATTTTCTCTGTGTGTATCTAATTCCAAATCCATCTGAAATCTGCTACCAGCTCTCTGTACGAGAGCAAGCTTGGTAATGGGCTGTGACTAGACCAGTTCATAATCATCACCATGTTCCCTGGAAAAGCACAGGGCTGAGGTCTGGTCCTTGGCTCTTATCACTGTTCTCATACAAGCATTTCCCATGCTTTTCAAACCAAAGGAAAAAGGAGAAAGTATTTGAAAGATTACTTTCTTTCCTTCTTTCTTTTCTCCTTCTTTCTTTCTCTGATGAGGGGAGGATGGAAACAAGCAGAAATCTGTAAGATTACAGAAAGTGCAGAAAGGCTGGGGCAACAGGGAGTTAGATGGTCAGATGCAGATAACAGAGAAGTAAATACTCTTTTTTAAATTCATATTGAAAGCAGAATATAATGAGCCAAAAACCTTCTATTTTCCCCAGGTACATCAAGCTCCTTTACTAAAGACAATTATAAACTGTCAATATTGGCCCCTTGTAACAGCCTCCATCATGCACCATAATTAAGAATTTCTGTCTCCATATCAGTGAAAAATACTAAACCAGCGGCAATATTTCCCTTGGCAGACACATTTAAATGCTCCAGTGGTGCCACACACTGACTTCTACAACTTTCCTTGCAGCAACAGGAAGGCTGCACCTCTCCAGAGGTGGGAAGAAGAGGCAGCAGCAAAGCTGACTTGCCACAGCTCCTGCCACTTGCACAGAAGAAAAATGTGTGCTCTGCTAATAGAAATCTGTGTGTTTTACAAATGGCACAACAGATGCTGTGCACTGATGAAAACAATACAGGCGGTGATGCTGCAAAAACTCTTCAGGCAGAAACAGGGTTGTCATGTACTGAACATCTCTCACACGCATTGCCACAGCAATGATTTGGGAACGTTTGGCCGTGCCCTAAGCTAAGCTCCCGCTCTGTCTGAAGTATTCCTTGGGGTTTTCATTTCCAGATGGAGAAACAATAGCTCTGAGTTCATCATGTCATGTTCAGGATGACATCTTCCTCAGTGAAACACCCCCTGTCACCAAAAGACAGTGCCAAGCTTTGGGCATGAGCCTAGTACATGAGGTGGAAATGGAAACCACAGCCTTCTGCTGCGGAGACAGCAGCCAACAGTTGAGTCATCCCAAGACCTTCCCATAAATCCTTGTACACTGCTTTTTACATTAGAAAACTGATCTTGATACAAATGTGTGCTGCCAGGATGAGGTTATTCATGTGGCAGGATGGGAATAAAGAGAACAACCACAAAAATAAGCATCCAGATAATTTTCTAATGCACATTATATGGTCTTTGAGCATTCCTGGAAGCTTGCAAGACCATCACGAATCTTAATTAAAACTGAATACAAAATAATATTCAGAATTAGAAATAAAAATCTATACTACCTGAAAGATAAATCAAGACCTTTCTTTGGCAAATAGGTTGCCAGAGGAATGACTGGCCAAGAATTCATTCAGAGCTAATCTGTGCTAGACATACTGTTTAGCTGCATTATCTGATGCTACCTCTTCTTCTGATTCAAGGTCTGCCCCATTTGTCAGGTCCTGTCCTTTAATCTCCAAACACAATGGCAAAGTGATTGCCAGTGATTTTAAGCTTTTCTGTGCCCAGGACAATGGGACTGCTCAACTGCCTGAAAGAGCTAATACATACTTTATGATGAGAAAGGAACAGCCAGAGCCACCAAGGAAAGGTGGGATTTTTTTCATTATTCTATAGCATCTTCAGCAGCAAATAGCATTTTCAATATTACAGCTTTAAAGAGCCTGAGATTTTCTTAAAGTAGAAAAGCATGGCACACGGGGACAAAAAAATTCTCAGACATTTAATCCAGTTACAATATTCAAGATTCATTCTGAATTCTTAGTCCACTGTGATTCAAAACGTTAAATGCTTCATCAAACACTATCAGATAGAATGATTTCAGTAGCCATCTGTGAGGATGGAAGTGAAGTAATTGCACAGTGGGCTTCTACAACAGCACATAATCTCCTGAAGTCTTCAAGAGGGACCTGTTTGACACTTGCCTGGCTTTTTGCAGGCAGCCTCTGTGTCTGGGATGTGGCTGCCTTTCAGACTCATTAGAAACTATCAGAGCTCCCTGTAATTAAAGTGAAGCCTTCTTATAGCAACAAGCTTCAAAAAGAAAAGAAAGCATTTACAGAAAAAGAAGTGAACTCAGAGAAAAGGAAAACGAAACCACTGTTCCCAGAGAGCACTAAAGACAGATACACAAACCCTGCAGTGTACCTGCATCCACCCACCGTCCTTCCAAGAGATACCTGTTGGTAAATGATTACTGAGGGACAGTTTTAATGAAAAAAAAGAAAATAATAATATTGTCTTCTCTTTTGATTTCATAAGCTGCGGAACGTAATGGGTGAAATGCACTGCCATTAAAGCCAAAGAAAACCTCCCGCTTATTTCAATATAAGCTTAATTTCACCCAGTGATTTCAGATAAGGCATGTTTGATATAGGAAAATGTCTTACTGTTAATTGCTCTTAGTCACAATCTATTACCATTAATTTGCAAGACCCCCAGTATGAATTCTAGTTCATAGAAGTTTTGGCATCTTCACTATATTCACTAGGACAGTGAGCTTGATTTATTTATATCAATGATAGCCCAATCTAATCTTATTGAAAAGTGGTTAAAAATTAGTAAGAGATATGAAAAGATGTGTCCTGAGTGTATTCTGCCAAGATGGAGAGAAATGAACAGTGCTGTCAGAATTGAAATAAAACCCTAAGTGCTCAGATTTTATGGCAATGCTCCTGCATTGCTGGTACTTTTTCATAGTTCTCCTGTTCTACCACCAACCTTATATTTTCATGGCTGGAAAGCACATTACTTCTCCTCAGGGAGCAGCTCACACTGTTTGCTGATGGTATTGAAGATCACGTTCTGCCCCACACAGAGGCTGCAGACTTCACTGATGCCCTCAGCACTTGACCCTCGCAGTGGAACAGCCCTTGAGCTGAAAGTCCTGCAAAAGGCAGCAGGGGAATCACTGAGCCAGTGGGCCAGGCCAGGATCACCGTCCAGAGACCCCTGGGACACCTTCTGCGAGCCCTGCCCGCCTGACCAGCTCTGCCTTTGGCCACCAACCTGCGGCACCTCAATGCCGCGCTCCAGAGACCAGCGAGCCTCCAACCGAGCCATCGGCAGCCTGCAGCACCCGGCTGGGAAACCCTGAAAGACTTCACTGCTACAGAACAAACTTAGAAACATGTGATCATGGCACACAGACGTGTAGCTATAGGATCTATTTATAATTCATGGTTTACAGATTTACAGTGTGAAATTGTAGTATTATGCAGTATGATTTACAGTGTGAAACTGCTGTTCATACTGTCAAGTATGAAAAAAGCAAGTTTCTAGGTCTTTTTCTTTTCTTATTAAGCAATGAATTTACATAAATGTTACCAGCATCTTCTAGAGTGAAACTAAAGTTTTCACTTTGAATACGGGAATATTTAATAACAGAGGAACATACTTACTGTAGTTAATGAGCAACTCAGTCATATCCTGCTCCTAAAACATCAGCCTGAACCCCAGCTCTACTGGGATCAAATCCCACTTAAAAGAAAATAAAATAGGGAGAAAAGTGAAGCAAAGAGCATCCATATTTTAAAAAATGTTTAAAAAAAATAAAAATTGAGAGCCTGAAGAGTGAGGGGAAAAAAAGAGGATGGAGATACAGCATTTTATTGGAAAGTACATTATGTTTTCTCAAGCTGAATTCTGTTAGAGCTGATGCAGTCTCCTTTGTTGTACAGGGGCTTTGCAGTGAGCCCTGTAAAAATGTAGAGAGGGAATTTAAACTAGCTAGTACTTTAGGATTCATCCTCCTCAATACATGGCTTGGAAAATGTGACTTTAAAATGAACTTCCCTGTGGCAGGGGAAAAAAAAAAAAAGTAAAAAAAGAGAGAGGAGAGAAAGAGGGAGGGATGATAATCACTACAGAAAATAAAAAAGATTCAAGAGCTTCAGAGGAGTTTGCAAGTAATTCATGAAACCTCAGTTGGCACAGTAGAAATTACATCTAGCACAAGTGTCTCTAGAATGATTTTAAGAATTGCTAGGATCACAGTAAGACAGGTGTTTTTCCTCTCATAGAACAGGGAAATGTGAAGCTAAAACGTTCAGTTCCAATCACAGTTATCTCAGTGTTTGTGCCAAGGCAAAAGGAAGCCAACTGAGACTCCAATATATTTGGCTCCAAAATTCTGGTAAATTACTTGAAAGTGTGCTGGCTGTCATGAGTGTCTGGACATGGAGAGCCACCCTTCACAAAAGAGGAAGTGACATTAAAAAACCTCTTACAATTAAAACTTAAAATTGAAGAAATGTTTCCTGTGATCACTTCTGCACACAAACACAGACACTCCTGCTGTTACTACAGCATGGCTGAGAGTCCACAGATAGGTCTTTAATATCAATGACTAGCTTTTCCACTTGCAAGTAACACTGAAACCACATGGATTTTAAACTATAAATCACTATAAATCAAATATCTCACATTTAAAGTGGGCATCATTCACTTTCCTTCCAATGAATTATCTGTTTTCTGGAATATCTGTTTCTCCTGCTCTGTGATTGTAGGTATAGGCTTACTCACACCTGCTGTAGTGCCACTTTTGAGGCAAACAGATGCAGTAATGTTTGTTAAGAGAGCCTGGCCATGGAAGTGCACAATGGGGGTGATCTCACATGGCTCAGATGACAGTGACATTTAGAGTAGTGTCTGGAGACTGTAAACACAGTGATAGATATTTTCCCTCATAATTCACAAAAGAAAAAAAAATAAAAACTACGTGGAATTTTAGAGTATCTGGAAGAAAGACAGTAAATGATTCATGGGGAGACATTGTATTTGCAAGATCATGCTGTGGACAAACTCACGTCCAGCGACATTCAGGGAAATGTTGTTCTTGGCTTAACCTCAGTCTGCGCAGTGCGCTCCTCTTTCTGCTCAGCCTAACAGCAGACACAGCCAAGGCACACCAGTCATCTCACAACAGATGCTGAGATCACACTGTCTGCAGCATTCCGAGGCTCGGATCACAAACACTGCCACCCTAGCACGGCCCCGCATTTCCAGACCCTACGCATTTGCGCAAACACGTTCCAGTTTCGGATAACCTGGAGCTCACGAGGAATCAGGCCTTAACAAGGAGGTGGCAAAGAGCAACCGCAGCGGGGGAAGCAGGGCAGGGAGCCAGCCCTTCCAGCCCACCACACCCCTGGCCACAGCCCCTTGGCCAGGCTTAGTGGGTGCCTGTTCCTCAAACATGGCTTCAGCTCCTCACATCACTGCTTTTCCGTGGCTGGGTAAGGAATGCAGGGCAACCACCCAGTAATTTGGATATCCCCACTTTCTGAGCAGCTGCCTGCTTTCTGCTTAGTCATTTCACACTGCCAGCGCCGGTCTGCTTCCACGGCCTGTTCCCAAGGCAGGTATAAAATGAAGAGGGAGGCTCACAGCTGTTGGCCTCCTGTATCTCGAGATATCGGATATCTTCCTCCCACAGGCAGACTTTCCACGCTCTAGCTCTGCCGAGTTTGTTAAGCTTCAGAGGCAGGCTAAAAAGAGTAAAGAAAATTCTCTTTATCCCAGGTATAATGAGTTTTGCAGGACACGAACACATAATCTCTGTCTACCCAAGCAACCCACAGAGAGGGTTTTTGTTTAGTCATCCCTGATGGGAAGCCACTCTGCACAAGCCCTTGCAAAATAACTCTCCTGGGTCCGAGCCCCAGGCTGTGAGGTGGAGGAGGAGCTGCTGCTGCAGGTGAGGCGCAGCACCTGTGAGAACAGCCAGGCCAGGGCCAGGAGCAGCAATGGTCCTCCCTCTGCTCACTTCAGCCTCCCAGTCCCTAATGGCAGCACCAAATGGTGACAGAACCGAGGAGAATTTCTTTTTCATCCATTGAAAAAATAAAACCACTGCTCCTACCAATCCCTGTGTACTCTTATGAGAGAATGAGAAAGCAGCTAGAATCTATGTTCTACCAATAAAGCTCCATGAGAACTATTTACTTCCCCCCGCCTTCCAAAATCTGTTTTGGGCAATTGGTATTTCACGTACGTTTCCAATTCTTGTGTTGATCAGCTACCACACATGTCTGAAGGGAGAGATGGATTGCAGCAAGATAATAAACAGCTCACAGGAAAGGATGCATGCATCACAGTTTTGTAACTCTCCTGCGAATTGAATGGATTCCTGTAAGCTTTTGTTTAACAAACAAGTAGCATGAGTGGAATGAAAAACTATACAAACCTTAAATGATTTAAACACATTTCTGAATTACCAACATTACTCCAAATACTTCCTTTTCTCAAATGTTATTCCTTAGTGAGCAGATTTAGACCAGGTGGATTACCTGGTTTAGCTGTGATTCTATTTCAAGCTGTTGTCAGCACGAAAAGCAGAAGATGCCCAGGATGACATTATTGCACAAAAGAAGTGCTGAGACAATAATGCCCACTCGTTGTAATGGCCCATTAGTGCCGAAACATTACCCATTCTGATGGCAATCAGCCTGCACCTGCTAATTACTGGCACATATGGGTGTCACCGTGGCTTTTGCTACTTGATTTAGTTAAGATATATACACAGGGCTATGATGGGATCATTAGAGGAAAACAGCAAAGGAGTAGATAAAATTAAGACAGTTTGTAAATATTATTTTTTTCTGTTATAGCTCTTTGGCCTCACACAATTCTTGTGTGTGAGATACATATCAGAGGTGTCAAAAGAGGAGAGGGACAAAATTAAAAACAAAGACTGGCTTAATACATTAAAAAGGAGAAAAAGAAATAAGAGAAGTTGAGAAATAATAGCTTCAGTTTTACTGTATTACGTCAATTATTCCAGTTTTCTTCCCTTCACAGGGTATCATTCATGCTGTAAAAGTCTTTAGTGAATAGTCCTATATTTATATCACAGAGAATCCATAAGACACAGCATCCCGGCCTCAATTTCACAGGTTTTCTGAATCATCAGATGAAAAGAACAAAACACTAAAAACTTTTGTTTGGAAAGAACAGAACGTGTGAATCCTAACACAATAAGAAAACATCACAGGACCTCTAACACTATCAATTATTACAGCTGCACCAGTTGCTGCTGCCTGTTTACATCTGCAACAGAAAAGGACAGTGAAAAGGGAGTTTTATGGGGCATAGGTGCTGTTTGGATTTCGCCATGAAGGCTTTTCAGCTGTCATCTCTTCAGAAATGGCATGTCCTAAAGACTGACAAGTTTCACTGAATACGAGGCAGGCCGAGACCATTTATGTTTCCAAAGTGCCACAACACCGTGCTGACAGTAAAGCCACGCAGAAACAGCAGTGTTAATTACAGCTTACTGCAAATGCAGGAAATATTTTTTGATTTTATTATCTACACCTCTGAGGATTTGTACCAGAACCCACTACTAGGAGAAGAGTAAAAAATTGCTGATATATCACAGCATTAGGATTGTGTTAGTTTATGAAATGCATTTGGTAACCATGGGTACTAGACAATTTCATAAGGATTTCACATAATCTAGGAACTATAAATAGACTTGGAAACAAAGTAGGAGCTTAATGCAACATCCACAGGTTGGAAGCAAAATATTCTTTGTAACATAATTTATTCCTATGTGTTCCAATGATCATTTTTAAGGCATTATGGAAATACTATAATTTTTTTTTTTTTTAATATATTCTTTTCTAGCCTATCCTGCCTATCTCTTGGGACTTGATCAAGCTGAGCCTGGGTGATAATGAACCAGAGAGTAATAATAAGCTCTCACTAAATTTATTTAAATTTTAGAGGAAAGCAGGCAGGATAATGTATATTAGCCAATGCTAAGGAAATCTAACCAGGTGGAAGATACATGGAATAGAGTCAATTATAAGTATCTGTTCCATGCTATAACTTCTTTTTTAAACTCTTTGCACCTCTACTTAAAAAAAAAAGCAGAAGAATGGAATTTCTCATGAAGACAAATGGATATTAGGCAGTTCACTACTCAAATTTGGGATGACTAACATGAAGACAATTCAGTTAATCAAATAACTACACTCATGATTTAAAGCATTTCAAAACAAAGCTAACAATAAATCAATTTCACCACTGCAGCTCCTGAGGAGAGCTTAGAAATTCACGGTAATACAGAAAATGCTGCTTTAACAGAGTAATGGCTGCTATAATTATAATTTCCATTCACCTGGATTTTCCATCACCCTCAACCTCTCCTTTCGGTGTCTGTGCTTTGAGAGGAAAAAGCACTTGTAGATTTTGGGGAGATTTTCCCAGTATAAACAGAAAAAAGTAAAACAAAACCTTGTTTCAGGGTTCTTTAGACCCCACCAAGAAAACGCTTCAGCCTCACAAGCTGAATCTGTCGTCAACTTTGTGAATATTTCTGATGAGCTGCTTACTCACATCTTTATTCAGCCTTCTTCCCTTGCCCTATGGCAAGAGCTGTACTCACGGATATTTTCCATAAATGAACTGCCATCCAATCACAGACACCTCAGACCTCATTTCAAGATCTGCTTCAAGTCCGAACGAGCCAGCCCAGTGGGGTCTGTGGTGTGATATTCGAGCTCAGAGGAGAATCAAAGCACTAATGCATTGGGATTGCAACCACAAGCCACCGTTCAAGTTCTCATAATTCATCATCTGTTAATCAAATCTGGGCTCCAAGGCTGTGGCTAGGCTGGGTGAAAGAGCTGGCAGTAACATTTGCACTGAAGACAAAGGCTGGGAACACACAGAGCCAAATCCAAGTAAACGCTCCGGCAGTTCTTCCCTGTCAAGCTAATTCGTGTGTGCTGTTTTTAATGAGAAATTCTTGATGAATTTAACACAAATAGCTGTTTTCTAAAGGCTAACTAGCATATGGATTTATACTTGTAAAGCTGGAGCTAATTATAGCTGTTTTTTCATAATTTTTGGCTACCCTTATCGTTAAAATGGAAAAATATGTACAATGCAACATTAAGGCAAAGAAGTGTTTTTCTCATCCTAGCAAGATGTTTCAGTTATTAGATTTCTTATTCTAAAATAAGTCACCAGCAATCTTTTCTAGCACTGGCTGGCCACCATCATCTCCATAGCATTTTAATTGTCTAAAGAGAATTTTCATTACTTACCTCTTAGTATTTTTTAAGTTTATATTTTTGAGGGTTTACTTGGACTGTGCTAGGAGAGACAGAGTCCTGAGGCCGGGAGCACCACTGCCATCCCACTCCAGAAGTGACCGGGTCATTTCCCAGCAGCCTTAGTGCTTTCCCAGATGTGTCTTAGAATGTATTTTGGATTGGTGGCCACAAATTACTTCCTCATGCATCATTATCTTAGTGATCATAAAAAGAAAACTTCTGAGAGCAAGGGTGTTTAGGCAAAACTTAACAAATCCTTATTTTATTCCAAAATTGACAAATCCTTATTTTATTCCAAAATTGTGCTTGGTTTTGTATTCATTATTGTATTCATTCTCACGGTCAAGCTTGATATTCAAGATATTTTTTGTAGTCTAATTAACTTCCAGGACTGAAGCCCAGTGCATAGAGGGCTTCTACTTGCAGAAATGTGTCCATTTAGGTAGGAATTTGCCTGAGGTTATGCTGAAATTCCTTTTCCACCTGCATCTCCCACAGACTTATGCACCACTGCAGCCTTAGGGAGAAATTCAGGTTCAGAAAGTCCATCCAGACACCGTGTTGATGCCCACGCATATGGCTACAGATATTCCCTTAACCTTACAGCACACACATCTTATGAAAGACACTCCCTCTCCACAATACCCATCTAAAAATTTGATTCCTTCTTTTCATTATTAGATACAAAATCTGCACACCGCAATTTTATGTTCTACAGGAACATAAAATTGCCCTCTCTTTTTAAAAATTAAACAAACTGTTTTGAATTCCAATTTAAAATTTCAATATTTTGAGGTCACTGGTCTTCCTTTTGTGTGTGACAAAAAGCTATACTGGTTTTATTCATTTAATCAAAAACTAAGCTAACAGAACTAAAAACAATCTTTAATAGCTTTTCTCTTCCTCCACCACCAAGATGCTGCCCAAAGGAATTCTGTGCAAAGGACAGGAGAAAGAGAAGAGAATATATTGGGGATTTAGCCTGTCAATCCCAAGAGGCTGTCAGTGGCAATGTCACTACTCCATGCCTCAGAACATCACTCCTTATACAACACTTAAGTGCAGATTTTAAGTCCGACTTCAAAATGTGAATTACTACAAAATCCAAACATTGTTTAAAAAGAAACACAGAAATAGCACAGCTTTCAGTATAGTATCATAAAAATCTGCATTTCACAGAGCTCAGCTAAGAAACTGCAAAATGAAAGGAAAGAGATTCCTTGGAAATCTTGGAGATTCCAAGGAAGTCTTCACTTCATTGCCCAGGTACACACAAGACAGTAATCTGTGTGGAAACTTAGGGTTTTCTACTAAAATGTGGTTTTCTATTAATATTCAAACTCCGTGCTCTTTTCCAAATTATCATCCTTGGGATCTGTTTCGACTTTTCCAAGCGACAAGCAGAAACCTCAGCACTGCTCTATCAAATTCCTGTTGCAAGGATGAATAACTCAAAAGGCTGAAGCCGCCTACTGTTACTGTGGTTACCAAAGTTCTCTACTCGCTGAATCTGTGCATCGGTTCTGCTCCAGGCTGCATATTTCAAGCTTCTGTTACTGAAAAATGGTTGGTTTTTTTTCTGTCTACTGGAATGCAAACAACAAAGCATTGTGTACCTTCAAAACAGTCTTTGATTCCATCCACTGTCCAGTGGTCCCAGGTCATATGCCCTTCCCACCTGTTATTCATTTCAGGCGTTTCCATTTATTCCATCCTACTCCATAACTCCAAACCCCACAGAAAAAAAAAAACCAACCCACATTTCTTGCAGCGGTAGGAAATTAATTACCCCAAGCAGAGGACATGGAACATCTTCCAATCCCACATCCCCAAGGATGTATAGTGTGTTCCCTTCAGGAACAACACAGCAGAGAAGTCTGACACACTGAGCAGGTACCTATTAATTGTGCAAAGCCTATTTTGTAGGGCAACTGCTTTAAAGAAGCACCAGACATTCTAAACACAGGTAATTAACTCTGAAATAGGCACATTTTCTCTTCCTCCTTCTAAAAATCCTTTTGGTGAGCAGTAACACCAGCAGCAGGATGGCACTGCTCCTCTGCACTTTTCAGTAACAAAACTGGACATTGTTTTATAGAACTCAAAGTGGCAGCTGTAATCCAGGGAAATGTGTGTTTGGACCAAGGTACAAAGAAGTCATTGATGCAAAGCTATATCATAAAGTCATTCCTATATTACATTTCTCCACAGATGAGAGCAAAACCAGTAGAGCAAGATTTGGATGATATCAAATAGCATCTTTGATACGGTATCTGCTTTGCAATTGCTCACTTTTGAAAAATGCACAGCCAGTCCCACTAGAAAACACACAAATATTCATCTAATATAAAAGCGCAACAACTTGAAGATGAAATGTTTGAACAGCAGCTCCTTGCCTGCATTTCCCCTTGTATTTTTTTCTCCATAGGGTACATACACTGGCTGAATCACTTTCTTGGGATTCTTTAAGATTAGCAACCACTGTCCTGTGCCTTTAAAGTGAAGTAAACTCTTGAATCTTGTCAGGGTTTAATAAAAGGTCATCATACTTAATTTTAAAATATTGGGTTTTAATTTTTCCTTTTAAAGCATTAACTTTTCTTTAAATTTAAGGTTTTAAACCCACGGGATTTTGTTTAAATATCTTACGTAAACTAATTCAAAGGGAAATTGCTTGACCTTAGGTATTTTAATTTGGCAGAGATGAAATAATTTTAACTGCCTTAATGCAAAACCTGTGTAGATTAACTTTAGTACAATATGTAGAGCTCAGAAAAATGCATTTCTGACTTTGGAACAGGGATAATAAGCCCTTCCCCCCTCCCACAAAAACAAAATAACCCCAAAAGAAAGCCCAATAATAGGAATACATTTTTGCCACAAAATTAGAGGTCATTGAACACAGAAGCAAATCAGAGAATTGCTGAAGACCTGTTTCCAGCACAGCTGCTACAATACAGAATGAACCCGGTGGACGAACCCCCAGGAAACCTTGATTGGACGATTTAGAGCCTTCAGGGTCCAACGCCATACATAAATTAACGAGTCTATAAATTGTGATGAAAGATCGGCCTCTGTTTGCCTCCTGCTTTCAGAAGCCACTGAGAAAGGAGCACAGCAGTGTTGTCAGGAAGGTCTCACGGAACATCAAAGCAGCCATTCTCCAGCAGAGAGGAAGGAGAGCGCCCTGCAGTAACAATGCTGCTGCCCATGTGCCTGGGGACAGCCACATCTATTTACTGCAGACCCCTCAAACCACTGGGGCTTTTGAAAAGCCTGGCCAGGTGAATTTCTGCAAGCCTGTCCTTTCACACGATGCGCTGTCAGGTTTTTGATATAAAGCTGCAGCAACACAGTCATTCCCCTCGAATAACTTATACTCTGAATTGCAAATCCAAGATGGGCAACAGACACGAGGACTGGTCCCAGGCCGTGAGAGCAGCTACAGAGAGCTCCCGTACAGCAATGGGGCAAACACAAAACGGGGTTGGAGGGTTTCTGAACTGCAAAGGCAACGAAGCACCAGGTGAAGGGAGCTCTGATTTGGAAAACGATACCCCTGTCATTATGCTACAAGATAAGTCCATGGGATGCTCATCCCAACTGCCTCCCAGACCTCTGGAATATATAAACCTCTATACATTTTAAAAAATATGTAGAAGAATTAGCAAGAGCCAATAGTTACATAAAAAAAAGCACGACAAACCAAACCTGGCTTTCCCAAATTTTCCTAAAAAAGTCTTGATTAGATGCTCACTGTATTCAAAGAACAATTTTCTAATGAAAACTAACAATTTTTTATGTCATATCTGCCACTGTATGTTATTTCGCTGTTCATAAACCCATGTATTTAAGGCGATATTAGCAGCAGACTGATTTTTAATTTCTGTTTCAAAGAAAAATATGCAATTTTAATTCCATTTATTTTTGCAGTGCCTTTTTAGCTCAGCTCTGACAGAAAGGAAATCAGACATTTGGATAAATGAGCTAGGTTGATTGAATATTGATAAGCCAATTTTTAATTTATCAAGGTTATCTAGAGGAGCTAACCCAATGCTGCATACTAACAAGAAATATCAACACACTAAGTGGTGTGTACAGTGAAATATTTCTTTGGGGAAAGAGCTGTGGAAGGACCGTGATTATTAAAATTAGAACCATACAATGGGGATAGGAAGGGACTTCCTAGGGGGAAATTAAAAGCAGGTGACAAGTGTGACAAAGACTGAGATGAATAGGTGGCAAATTTGGTATTTTGCACTGACTACAACACAAAAACCACAACAAATGAGTCTGGATGAGCAAGACAGAAGTACCTTTGTGAAAAGTAGAGGTAAAATGGCACAAATAATGCTAATGTTTCACTTCTGCAAAAATTCACAGCAAGCCAGGTAATTGTTAGAGACCTTACAATACACACTCCACACTGTCAAAAATCTGCAAGGCTTGGCAGCCCCCTACAAAAGACAATGTCCGAACAGCTGAGAAGAAGAAAGAGAGCATTATTTTTCAGTCTTGGGATTCAAGAAAGACCAAAGTGTACTGCAGCAAGAATAATGCCAGAGGAATATGTAAGATTTTGGGAAAAGTGCATCAATTCCTCTCTTGACTCATAGCAGAAATTTAATAAAATTACATTTTATAGCAGCACTGGACCAATATCAGACATTTGCACTTGTTCATTGGAGAGAAATAATTAGAATCCTTAATTTCATAGATTTATCAATAATTTAAAAGCAATGTGAGACTCAAGCGAACATCAGTGTGGGCAGGAAATACTAGAAATAAAGCTTTTTACAGGATTTCTTCCTCTCGTGAAGCTAAAAGTACTGAAGCCTTGCTCAAGAGCTTTGTGTTTCAGCTCCTGCTCGCTCACTGCCAGCCGTGGAACCGCAGCCCCTCACACTCACCCTGCCTGACCCCAGCCAGGCCAGGCACAGCCCAGGGTGTCTCCACCCCGGCTGCTGGAACCCTGAGCAGGAATTCTCCACCACAGCGGCATCGAGATCTGATTTCACAGATGACTTCCCTTTCTGCTGTCCTGCACAAACCAAGAGTGTCTGATGGAAATTTCCTTTGTCAATACTCAATTTTACACCTTTCCCAGCCCTGCTAGACCTTCCTTTCTGCAATCTTTCATCAGCACCCATGAAAGTGCAGGGCATATGGACAGAGAGAGCATCCTCCAGACTGGGACCTTACCATTTATTCCTTTCAGAAATTCCTCAAATGCATTTCACTAACATCCTCAGTTTCATAGTTTGCAGCAGATTAATGCTGTAGCTGCTTTACGCTTCAGAGACAGATGCAAGAAAGCTTCTTAAAACTCTCCCTCACATAGGAACATCACTGGGTAGACTCGAGAGAGCCCACAGATCTCCCAAACACACTCCAGTAGTGCGCTGTTCACACGTTCACTATTCCACTTTTGATTCCAAGTTTGATGTGCATGCTCCACTCATGGTTTGACTCTTCACTGATCTAAAACAGTACCTCCATCCTCTGCTAACTTTGTTTATTGGCATTAGGGATAGCCCATTTGCCTTTCAGAGGCAAGTTCTTTTGCACCCCATACATTTGTCCTTGGTGAGTTTGGAGTTGAATTCTTTCATGCACAACTTCACAGCTGGGTACAATTCAGCACAAGTGACTCTATTATCAACCCAAGTTTTGTCCTCCTTTTAGGAGGACTTGGCACCACCATCATTTGTCATATCTGCTCTTTCACTCCTCTCTCCCTCTCATTTAGGGAGACCCAGCCAGTAGGACACAGTCTGATATCAGAACAGGCCATTGAAAAGCTACTTTTTGATTCCATCTTAGCACCCACCCACTATTTCCAGAACTGACAATAGAGTTATAAATCCACTACTATTTTTGAAAGCTTACCTTTATATTTGCATACAAAACAAATTGCATTTCTTATTTTTTCTGAAAATACTGATATTTCAGATGGTTACAAAGAAATAATCTGACGTGTTTCCTACCACAAAAACCCAGCCCCATCCCCAAAACACCAAACCAAATATTTGGAATCAAAGTATTTTTTACATTTCAAAAAATAATAATCAAACAGGTTATTAACGTAGAGGGTTGAACGTTATGAATTTGAGACAGATTATAATTTATTGCTCTCAATGCATTAGGAATACACCCATCAAAGTCACGATAAAGGACAAAGACATTATTATACTTGAATAAGGTAAAAAACTCAAAAAAATGTGCTTAAAATCATTCTAGATTCTGTAAACTTTTTTTTTTTTTTGTGCTTGTATAGGGTATATATTTTTAACTTTTCAGCTGAGAGACTTCACTGATTTAAGTTTGCATTGTCTCGTCCCTTTCAGAGAGGGTGCAGTGAGCATAATGAAGCTGGAACTGACAGAGGCATAATCTACATTTGATCTCTTCTGAATGACCCACAGCACTGCCGTGGTTCAATCCCTCTTATCTCTCAGACCACATTAATTGGAAATAGGAATCTGAAATATTAAATTGATAACGCACAGCTTTTAATTTCCTTCAGACATTATCACACTGCATCAATGTGCACAGCTCTGAGAATCTGAGAATCTCTGTGTGAATTAATGAGGCATCTCCGTATCTGCATGATAAAGATGGACGGCTGTGACAACGTTTACATCTGATACTATTAGAGCCTCTTCAATGATAATCATTAACAAGTCCATTAATGAGAGCATATTTCCCTGAGGCCCTGTGGCCATTCGACACTGTAATCTAAATCTATACTCTCCAGAAACTCCATTAGAAAGCAATGAAGTAAGTCCCTAAGCTATATAAAGGTTATCATCCACATTATCTCACTGAGCAAAAAAAAAAAAAGATGAGGGAGACTTCCTCCAGCACTGGCAGTATAGAAGATAAAAATGTACAATGGTATTTTCTCTTAAGAAATTACTATATTACAAATACATTGGCTGAAAGCCACGTTCCAGTGGCTTCAACTCATACTGAAAACCTGAACTTTCAGGAGATTGTATTCAACTGGAATAATAAAGTTCACAAACTCATCATACTGATTAATAAAATGATCCAATAATAATGTTAAAACGCAAATCCTGTTGGCTTGAAGTCTGTATCATAACTTACACAGATTTGATTGAAATAAGAGCTACTGCAATATGCAATTCCTTATTCACCAGTAGATAAAATTATACTCAAGAAACAGAAGAATTACTTTCATTTCAAAATGATTCTTTTCTAAAAATACACTCATCTACCTATTTTCTGTGAAACTGGTTTCACCTCAGGCCTAACAGTGATAATCATTCACCATACAGCAGGCACCTGAAGTAGCAGCCTCAGAGCAGCAAATATTGTGGACAAAAATAGATAGTTGTTCCCAAGTCCTTAATTCTTACGACAAGAATGAAATGAGAGGGCATCACTGCTCCAGTCTCTCCCTGAACTAATCTGGGAGTAAACACAATTTCAGACTCCTGGACTGTGTACTTGGTATCCTTCATCCTAAATCAAAAGTTTGCTAGAGTTAACAAAATATGAAGTCCTCCTGTAAATGTGCTTTCAAGGACATTTTTTGTCTCTTAAACTGCCAAGAACCCATACTTAACTACTCATTGTTATTATTTAAAGGTCCTTCATGAAGGCAAAATTTCCCAGAATGTCAGCATTATGTAAAGCAAAATGAATTATGCCCAAAATGAAAAGGAGAAGTATGGATTGGAGCATTGAAGCCACGGGTAGACATTGCTGAGAGACAGCCCTATAGTCTTCAAGTTCACTACTAAACCAGCCTCATTTTACCACAAATTTGCCCTGGCCATGGTGGATTTTGGTTTTGCAGATAAACACGCATTTACCTTACAGCTTCGCAGAAGTGGAAAGACAACTGTCAATAAATTACTTGTTTATGTTGCAATGCAAATATAAACACTTACCTCAAGAGTTATCACTGATCATTCAATGTTTTTAGGATTATATCTTTTTTTTGCCCCAGCAATAAAAATCTGTTGGTATTTAGAAGCTATTCATGTTGTTCCCTTTATGTGCCAGGAGAAGATCTGACAGGAGACTGTTAGCACAGGTATTGAACACTAAAACCTCTTTGTATTTGTGTCATATTCATAACAAGCTCTGTGCTTTCTTAGCAAATTGAGATGAGAAATAAAACAATCTAAGATTCTTTTATGTTTTTTAATGTGTCTTCTGGTAGAAACAGAAGAGTGAACCAGGTGAACCTTCAGTTTAACCCTATATAGGAATTTCTGTCTGTATAAACATTATCTAATGTAGAAGAGCTTTAAACCATTTCTGTTTCCTCTTAAGTCTCTCTCATATGATCTGGGAGATTACACTCAATACCTGTGTCTCTGTTTAGTTTCCTTAGCCACATTTGAATTTCAAGACTTCTTAGAGGGGAAAATATACTTTAAAAATTCACTCAATAAATACTGCTCTAAGCTGCAAAAAAACCCATTTTGTAAACAGTCATGTTAAGAGTATATTAACTTCTGAGCTATTATTACTTTTTTAGAATTTAACATTTAGGAACAGAACTTGAAATTTCACATAATACGTTATAATTTACTCAGTGATCATCAAGGTCACTTCTAAGCAACTGCTCATGAAATATTATATACAGAAATGTAAAGCAAGTTCTGTGTTATAAAATACAATGAAGCATTTTAAAATCCAAATCCCTTCCCCCTCCCTCCAAGGGAACAAATTATTTTTTCCTGGAAACCAGCATGCTGCAAGATTCAGACTCTGTTTGCCAAATGTGAGACTGAGTGAATGTTTCACAGTGAAGACATAATACCTTGGAAAGAGAAAACACCCATAACAAACCTGACAAGAACAGCAGTGCACACAGGGCTCAGCCATGGGAACAAGTACTGTGCCAAAATTAATCACATCCAGAAAACTACAACTCCTTCATGTTCATCCTCAGTGCTTGCCAACGGTGCTGACAACTTTTAGCATGAAGCAGTATATTAAGAGCTTTTTTAAAAACCCGCAAAAACATTAAAGAATGGTGGTAAGTCTCCTCAGACTCAGCTCAAGCAGTAAATGGCAACGGATTTTCTGAAACACACTGAAACCCCTGTATCAGCACACTAAGTACTTGATCCATATTTGTGACAGTTGACAGGAAAGCTTGAATTCCAAGTTCTCAGTGAAATGTACATTTCCCAGTATATTCAACCACCTGCAGAGTTCTAACAATGCCAGCTCGTCCTTTATTGCACTGGCTGAGCAAAACGTCAGGCAGAGCTCTGCACCAACATTTTTGCAAACCCAGTTGAATTCAAAGTCTTAATAAAAGCATTTTAAAAACTCCAGCAAAAACAGCCAAGAAAAAACCCTCAAGTTACTATGTTTTTTTCACTATGTATAGCATATAATTTTTTTTGTGATATACTGAGCGGTATTTGCTTCTCTTGGCAAATCAACTCTTTTTTTTTTTTTAGTGGCTCACAGGATCCTCTGCAAACTGCCTGGAGCAAGATTTTCCTATGTATAAACATCAGTTTGGGGCTTTCAAATCTAGAAAGATCTATTGAATCATCATTGCAAGGTAATTTCTCTAGTATTTTACATGCACAAAGGATCACTGCTGTCCGGTTCTACTTCAAGAAGGGCATTAACTGCTGTCTGTTTTCAGGATCCATTCGATTCTGCTCAGGAGTCTACTAATGCATGACTTGTGGTACTACTGAACTGTCTCCTTGAGATTGGCATCTTCTTAAGTAGACCATCCTTGGCAGGAACGTGCCTTTCAGGGTAAACAAATAACAGAGAGATTTCTAATTACCTTTGGACCATTAACCTTCACTGATGGTTCCATGACTCCACCACGTCCGGGTTTCTCGAAATTAGTCATCACAGGCAACTTCTCCAAACAGTCTGACTCTGCAAGACAGGAAAGAAGCCTATTTTAGTGATTCAGCAATAATAGTGAGAAATGTACAAAGCGGTGAAATGAAGAAGAAAGAAAACAACATACAATTATATAAAGATTTGAAAGAAGGAAAATAAGAGAGAACAGAGAAAGTTAAAGTGGAAAGGCAAAACCAGGTAGAAAGCAGCAGAATGGGAAGAAAGCTCAGGGGCACATGTAGCAATGACTATTCCTCTTGCTCATCCATAAGCAGAACAGTAGCAGGCCAAGTATCTAAAACTAAACATATACACAATGAAGCGCTGTACAATATCTGTTCTTATCCCTAGTCTTCAGGGTCACTTCACAAGACAGGATCAGGCTTTTCCAGACTGCAAACCAGAGAGGAAACAAGTTTGCTTAGACAATTGTTCCCTTAAGTGTGCAGATTTTACCAGAAAAGGAAAAAAAAAACCCCAAACCCAAAACACTTAAATACAATTCTCTAGATCGGCCTTTCTGGAGCTTCACACACACTTTGTGCAAATCACTTGGCAGTCTATTTTGGCTAGAGGAAGTAGCTGGTTTTGGCAGCTCACAGTCTCAAAAAAGCTTTCAGTAACTTTTGTTACCTTCTCTGTATGTGGTTATAAATGAACCTTTTCTCCTCCTCTAAAGTACCAGCAGTATGGGGGGCACGCAGAGCTTCAGACAGGATTATACTTATCAAGGTTGTTGCCACAAATAATACTTTTACAGCCTCAAATGTCATCTTAAAATCTAAACACCTGCAAGTCTCTGATATGGTTACGCCAATTGCAATTCGCTCAGACAATGATAAACTGTCAAATCCGTTGAGTTTGGCCTGTTTTCCCCTTATCTTCCCCTTTTTCAGAATCTGTGACAGCTTTATGGGAATGCATTATTCCTTGGGAAATGTATGATCTGCACAGTTTTTTCAGTGATAGACAGTATTCACGAGTGCTATAGGCAGTAAAAAAGAGCTGTAAATGGACTGAGCGGTTTTCTCGAGGTTTCAGTGTAAGGAAGAGGTAACAGGAGACGTGCAGAACTCACTGCAGATCCCCCCCGGTTTTGCTCCTGGCACACATTTGCTGCTTTGTACTGGGGAAAAATGAAAGTTGCATCATCTTGAGTGCCTGACGAAATCACGAGGCAAGAGTGATTTTCTCTTTTGTGCTGGGCTTATTGCGGTATCTCGCAGCTCAGGGGTGCTCTGAAGCCACAGTTTGCGATAACCTCCCGGCCACCCCAGAGCACACCCGAGCTTTCAAATCTCAGAGTTGCTGCTATGTCTAAACAAGCATTCCAGTTAAAATACTTGTCTTCACAATTCAGTTTCACAATTTTCCACGGAATTTCAGAAATTAATGAGAGTGCACCTTTCCAAGTCTGACAGAGAAGAGAAGTGTCAGACAGCAGAAACCCTTCTTCCAGATCCTGAGCTATGAAAACTTGGAACAATTGTGACTTCTGAAGCAAGATCTAAGCTGCGGTTTACTTTTGTCTGAAATTCAACCTTCATGAAACTCTAGAACTAAATTAAGTACAAAGCTGATGTGAAAGTCTCCTGAGATTGTCCCACAATTCTGAAATTTATAATGCAAGATGGCTTCAGAGAAGGATTAAAGCACTAATCTGGATCTCACAAACGCACTCCAAATAACAAGTAAAAAAATTTCCTGCAGGCAGATGGCCAGTTTTTCCATTCTCTTCCCATTTTTAATTATGCAACTGATGCAAGAACTGACTCTCAAACAGGACAAAAATGTCACCCTGTGGAAAAAATATATTCTCTAAAACCACTTCTACCCTTTTGCGATGGAATTGCATTTCAGAGGATTTCTAAGATGGGTACTACTTTTTAAAATAAGTTTAAGAGTTTTTTTTAATTCAATATATGTCTAGAATTACTTGAAAAATAATCGTCGCCCTAGCAACCAATTCCATCCCCAAAAAAAACTTCCTAGATAGGTAGCTTCTAATATTTCAAAAGAGCAACTACAATGTGGCATAATTGCAAAGGATAGTTTGATAGTATACAGAATATAATTACATGGTATTTCATATCTGAGTCATCCTAGGGATGGAAATGGAAGGAAGCAATAAAAATTACTCAATCACAAGCTTAAAATATTCTAGCCAATAAATTTAAACAGCCAACAACACAATTAACATATATGTGGTACAGGCTGCTCCTGGTAAATGATGAAGCACCTGGCAAATACTGTTTATTCCCTTGCACCTAAGTTAATTGCAGATTCCTGCAAGCAATCAGGTATGATTAAATTACATTTTTGGAAACTATCACACGGTTCAGGCTGAAGGAAGACGGCTTAAAATAGACCTTTTAAAGGTAGCACTAATTAGGCAAAGTCTTAATTCTACTCTTCTCAGCTTCCAAATTTTAGGGACAAATTCTCCCTTCAGAACACCCCGTGAAAAGCAGCAGCAATCACCAGGACTGTACAAGTAAACTGAAAGCAGGATTTCAACTTCCCATGGAAAATCTCTTTTTAACTCATTTGTGCTCCAGAAAGTATTCCACAAACAAGGAATCAAGACTTTTTTTTTTTTTCCTGGGTTTTCCCAATGCCTTAGGGCACTGACCCCAATTCATTAAAAAGGCACTGAGAGTTAGGGAATGCTGGAATATTCTCAAAGAAAGAGGCCTAAGAAAACAGCTAAGCAAGCAGCATTGCTTGAGAAGAGATAACAAGAAAGGAGAGCAAGGAGAAGGGAGGTCAGGAATCATTTGGGAAGCTGTTTTCAATAACAATGCATGATGCTCCATAATACCCACATCACAAATTACCTCATCTCACTCTCTCTAATCCAGGCCCACCTTCCATTTTGATTGAAGTAACCTGTTCCTCACCAAACCTACTCAGTCTTGGAGCTGTCATATTTCAAATTTTTCATGGTGCCAGGCCTCCCTTGGTCACCTCAGAGACCTCCCTTCTACTTCCCACTTCCCTTTCTAATCCCATCAGAGACTCCAATAAACTATGGAGCTCAAAAAAGGCCACGGATTTCACCACAGGAACCAAACACACAGCAAAGCCTATCCTGAACTTGAAGGACCTCCTCCTCCTCCTGCTGTCAAAACTCAAGGATCTGTACACACAGCACCAGGAAACTGACCGAAAAAAGATCCTAGGATAGCAAAAGTGCGGTTTATGCCACTGAAAATCACAAAAGACAGCTTTGTACATCCAAGATAAACAGTATAACTGAGCTGTGATAACCACATTTTTTCCTGTGTGATGCTCTAGGCCATTGCATCTTACCTAAAGATAAATGTCATGCATCTTAGGCAGAGAGAAATCTCAGTTCACACTCAGAGTCTAATGCCTTGGGCTCTTTCAGTTTTTTTGTAATTGCAAGGAAAAAGACAAGTATATATTAAACCTTCAGAAAATGTACAAATACATGTTATGATTAGTAGTACTGTGTACATGGTGAACACTGAACAGTTACAGAAAAAGCCAAGTGTGTTTGTATTTTTAATAATATACTGATAATACCTTTCCCATTTTTCTCCTTCAATGGAATAAGAGTTTCACCACACCAATACTTAGAGCAAGCATTCATACAGTTTAACATAGAGCTGGAAAATGCTAAAAGAAAACTGAAAATCTCTGGTTTTATGAGTTGTTCTAAAAGCTCAGGCACTTGGAAAGCAGCAGCAACCAAGTAATTTACTCAGTATTATATTTTCCCTCTTGTAGCATATGATTTGTTCATCAAATTTGTATTACTGAGCCCCAGAGTGGAATATTTCAGATGAAGACAGAAAGGACAAAGTGTGGGTGGATAGACAGCGAGTGCTTGTACATGCCAGACTGCCTGATCAGTAAAAAAGGAATTACTCATAAATGGGACTTCTGAGACAAATATTAGGCACAACTGTGCTTCCAAGTCCTGTAAAAAAAGAGAGACAGCCTCCACTCCATTCCAGGTAGAGCTAACCTTTTTTCTGATTTCCATGACTCATCTAGCACTAGCAGAGGGCCTGATCTTGCAAGATATATCTTTAGCAGCTGTGAACTTCATCCTGACAGGTCACACGAAAAAGCACTGATACTCCTACATTAAGCAAGATCAGTTACTTAACGTAATTGATACGCTGGAGGGGAATCTAGAGGAACTCCCACAGGTCCCTCATGAAAATTTATTCATCAGACTGAGGGAAGAATGGATGGTGTCCTTGACTTAGGGTGAATCAATTTCCTTTGGACACTCCTGAATCTTTTCAGTACGAAGCACTTGTTATTCCCCTGGGTAAAAAAGTATGTCTGAGGACCTTACTGTTTGGGTTTTTTAATGCACTGATATCATCAAGTACCGGTATTTATAAGCCAATTGCCAGGAGAGAAAGATCTAGAATCCCACAGGAAAATATTTCACCCTATACCTGCCTTATCTGCTAGAGGTATAAACTCTGATTAGCCCAAATTTTGATACTAATGAGGAGCTTCCCTACTCCAACACAAACTTATGTATTACTACAAATATATGCTGATATGTGTCATATACATTGATATATGTTAGCTGCCCTTCTTTAAAGTATATATAAATACAGACACGCTCTGAATGGTTTCACATATGCAAAGATACAAATAAATAAATAGAGGGTCTCCTACAGTGACATCTGTAACTTCTGGATTATCTCTCTTTCACTCTCTGAAGCGTTCTCATTTAACTCATTGGCTGCACACTGAGTATTCTGAGCTTTGAAAGGTGTCCTGATCAGAACAGCAACAGCAGTAAATGTGCAGTGACACGAACACCACCACCAAAGAGAAATTAACCCAAGTAAGAATTTGAGGAATAAAACCAATGAAGATATTTATTCAAATTACCTCTTCTCTTTTTTTCATATACCATCTCTCTACCTTTGTAAGAAATACGGCATGCATCTATCCACACATGCAAAAGGGTGGAAGGGTAAAGCCTTCTCATATCTTGTTTTGAAGCCAAAATTCCACGTTCATTTTGAAGAGCACTGAGGTATTACATAACTTGATTGTGATATCTTCCAGAAACAGCAGTTGCTGTCAGTTTACACACACAAAACACTATGAAAACTCAAAGAGAAAGAGACAGGGAACATTGCAGCTGCCCCATGAACTGGCAAGTGTGATGTGTGTGCCCTTTATCTCAATGAGCCACAGGAAAGATACCACAGAGCAAGGCAGAAATTACAGAAAACAAAGTTAATCTCCACGAAAGTCTCCTACTCTTTGAAATGAAAGCAACAGTACAAGCACAAGATGCCTCTTGCTCTACCACAGTGGCTTTTGAGCCCTTCATTGATAGCTAAACTTAAAATCAAGTGTCCAAGCCACTGAATTGCCCTTAATAAACAAACCAGACCAAATCAGCATAGTTACAACATCGTCCCCAACAAAGACTTGTCATAAGACACATAATTGCAATAGCAGATCCCAGAGATGCACCAGAAAGAGATTTAAAAAGACACACATATACATATATATAAATTATAGATCTTGTAATTCTGCACCATGGCCTTAATGTTTGCTCTGCTGCAACTTCTGACATTTTCCATAATAATCTTATGTCACTCCCAGTACAACTTCTCCAAGGAGTGTGCTTTTGAATGGGAAGGCCTTGCTGTTCTTAAGAATCCTTCCAGGGACTAAAGAGAATGTTCTACAGCCCATCAGCACAAACCGAGATGGCATCGACTAGCGGGATTTGGCTAGCAGGACTTTAGGGAAGCTGTGGGCGGGGTCAGTCACACATGCACACCCACACCTGCAGACTGAACGCATGGGCGCCTGAAAGCAGCGTGTTCGCATTGCCAGAAAGGCTCATAACTGCATAGGAACGAGAAACAGCAATTCTCATATTTGAGGCTTTCCTCCAGCTTTATTTATAAAGAACAGAAGCACAACAAAGACGAAAAACTTGAAAGGTTGGCTCCTGTTTTAGATCAGGTTGTGCAACAAAGCCTGTAAAATTGCTATTCCAGTGACTTTCCTGAACACTGAATCCTTGCTTTGAAAGCTAAGATCAGTATCTGCAGCTTGTAGCTTTTTTTGCAATTTGTATTCAATAGAGCAACCAGAAACCACTCCCTTGAACAATGCCTGGCCTTAAAAAAGAAGATAATTCATTTGACACCGGGCTATTCTCCAACAATTTTTCAGTTAATCACAGGGTTAGTCCACCTTATTTATGCGACACTATACATGAATGATAAATTAGATCATACTAATTAAAGCAAAAATAAATTAGTTAAAAATCTATTTAAAACTAATGTCTCAAAAATAAATGCAACAGAAAGATGGACATCTAAATTTTTTTAAAGTCACTTTAAAAAGAAAACCACTCCAAGGCAACCCCTTAGAAAACTGGCACCTTTGTCAGAGCACACCAAGAGACAAATAAAAATGTTAATGAGCAGCAGCACACTGATTTATTTATGTAGCATCATACCAAAAAGGAATTAATGCCCTTAAATACACATGTGCTGCTTCCTGAATTCCTCCTTATTTGTACTGCCAGAGAAGAGACAAAACCAGCTGTTTGAATCTATGCCACAGCATAGAACTAGGGAACTAGGTTTAGATCTGTGTTTTCTTTCTAAAATATGTGCATTTTTATCCCAGACTCCTTCCATTTGCTATCCAATTAATCAACAGCAACATATCCAGACACCAGAAACTGATGCTGAGAAAAAGAACTTCATATTTAGAATAAGCCCTCGAGTTAAAACATTTGTTAGCTAGATAGTACAACGCCATGACAACGCAAACCAAAATTGTGTGTACTTTCAAGCTCAGAAACTGAATTAATTTCAAAACAATGGGAGATTTTATGGTGAAGGACATTACAAAAGGCAAAAAAATCCTGGAGGGTTGGCTTGAACCCCAAAATACTTATCTTGCCTAAAATCAAAGCAAAACAAAAGATTTCTTGCCATATCCCACCATCCAGAACTTGCTTCCTCCACATGACAGCACTAAACTCAGGACAAAAAGTCCAACGTAAACGTGGCCAGCAGATCAGCTGCACATCCACGGAGAGCCTGTGGAGCACCCATCCTGCTAGGCTTGGTGTCAGGGAGGTTCACATCAGTTCAGCACCCAGAGCAGCTGCAGGACCCACCCCACACAAAGGTCTGTCCCTGCAGAGCGCGGCCGAGCCAGCGGCACACGCGGGGGTGACACGAGCCCCGGGAAGGGCAGGCACCCTGACACCCCACAGTGGCCTGGGCTTTTAACCTGCTCATCTGGCAGGTTTCCTAGGTGAAAGCAGTCTGCTGCCTCCACTAGCTCAGCTGCTATTTATGAATATTTTAACTCTCATAAAAAATACATTACCTCTACCCTGCACTCCTGACTTTGCGGGGCTGCCAGAGGCGCGTGTACAAGCTACCTAATTTCTCTAAAAAATTGCAAGAAACACTGATGTAGGACCAAACTGTTTGGGTCATTTAGTAGATAATTTCTGCATGCATTTGGTCATTCACAGAATGATAATGATAAACTATGTCTCCCTGTAAATGTCCTGTGATGGCATCCCTTTCTGGTACCTTGCCATCTTTTCTTTCTGAAGAAGAGGTATCATGACTAGGATTCTCCTGCGATTCCCATTCCAGACCCAAATGTCTCAGCCTTCCACAATTCTTTAGAAAAAGGAAACCAATTTAATCTCTGACCTAGGACAAAAGTTCTTTAAAGCATTTCTCATCTTCCACAACATCATTGCTTTCATTCACTCCAGCTCCCCTCCTGCATTATCCCTGGCTCCCAAGGCTGGCTTCCTGGATTTACCCGACCTTGAGCTGCTTTCCTCAGCCACCTCATATAGTCACTCCTTGACAGTGTGTTTATTCCTGCTCCTTGGTTTGAAGGGTTCTTTGCCTAGCAAATTTCTGTATATGTAACTGTGAATTTTTTTTGTAATCCATACATCCTGAATTTTCAGAAAGGAAAAATTTGAAGTACACGATACTACATAAATGGCAGTTGCACCAGGTATTAATTCACTCATAATGGGGTTCTTCAGAGATGAAAGCTAAATGCACAACTTAAGAAAAAGCTTAGTAGTGAACAGTATCACAAAGATATCTTATGTTGTATTAAAAAGATGACACACACCCTCTAAGTTTAATGTATTAATTTTAAAATGCTGATAATTTTATAAGACTTATTGCACAGCTCAAGAGTTAGAACATGGTATTAACATGGGGAAATTCCATTAAGAAAGTAAATCAGAATCTTCAGTAATAGATATGTACAATACCACTTTTTTCCATTCCTTCACTTTTACATTTGCATCTACCCAATTGCTTCACCTCACAAGACAGACAGCGGGTCAGATACCGTACAAGTGAAAGCAATCTAATTTCAAAAGTGTCTGCTATTCCCTTAGGATTTTTAATTTCTATTTTAGTCTTCTGGGAAGATAATTAAAACAGCTTCATGCAATAAAATTGACAGTCAGCATGCACAACCAGAGATAAATCACCTTTGTTATATCCTAACATGTTACAGAGCCACAATTAGTATTGAAATACACCAAAACCATGGCATAGAAACAACCGCCTGACTGAAATCTACCCAGTTCTTCTGATTTTTTTCACCCAGGAATACCCTTTACATTGCTAAGCTATTTTTGTCCTTTCTTTGGAGGTTCAATGCTTCTTCTTAAGCCTCCATAAAATATCACTGGTCTTGACTTTTCATTAACTTTGGTTCACAACCCCTACTTTGTAGGACTGATAAATTCCACTTTTACTGCAGTGGGTGTTTCAGTCCAACCTGTGTAATAGCTCTATTTTTTTTCTTTCCCCACAACTAGTTTGACTTCTTTGTTCTACTTCTGGAAGAGCACATGTTTTTCTAAACGTAACCTTTAAAAAAAATCATCAACCAAGAAATCATTTTAATTTGACAAGTTCTCCATTGCAAGCCAAACAATGAAAAGAAGTAACTGTTATAACTGGTTGTATCTAAATTTTTTAAAAAATATGGAAGTGGGGAAATCCTAATAAAAATGGCAACTTGTCAAGTGGAAAAGGCACGTGTCAAAGAAACCCTTGCATGAGTTGACTCACTAGAGAAAGATTTTTGTCTTTCCCTTCCCCACACCCCCTAAAACACATTCCTGTCCTTCCCACCTTGGTTCTCTCCTTAATTTATTTCCTCTTTCGCTGTGGCCACTAAGGACTGCTAGAGTTGTTTTGAGTTGTTTTATTTCTTCACTGAGATCAGCAGGCTACAGAGGAAAATGAAGAGGAAAGGGGAGCCCTCTCTTCAAAATGGGGAGGAATAATTTCTCTCTGGCAGCAAGTCAAGGAAATGAAACAGGTAGATTTAGGATGTGGAGTCTCCATCTGTACTTCCAGCGAGGTTCCAGCTCTGCCAGCTCCTTCAGCAGGTAACATCCCGCTATAAATGTGGGATCACTGAGGGAGCTGATCACCCCCAATTACAGGAGTGGAGAAGAAAGGGATGAGAATTCCACAGGCAATACAGAAAATTGTTTCCCAGGAAGAGATGGAAACATTCATAATACATTGACCTCTCCCCTCCATCAGCCCACGGAAGATGTTTACCCAGCTAAATGCCAGCAGCCTCGCTTGCTTCGTGATTCAGTGAAACGTTGATGTCAATAGCTGGATTCCAAGTGTGAGAGAAATGTGTGTGCTCCTTAATAAGCCTGACTTTTTACAGCTGACCTGCTGTAAGGTCCCCGAGTGCTGTGCCCATTAGCCTGCAGACAACACGTTCAAAACACCTCTGCTGCCAGCAGAGAGCTCGCAAATTTCCACCCAGTAATTTCAAAAGCAAAACACTTATTCCTTGAAGCCAGCTGACAACATCTAACGCTTTGACCTCCAGAAAGCATGCAGCAGAAATTACCCCAAAAACATGGTATAACTAGAAAGATGTAGCTAGAAAAGTGATGTCTGGACTGCAAGGACAGCATGACCCTTGTCCCTCCTGGAGCAGCCTGTGCTGTCCCTCTGCCTTTGGATGGTAAAGTGACAGCTACGTGTCTGTAGGAACCATTGCTTCATATTGTATCACAGAAAAACCATAAAAAGTATGATAAATAGGAAAGGTAAAGAGATTAAAAAGGTTACAGTGCTTTCAACAAAACAGTTTCATACTATAGCACAAATACATATACGAGAGTGTAAATAGCACAATGAATAATGGAAGATTTACTGCAGGGCAGCAGCAGCAGGGAAAAGGCTATTAGACATTTAGGCATGACTAACATACCTCATGGTTTATACACGCTTTTTGCCCCCACTGTCAAATGGGCAGGCGTCCACATCCCCAAATTTTTAACAACTGTTCCTCATATGACTCCTCCTGGGCAGAATTAGGAATATGGCCAAGACCGAGACGAGCAGGAGGAAAAAAAGCTCCATTTCTACTGCCAGAGGGGATCCGGAAAAGCACAAGGGTGGCTTGGGTAGTCAGGAGAGCCAAAGCCAGGAGCAGAGCAGGTGCTGCTGAGGCCTCATGCTCAGAAATAAGAATCACTGGACCATGAGGCCTCTCTACCATGCTGAAGTGCTTTTTCATGGCTCCCTTTCCCAATAATGGCAGGTAGGACTGTCTTAGGCTCACAGCCTCTGTGAGTTGGCAGCCAGGGATCCAGTGCTTGCTTCCTTCACATAAAGGTTTTTGAGAAGTACTGACAAGTAATGCCAAGAGAAGTTTGATTGACACCTACCAAATCAGCCTTTTACTGTGTACATTGAGTGTTGGGAAAAGGAAGAAGGAGGAAATACAAAGTTCCAAAGACTTTTTCTATGCCAATCTCATTTTTCCTATAACTTTTAATGAGTTTTAAATAAACCTGTTATCAACAGGCATATTATACATGAATTAATGCAGAGCATTAGAATTAAATGCAAAATGTGTTCAAAAAGATAAAACAGGGCAGCACTATTGGCTGTCACTTGTTTCACTGAAGTACCGCACTCCTTCTACAGTACCATCAAAGCTCATCTTCTCATTACCTTTTATTTGCTGTACTGCCCTATAACACATTTACATAAAGAATAAAATGTCATAACTTCACACATTATGAATGGGATCTGGATAACAAGGCAGGGAGAGTACCTTTGCACTTCACAAAGGAGAGCTCAAAAAAGATTTCTCTGAAGAGGAAAGTTTATCATTGCATATATTCATCAAATACAGGGAAAACAGTATCACATCTCATAGGAAGTGGGCAGTTCTGGAACATTTACTGGGCTCTGGGCCAGTTTTTATTTTGTTCACTCTGATGAAATCCACAGCAAATCTATTTAACTAATTTTGTGTCACCTTAGCCACAATAAAAATTTTGTTCAGAGGTGAAAGTTCCCCATCAAAATATATTGATTTCTTTCCCCTGAGATGTGACCTACCAAAGATGACACTAGATACAGATGTCAAGTCCAGTACAATTCTTAGGTATGTCAAAAAACTGGCATCCAATTCAAATTCCTTCTTAAATGAAGATCCTCTCTTCTTAAAAATTTCCTGATACACCAGAATAATATGCAATATACCAGGTACCCAGAATTTTAAAAATTAATTATCAACAGGTTTCAATAACACTACAGAGCATCACTTGTATCTTCATTTGTAATTTTACAAGACAGTGAAAATAATAGTGCCACCATTATCAATCCAAGACCCCTTTTGCAAAGTGACCTGGACAATCCTCGGGTACCAATCAGGATCTTGGTTTGACGCTACACATGACAGACAATGGTACAAGTGGCCATAACCTGGTTTATGGATCACTAATTCAGTTATTCATTGAACAATAAAAGTATATCCACCTGAATCACTCAGCTTCCTCCCTGAAGGACAAGGATGTCCATTCTGGAAAGATGGGAAATCAAACCCTCCTTTACAGTCTTAGCCACAAGGAAACAAACACTGATAAGAGTTTTATTTCACAGCAGCATAAATCCTTTAAAATTCCACTACCTCCAGCTGCAGAAAAGCAGCTTGATAACAGAATCTTTTTTAGCTTATTAGAGCATCAGTGACAGAAGTCTTCAAAGATTAAAAGATTGCATTTTGTTATTACTTTGCTTGCACCATCTCTACGGACAACACTGCACTCTGCATCAGAAGAGATCTTGAGAAAAGCCTTCCCACTTTGAAGAGCTGTGTGCGGTAGATGAATTACACGCTAATTAACACTGTGACAGATGAGACACATGAGGTTTGTTTGGTTTTTTCCACTTGTTCCTAAAACCCACAATTAACCACGTGTCAAAACAGACCAGTAGTAGACTGTACGCTGCAATCGATGTACAGATATCAGCTCCCACCTATGTTTCTAGATTTGCTATTTCAGGCATAGCTGTTCAGATTCCTTCTTTTTCCCAGTGGAGATACCAAGACAGTAAACCACGCTCAGTTTGGATTAGCAGTTATTGACTTACACAATTATATCCGTACTTCCTATATATGCTAGAAGATAATTCGTGTTCATATGTTTTGAGGATGAAACACTTTTTCTACCTGTGAAACTATGTATTTCCAGCTCTGAGCTGCATACAGGAAAAATTTCCCAGAGCCTGTAAGTTCTCTTTTTTTGCTTCTTCTTCCTTTAGATGGTCAAGCTCCCAGTGCTGACTGCCTTGTCAGACAATGAGCAACGGCTGTAGCTCTGGAGAGAACAATAATTTTGAACCAAGTTCACAGAAGTCAGCAGCCTGAGCTGGCTACAGACAGATGAAGTGAATGCTCTTGTAAAGGTGGTGGTTGTAAAAACCTTTCACATTCACAAGATACAGTGTGGGCTGGCAAATACACATGCACCTACTTCATGGAAATATGTAAATTTTACACTTTAATTAGGAAAATATTTGTGGCCACAGCTCTGTAGACTCATTTGGTAAAAGAAATTAAAACCAAATGCTTGTTTGGACAAAATTGTGGTATGCAAACCCTAAGTACAATTTTGTTTCTCTTACAGCATAGAGGTAATAAATATCAGAAGACTAAAAGTTCTACAGAACAGAACTCTCTTCAGGCCAACAAATGTAACTGTGCCACCAAATACAAGAGGAGGAGGTGAGATTTAAATAGTTCTAACCTCGATTATCTGAGCTGCAGGAAAAGGAGTTGGTATGACTGGTGTAATAGACACTTCATTAAAAACATCTTCCTGAACAAACACATTTGTAGTTTTCAAGGCCACATTCTCAGAAACTTTGCTCATTTTCCTCTACTCTTGCTCCTTTAATTTCCAGCTAGCATAGGCATTTTGCACCTACCACAATGGAAAGGTTCAATTCACTGATGAGAATTCAGCTTTAATGCATTGCCCTTTGTGCTCCATCACTGGGATTTAAATCCCAGCTGGATGTTCATATGCATGATGAAATTGCAATTTCTGGATCTCTGCTGCACTAACATGAGAACTTCACTTTTAGAAGAGGTTGCAAATTCTCTCTATGAGCATCTGAGATAGTAAGGATCCAAAAGAATTTTAATTATTTGTCATCCATAGGATCAAGAAGTCTGCATTCCTTTCTAAAAGATGGATTGCAAGAATGCACACAGGATTTCTCAGGGCTTTTACAATTAATAGAACTGTTCAGATGAAGAACTTTTCTACATACAGCTCATTATATGTAATATTTTGTATGAGTGTTGCTTTCCAGTGAAATTTCTACAACGTGAACTTGCCTAGGTGGCAATGAGACAAAGATGCTCTGAAAGTCTTGCAATGGTAAATCCTATAGATCTAAATCCTATAGATTTCCCACTACATTATCTGAATGTAGCTGATATGCTACAGTAACTCTGGCTGATTGCTTTAAGTTAGTAATGTATCAAAGCTGAGTGGTGTTTTAATTTTCAGACCTCTCACAGTTAATTGTAACTGTAAATTACAATTGGTAAATATTGAAATTTGGATGACTTATTAGACTGAGATTCTCAGGCTGAGAAACTGAGCTTAGAACTCTGTGTGTAAATTATGTTAGTGCTATGACTTTTCTTCTTGAAAGAGCTAAAGAAGCCTAAAATTAATTACTATGTGAACAAACTTCTTAAATACCAAGTATTTGTAATTATCCTGCATGAACTGAAGTCTGCAAAGAATCTCCCTTAATTCTGCATCAAGCAGTCACAGGTAGGTAAGTAGCTTTTAATCAGAGATCTGATTGCCAGTTTTTTGTACCTGATCCCTAATGATCAGGTACAATATAATAATCCCTGCTATATGTCATTCCCCTACCCAGTAAATGCATCAAATTTACCTTTACATTTTGAGGATAGAACACACTTCATAGCAAGTATCCTTATGCCTCATTTTACAAAAAGGAGAATCACAGACTGGCTATGTTTCATGTTATGAAAAACTGTGACATTTGTGTTTCATTATAATATCCTTGCCAGAAAAGCAGATCTGGGAGCAGAAGTAGCCCAGCTATAAAAACACAGAGTAAATTCAGAGAGGGCAGCAGCAATTACTATGCATAACACAAGAGCCAGTATCTTGTCAGAGCCATGGATGTAGGTGATAAATTACATTAGCAAAGGGTTGAAAAATTGCCTTTTTAAAATACAGTAGTAGCTAAAAAGGGAACTGATCCTAACTAGATTAGATCCAAACACAATGCTCTTCTTCAAATTAATGATTATGGCACAACACAACATTATGCCTACACGTGAACCCTACTAGAAATTAAAATGTTCTGCCTTTTTGCAGCTTAAAATCAACAGCTACAAATTATATTTTATTTTCTCTGTCTAATATTTGCCTAGCCCCTTCAGTATACTGGAGAGCTGAAAGGTTGCATCCAAGCTTGTTTCCTCTTCCTCTCCCAAAAACTTCAGTCACAGAACACCCCGTTTTTCTCCTTCTTGTCTCATACACACTCAAGATGCCACTGTAGCCTGTTGGGCTTGACAGGTTGGTTTTCCCTCTTGTTCGAGAACCAGCTGCCCTTCTGTCCTGACTTTTTTTTTTTCCTTTTGCAGATCTATGATTTGCATTTGGGCTGGTTACCAGGGTGATTCAGCAGAACATTTCTGCAGCATGTCCCTAGGTCTATTATACAAACTGATGTAATTTCCCATATATCCTTCTCAGCAGAATCACCTGACAGCTCCAAGATGGGAAAATGGTCCTCAGTCATCATTACAGAGTCCCTTACATGGACAGACAGGTCCAAGCCAGAGTCCCAGAGTGCCTGCTGGCAAACACTGAGCTCACCTCCAGTACTGGAACTGCAGATTGTGACCATTCCCAGATCAACCATGCCTTCAGCAAGTGCAGAATTTTCTGACCAAGGAAATCTGCAATTGATTTCCAAAAAGCCACTTGCAATCTTTCAGAAATACTACTTCAGAACTATTATAAGAAAACTACATTATCTGAATGTTTTTTAAATTATTTTTGGCACTGAACGCTTAGTGCAAAGCACTGCATTTTCTCAGCAAATACAGAGTATTAGTATTAGTATGAGTATTAGTATTACAGGAAAATATTACTGGTAAATTATCAAAGAGAAAAAATGTCTCCTAAATTCTGCTAACCCATCAAATTCCATCCAGTGGATATCTAAACAAAAAAAGGGCTAAAAATAGCACGTTTGCATATGTCTGCATGGCTACAGAGCCTCCTTTCCTCCCCTGCCATCCACAGCTAATGTAAATCTGCCTGATGATGTGAAATTTCATTATCATAAATCATTAACTGATAGCAAATCAGAAAAACAATCAAACTATTTACTTTGTGATGTGTCTGTGGGTAGGAAGGTTTCTTTTGACACTGAGCTACACAGTAGGATAGGCTACTAAAATACTGTATTTTTTCCTGGTCTTTTGGAGTTTTGTTGCAGTGTTCTGCGCACTAATTCAACCTTCCACCCTGGAAGCTTCATCAGAGCTACTGAATAAAACAGGATATTAAAGGGACATTCCTCAGCTTAAAATACCTACATAGTGCAAAATGTCCTTAAAATAGGAATGGTCATAACTTCTATTTTTCTTAATTTTCATTTCATTTTCCTTTCAGATATTCCTAAAGGAAAGTCTCCAAAGCACTGCTTTCTGTGATGGAGGGTGTAGAGCATTGTGACCCTAATACAGTGAAGAAAGTTCCCAGAGACGGTTGTGATAAATTATATGGATTACAGCAGCCATAGGAAGCAATGAATCACTCAGTATCTTGGATCTTGGTTCCACTGTAGTCCCCTTTGCTGCACACTTGCGAGATCCCAGCCCAGCAGATAATGTGGAAGTCCTAATGCTCCAATAAAACCTTTTTCTCAGTAGCCTTTACTTCCCCTTCCTGCTGCTTGCTCAATTATACTGCAAAACTATATCAAACCAGAGAGCACTGACAATCTGGAAAACAGGTGCGGTTTGGTTTAGTTTAGTTGCATGGTTAGACCAGCAGAACCAAAAGTATTTTAGAGCCACACTACAACATGCAAACTAGTTCTAAAGAGAACAAACTTAATTACTTACTAAACCAAACAAACAAATGAGTGCTCAAATGGCACAGAGTAAACAAATCAGACTCCTACGCAAGCTGAAGCATATTCCAACAAAAAACAGTGCAGAAAATAAATGAGGTCACTCAAATCACTCTGACATCCCCTCCCTACCACACGGGGTGAAGGAGACCCTCTTTAAACTCTGGCCATCCTCAAAAATATCAGGGAGCTGAGACAGTCTGGCAGAGAAGGGCACATTCGGGATTCATGGGGTAGGTGCCCATCAGTGCAGAGCAAGAGCAGCAGTTCTGGGAAGGAAAACAGCAGCTGCCGGATCCCATGGTCCATGAGCTGAGGGCCACTTGTGACTGGGACACAGCTTTCAGTTCAGCGTCATCCCAAGGAAATACCAGGTTTGAGTTTGAGACTTCTCTGTGGTATGAATTAAAGCAGGGGGAGAGGAAGTGCACCTCAAAATCCCAATATCCATCTCAGCTACTAATGCTGACGCACCCACATTGGTACAGACAGAAAACTCCTTCACAGTTGTGGTGGAAAATCAAACAACAGCAAGTTCTCCTGCTATGCAGCTTCCTTCTCCCATTACAGTTTCACAGTAAATCTCACCAGAGAAATTCTACCCAGAGACACAGTTTTCCCAAGGACAGGAGGCATCCACCTGATTTCCTTTCACAGTGGATAGCTATTTTGAACTGGCTAACAAAGAAGTGCAAAGAATTAAAATGCAACAATTATGTGAAAGAAAACCAATCACTCCTAATGCAAATTAGAAAAATAACAAGGAGGCACAAATATTATAGGTATTTTGGCTGTGAACAGATAGTGCATAGAGAGGAAAAAGATGAATTTGCCAATGCAGATAACCTCAAATAACTTTGCATTTCCTTAATATTTTTGAGTTTGTGAGGGGGGTAAACGCTGAATGCCTCCAATTTTATCATGAATATTTCACACATTTCTGAGACTAACAACACTTACATACATCAGAGGGGTGCTATGAGACTTAATGTTTGCAAATCACTGTGAGACACGGATGAAAGGTGCTACAAAACAGCAATATCTTCTTGGTAAAACTTTCAAGAACAAATCTTCAGCTGGTGTTAATTGTCTGTTCCACTCTAAAGTCACTAAAGCTATCCAATTTATAAGCACCTGCTCCTCAAATCAAATGGGCTTTGTAAGAGGACAAATACCATTCTGATTAGAAAGAAATCTGCAGAATAAAAGACCAGTTTATCAATATTGATGCAGTACTGACTCTGAATTTTAAGATACACTGTACTGAGGAGAGGTGACTTTCTTAAACTGCAGTAATGGGGTTTTTTCACAAGTGCCTGACAACCTTAGAAATGAAATGCTGTAGTTACTGACAGATTCTGGGTTTTTTTTTCCTATCTATTAAGTATAGCCATAATGATCACCACCCATAGCAGCGCAAGTGAAACAAAGGAGACGGGCCTGGGTCACTGCCCTCCCACCCTGCAGTGGGTCACTGACCACGGGAGCAGGAGCCCTTGGTTTGGTCATGCCCACCCAGCAGCTGGAATCTCAAAATAAACCCCTTCTCCATTCTCTGTGGCTTTGTCTACGAAGAATTTCTGATGCTCAGAAGACTACAAAAAAATCACCCTCCAATTCCTCAGCTCTCATGACTCATTCCTGCAGGTGCAAGCGGTTTCCAGGGTGACACATCCACAGGCTCCCGGCTCAGAATCCTGCGCGATTTCTTACCACATCTTGTGACAAGCTGCGGCACCAGAAGCCAGGATTCCTTCTGTGAGAGCTCGAGCAATTAACCCAGGAGACGTGCACGGAGAGAGCTTGTAATGGGAGTAAAGTATCAAAACCATGTTGGTTCCCTGCCTGTGTGTTTAATGCCATCTGTCAGTATTGGCTATTATGGTTGCTTTCTGAGGCCAGAGTGCTTTTAAAAAGTTGCAATTTTCTGAACAACAGGGAGCACTTCTTGCTAAGCTAATAAGAGGATTTTTGTAATGGCCAGCTTTGTAGCACCTCACATGGATTTCTTGAAAACTATTTTTACATTCAGTTTCCCCCTCTCACCTGCCCCTCCCTAAACCGACAAAAACACAAGCTTTCTTTCAAGTAATTACTTTTCAAGCTTAAAAATCAAATATAATCCAAAGTGCATTTAAGACTAAAATACCAATCCTTGCGCATTAAAAGATCAAAAAACAAATGTAAGAAACCAGGTGAACAAAGCAGACCAGCTTGCCATATTCTTTCCTAAAGCTCTTTGAAGACCCTGTGCATCTCTCCTTGGGCACTGTATCTGAAATTCTGTCACAGATATTCTGTGATAGCTATCAATACACCTGCAACCCTAAATCTTGCCCAATTCCCTTAGAAGTGCAGATTCAAGACACCATTAATATTGCTATTTAGAAAAATGTATCTTTATATAATAATTTTATCACACCTAAATGCTTCTAAACTGACACAATTTAGCAACACCCACGCACTTCCAAAGATTAACATGATGAAACAATAAATAATCACGTTTATACACACCCTTATTTAGGGGATCCCCGAGCACTTAGTGAAGATATGATTTAACCTCATTGTGCCTCTCTGCGCTCACATTATCCTTATTTCATTGAAGGCGAACTCGTGCAAGAAAAATAAGGGCAGTCCCTAAGGTAACTCAACCAGTCAGCTGCAGCACAGGGAGGGTAATTTACGAGCTCTGAATTCCAGTCAACAGCTCTGCTCCCCGAAATAACTCAACTCTCCAAGTTACACAGCACTCCATGTTCCTACACCGCCTTTACTTTTCACTTTTGTGCCATTTGGGAAAATACCATATATACATTTTGACTCAGTACAGCACTGTTCTCAACTTCAAAGCATTCTGAGCATAATTAAGAGTTTTCCTTATAATGAAGGTGATGGCAATAAAATGTAATGCAGCTAGGAGCCATGGGACAGAAGTCTGATACCATTCTGTGGAGATTCTGCAGATCAAGAGACACATACAAAATCATGATCATAAATGCAACTAATTAAAAAGAGAAGTGCATTTACATTTGTCTCAAAAGATCATTATGCTAAAGGGACTGTCCTTTTGTGGAAGCCATCTTATCACCAGCTTCTTTTTCCCTTGAGACACAAATGATAAACCCCCTGTCATTTCATAGATGAAAAGATGCACAAGATGTAAAATACATAATCAATAATCTCAATTATCATCAAAATAAATGCTTCCCCGCCCTCTAATTTACTAGCAGGAAACATGCTGTAAAAGCTTAGGACAAAAAAAAACAGGATAAGATAGCTGCATTTTAATTTAGACTTTGACAAGTCTTAGCACAGATTGCTTGAATGATTCCTTCTGCTAAACAGGGACATATGCTGGCCAAGAGTCAGAGTGCCAAAACACAGCCCTAAGAGGAGCAGACTTAGAAATTCTTGCTGTGCCTCATTCAAACCTGCAGTCTGGTTTGTTTTTTTTTCCTTGCAGTCTTAAATTCCTGTTTGCAATCCTGGTTTCTCAGAAGTGAAAAGATGAGCTCTGTTGTTGTGCAGCACACACTGGGCTGAGGGCAATGAGAGGGCTTCAGAGAACTCATCCTACTGTGCCATATGAACAAGGTTTGGAGACACCTAACAGCACAAATAATATCCCACCTGGAGAGGGGAAACCAATGAACCTTACCTAATCAATTCCAGATCAGCAAGGCTGCTTGAAGTCAACTTTCATAACAAAAAGATGGAAGCCAAGATAGTAAGATGGACATGGGAGCATCTTTGAGGAAATCTGGGCAGGTTTCCTAAAAAGCTTTTTTTTTTTGAAGCTTTTTTAATTCTGATTTACATGGGCCTTTTCATTTTTGTTTTTCATAAATACATTTAGTATCAATGTTAGGAAAAAACCCCTCCAAAATCCAAATCCACAAACCAGAAGAAGTCTAGTGAAATCTACCACAGAGTTTGGAGATAAATATCCTACCAGAATACATTCTGTATTTCTCATCAAAATATGAAGTCAAGTTTTTCCACAGTAAATATTTTATCTATAAACAAATAGTTTGACATGTTTTGGAAAGAAACTCGATTTTTTCAAATTTGGGTTCTGTTAAAAAACAGATCGCTGTTGAAATTATGCAAGATTTGCCTCCAACATCTGCTGTTACTGATAACTTTTGAAGGGTTTGTTTAACGTCCTTGTTGCCAGTGTAGCATGACCTTATTGTTTGTTCTGTATCCAGATTGCTTTTTACTGCAACAGAAAGCTAAAAGTTAGAACTGAATATTCTAAAAGCTTCAAGAAAAGCATTGGGTTCCTCCACAGATTCTGGAAGCTTTATTCTTATTTTTGGATGAGAAAGGAATAAACACTGTCCTTTTTAAACAGCACGACCTCATACTACTGGTTGAATTTACACATCTCCATTTCTAACTTTATATTGTAGCAGTAATGTGCCAGGCACTCTATAAACAATTGAGAGAAAAAGGGCTTTGTTACTTTGATTCCATCCTTCAGGTTTGATTTGTCTTGTTGCTGTAGCAGTCATTTAAATTCTTTTTACAAGTGCAGAGGCTTCCCAGGTATACTTCAAGCACTGTGGAACAGCCCTCCTACACCAAATTCTTCTGTTTATACATGGTAAAAATTGCAGTTCATGGCACTACTGACTCATACACTCAAGTTCAATTTGATGCTCACCCTAAACAACATCTTCCCTTCCATCAATTCTTCATTTCCATCTTCTAATCAGCACTCTCTGAGTTTACATTTATACATTTGATTAACTGCTCCCAAAGGGACCACGATGGCATTTACTCTTTTTCAGCCTTGTTCTTCTGATTTGTCTACTGCTCTCTCCTTTGTAGAAACTGAGGAATCTTTGTCTGCCTCAAAATTAGATACAGCTCCCATTGTTTGTGCCACCAGTATATTTCACCAGATTTCCCTGGAAAACAGCATGACACTGAAATAAGAACCTTTACGCTAGACTGTGACTTTTGCTCCTCACAAACTTTCATATTTGAAGGTTTTTACTCAAGGTTTTCATTTTTTCACTCAACCAAAGAGAATTCCTCTGTCAAAGGAAGCCAGACATCCAAATTTGGCTAACTTCTTTTATGTGCAAGCAGATTTGAATGGTCTCTTCCTTCTTCCCAGAGAAGAGGAAGCCTCTTTTTCCATTATGAAACCACAACTTATGAGAAATTATTCCCCATGAATAATACAGGACTATTAAAGACACTGAATGGCCACTTAGGAGGGGAATATTTTTCCCATAAGGATCACTTTTCATAAGGGAAAATTGTTTACTTCCTTGCTACTGAAAGTACTTGTGTCTGTATATGTTGTCCTAAATTTTCAACAATTCAGGACATACTGCACATGTAAATGGGCTCATACAGGGATCTTTGGCTTATCAGTGATATTTACCACAGCTGGACATTGCTTTTTGTCTTTCAGTAGCAAAGCTACCAGAAGTTTCAATCAAAATTGATCCATCTCTCTCTGCTTATCTGCTGCTATCTGTATGATGCTGGTGGGGTGTTTTTTTCCTCCTGCTTGCAGACAGGAAATGGGCGCAGTTACAGTTAATTGTAATATCTTGCTCCATTAGACAGATTACAGAGCATGCCAATTTAGTCAGTTTTATTACTCCCCCCTGGGTTACCCAACCTCTATCATCCACAGCTATCTGTACCTGAATTTTTCATGGCAGAAGTTTGAAATTCAGTAGCAGATCTGTTTCTGACAGCATGTACTCTTCCCAGAATCAAGATTAAAGCTGTTTCAATGCCTAAAATGTGCCTTGGAATGTTCTCAGCATAAAGACACTAGCTAGGAGAACATGCAAACAGCACAAGACTCTCTGCCTGGCTTTGCCAGAGAAGGAAAGTGGAATTTTGAGGTTTTACATCCATTTGATGTACAATTTCCCAAATGAGGAGCAAGAGTAATCACAGAGGTGAAGCATATCCTACCTCCTCCTACCCAGTGCTCCCCCTTCCTACCTGCAGAGGACATGAACTTCCTCATCCAACCTTAATGGTGCAGAAATTTCCCCGACTACAGCAGTCCACAGCACACTTTAATTTATTGCATTTAGGACTATAAACCCATGTTTTACTGCTGAAATTAATTGCGCCTGACACTTCCATCACATTAACACACATTAGGCACCGTGACCTTTGGATGATCAAGGAAGACCTAATTTAATAATTTAGAAACAGCGTGATGTCTGAGTAGGCCCCAAAGGGGAAAGAAAAGTGCTATGAAAAATGATCCTATTTCACTAGTGGGGATATTTGCTTACTAAACCCCCCCAGACGAACTTTGGCTGCTACTTTACCATTTTATCTACAGGTCACACACAGCACCGTAAGCTCTCACAGTGCTGCGTGTTCCTTCTAATGCTGGTCACGTAATCCTCCATCAAATATCCTCTAAATTCTTGGAGGAACAATACACTTTTGCCTGCAAGACTGCAAACTCACAACAGAAGTTTTTGAAACAGCAGCTGGAAGAGCAAACAGGCTAACAACTGTAATTAAACAAAGGCAGCTATAATTCACTTCAAGCTTACAATACAAATTTGGCATCTTTATAGAAAGAATTTTGGCAGAAACAGGAAAATCAAACACAGTCATCAATTATAGATGATTGATTCTAATCAGTGCATCTCAATCTTCATGTAGAAGCAGATATAATGAATAGGCAAATTGACAGAAAGCATGAGGGACTAAGAGATGAGCCGATAGACCATGTGGCCATTCCCATTCAACTCCAAAATCCTGAGGCCCCAGAAGAGCCCTCCCCTACAGCAAAAACTCATTTTCCACGGGGTACAGGGGAGATAAAGGGTCAGAGCATAAACTCATAGACGTTTACACACTGCATTTGAAGAAAAATGCTCTCCAGTATTAGTACTTGAGTGACCTGCCAAAACAGACTGCCAGTGCCTTGCAAGGGAAACTGGAAATCTACTTTCCTTCCACATTTCTTTTATAATAATTTCAGTATTATTCCTTTGTTATACTGGTTTTAAAAAGCCTAAATTCAAATATTATTTTAAACTTAGTCTGACAATTATAGTATGGTAAACTCTTTAAAGGCTTTTTACTGAAGATTTAACAAGCTTCTAGTAGAGTGCAGACTTTAACCTGTATGGCCAGGAAAAGAAAAAGAAAACAGCCAGAAAATAATTTGTTGCAATAGAATTTCATACTCAACAACATGTGTCAGATTAAGTGAAAAATTAAGTCTTTTTTATAGACCTAAAATCTGAGGCCACACAACTGTCATCAGACTGCATTTTTTAAAAAGTTCTTCCTGGTTTCTTAATTCTGTTTAGCTTTTCTTTTTTATACTTGGACCATATTTTAAAAAATCTCATCACAGCACAAATGTTAAGTGTCACTTGTACTCAACTAGTCAGCTCTTACCTGTGGCCCCAGAGGAAACAGCTCCTCTTGCCAAAAGGGCAGCTGGGGTTACTCTACTCCTGGCCCTGCCGAGACCAGCATTTTAAATAGTGTCAATTGGTGCAACAGCTCCTGCCCACCACGAGCTGATTTTCACAGCTGTTAATTGCCAAGCACATACCAAAAAGGAAGCACAGATCTGGAAGTGTGAGAGTAAGTAGGTTTTGTCTTTATGTAGGTTTTCATCATTTCCTTTGTCTGAAACTAGCTCCTAACTCTTTTGCCATGAGGATTTTAAATGCAAAATTAGTAAAGTCCAGAGTAAAATAATTTTCTTGGTATGTAACAATGAGCTATTCTAGTGTTTTAGATGTAAATTAATAAAGGGGACCAGCAGTAAAAACACAGTCTGCTTTCTCCCTGGCAGCAAAGTCAACACTTTTGGGCTCCAATAAGGAAAACATGCTTCAAAAAATGTATCTGAAAAGGTAAGACTGCACTTCCTCAGCTAGCACAGTCTGCTATTAATCCACTTCATCTGGGTTGGGATAAAAGGATGAAAGTGCACAAACAGGTAAAACACAAGGCTGTTTTAGCTTCTGACTGCACCTTCACAGAGTTAACGAAGCACAAACATCTTGATAAATATATAGCCTGAGAACAGTAACTTGCTGATACAAGATATAATTTGCCATATAAAATGAATAGTAAACACAGATTAATTTTCTTTATTGTTGAAAGAATTAAGTTTCATTCTCAGGTACTAACAGGCATGTATTTACTTTTTGCCACAGCTGCAACATCAAGGCTCCTGTAAAGCAATTAGCAAAGTGACGAGAAAGCACTTACATTCACTTTACAAGCAGTGGATGGCATTTATACTTATGTCATTTTTACACCTTTGAGCAGAATATCCTAGTTTTCAAATTTTCTTGCCTCTCCACACTATTTACAATTGTGTCATGCTTCTCCCTCTTCAATGCAAGCAATTTTGGTTTTGACACAGCTTTACAGCCTTTGGCATTTACAGTACTTTCATCAACAATTTCTGTGCTGGATAGACTCAAATTTTGTGCAATTTCCTTCTAAACAAGTTGTCTTTGCTCATGGTGTTTACCAAACCGGAGCTGCTAAGAAATCTTCATTCCTAAGCAGAAGTGCGAGGTGATCCAGGATGCACTGCCTGTCATCCTGCTCCTGAGCCCACCACTGACCTGAGGATGAATGATTTATTCACAGGGACAGGGTTTATTTTGTTATGCATCATCGTGGACATGTCATGTGCATGATCTGCCTGTTTCCCTTCCCTACTTCTGGCCTTTTCCCAGCTGAGTGATGATTATTTGACCACTTTTGCACACACTCGTACTTTGTGGAGAGAAAACAACAGTAAATTCAGATTTCTACCTTATGAAATTCTGGTTTTTATCATGCTGTGTCCATCACCTGCTGTTGTGAAACCCTCATACACAAAGGCTGCTGAGGAGGCAGTGTGGATGTGCAGCATCCCTCTCCTATGCACAGCATTTCCCATTTCTGTCCATATTAACTACTCCTGTTTTGACACATTAGAGGACAAGGGAAAAAGCTGCTGCACTTAGAAAGTGAATTGTTTCCACAGCTGGTTTGACTGCAGCAGTTTATCTTTATGCATTCACATCCTTGGCTTGCATGGTGAAAGATGATGCTGTGGAATGATAAAAATACAGACAGAACAGTCATTTACTTCTGTTATAAAAGTTTAGTAAAGGATTTTCTTTGAAAACCCTTTCTTTTGTCCCTCTTCCCTGTTGTTCTGCTGGGAATTATATCATTAATTCAAATGAAGAACAGTTATTCCGTCATATAAATTCCTGCTTGGAATGCAAACATTAATCAAAGTGAAGCATAAGGCTTCTCTGTACTACAAACTTCTGTTGTAGGCATCTTTTTGGTCCTTCTGCTCTGTTTTTTTCCAATGGATACCTAATGTGAAGGGAAAGGTGACAAAAGCCTTATTCTCATCTTTACTCATCCCACTAGAGGTGCTTCTCTTAATTTTTGCATCTAAGAACTCATCTCATCTTTACTGATCAAAAATTCATAATTCAATCAGCTGTATTGAATTCTGAGCTGTATCTCAACCTACTTTGTGATGAGTTTAAGAAAGCGCATTAACACACTAAAACCTCAAAGGGGATGCTCCCTTTTCAGGTGGTTCACATGGCTGCTTTGCTTTCAACGTAACAACACAACATCGGCATCCTTTCAAAAATATGTAGCAAAATTCCAAAGCCACCTGATGTGGCTTAACATACAGCATATTGTATTATCTTGTATTATATTGTATTGTATTATCACTGGTGTTTAGTGAAAGCACAGCAGCCGTGTCTCAGTGTCCACTCAACTGATTGCTTCTCTTTCGGTTTTAGATGTTCCCATTGCTGGACCTTTGCTTTTTCAGAGGGGAAACGATAAGACAGAGTGTACACTTTGAATCTGTGCCACGTGCCCTTTGCTGCACAAGCACTTGGATATGAGCCGATTAATAAACACGTGGTTAAAATTATGGGGCTTGCCAAGACCAAACAAAATTTTCATATGTTTCAGGGAAAGGTGTGTTTATCTTAGGCAGAAAATTATCAATATATAGTGATTACTGTTGGGGAGCAAAGAGGAAATAAATTATAGCCTAAAATTTGAAGACATACCTCTGCCTCTTGAAGGGAAAATTTAATCTATAATTTAGACAAACCACTGAACAGAACAGTATCCTTCCTTGAAATTATTCTCATATGCTCTAGTGCCTCACCTGCTTTTGATGTGATAATTCAGCTGAAAAGCACTGATTATCCATCTAAAAAGTAATGAAAGAAACTTTGATTCTGCATATGTTATACATAACAATTTGGAAAAGAGAACAAAACTGAGTGCAACATTTGGGACCATTTTGTATATTTGCAATAGCAGACAAAAATATCTCAAGGAAATTCTTCTCATAAAATCGTGCAACATGAATTCTGGCTACATTCACCAAAGACTAATTAGCTGGGCTATGAAAATGCTGATATCAAGCACTTGGGGGAGGAAGCAGGGAGAGGGAGAAGAGAGTAGGGGAAACAGAAAGGAAGTGCAAGAAACTTTGGAAGCAAAACCATTTCCATAAATTCATCATTTTACATTATTGCTTGAGATTTAATACAGCTAAAAATAGACCAGAAAGCACTTCTGTCCTGCAGTACCACACAGCTCTTGTAACACAAAGGCATCCTGTCTTGAAAAGACGCCAGCCAGCATAAATCCCTGAAAAGCCACATAAAACCAAATGTGAGCAGCACTATGGCTTTCACCCATTCCTCTCATAAACACTTCTGTTTTCCAGTAGTACTGGCAAGACAGATTCTGCAAGACACTGCACCTCGACTACATTGGGTGTTTTCAGAGATTCCTTACTGTTGGTATACACAGATTTGAATCTATTTCACATTGTGATCTTATGGATAGTAATGAGAATTCCACACAGACCTGACACTGGAGATCTGGAAACAAAGAAATGCTGTTCCATTTTCCAACCTCACTTTTTCAGACCTTACTTTTCATAAGGCAAAAATTTATAGGCAGCTGTCTTGGAATAAAGAAATGTTGCAATTTTTCATTGTATTTATCGTAAAAATGTAGAAAACCAAAAAAAGTTAGATACATGCAAATATTTTCATTTTCCTCCCCAGCCTGAAAAGCATTGCCGGAATAGAAAAGTATTAAGCTTGAATTTCTTGGGAAACAGGAATAAAGAAGGGTCAGTCATTAAACAAGTACAAGCCCCTATGGTTTCCTTAATTTCAGCAGGCAGTAGCAGGACTGGGTCAGGTTTCTGTAGATAGGAGGGATTCCTTCCATCTTGGGACAAATTTCGTTATCAAATAAAAACCTGAGGCTAAAGAAATTACCTCACCCGTAAGAGAAATCCCATGGGATTTCCTGCTCTGCATTCCTTGGTGTGTTATTTGCACACACCATCAGCTCTAATCAAATATACGCTCACTAAATTGTGAAGTTTTTATTGAGTGGACTGGAAAATCAAAAAGTTCAGCAGCTTGAGGCAGAGCCAAGGCTTGGCACGTTAGGAAAAGGTTGCCTAAGAAACCATCACGACCAGTTTTATGGAGAGACTTGTTTGAAGCTGCTTTTCCAGCGCTGCTGTACCACCCCAGGGACGTTTCACTGGAGGCTCCTGGGCCTCCCAGACCACTTCCCATCAGATACGGTCACAGAGAAAACATCTGAATTTCACTGAAGTGATAATGCTTTGTGTAAGTATACGATCACAGAGAGGACAAGAAAACCCTTTTCCAGAATGATTAAGCAATGCAGGTGCATGAAATGTGTTGCCAAGGAAATACTGTGTACCACAAACCACCAGAGCTGCACTGTGTATGTATGAGAAGTCAAAAAGGGTACATGATAAAATTTAGATGCCAGTGTGAAATTCTGGTATCCAAGTCAGATGTACACCTAGCTCTTCTCCCTTTCTTACCACCCTCTACAGATCTTCCCTTGCCCCCATCCCTCTTTTTTTTCCTGTCTGATTTTTTAAATGCATTTGATTCAATTTGCAGAAGAATTCCACAGACTCATTTAAAACAATCACACTTCCTCCTTCAATGCTACTCATTTTCTGGTAACTTTCCAAAATGCTGTTTCCAAGCCTTCTAGTCATGTACGAGGGAGAAACGAAAGGAAAACAAGATACAGACGAAAAATGTTTTCTTTTAGCGGCTGTTTGGAGTGGCAGAAATGCAGGTGAAGGCAAAGCAAGGCTGAAGAGGGAGCAGGGAGGAGCAAGGAGAGGAAAGTCTCTCGCTGGGAGATACCTGGGGGTGGCAAAGATGCAAGGGCCACACCAAAGCCAGCCCAGCACGAACAAGGAGAGGTTTTCCCCATTTCAGTATTTTAAAGTGCTGCTTTGCTGCAGCCCTGCTCTTACACAAACAGCCCCCTGTAATCCTATTTATCTTGTGTTCCCACAGGAGCCTGAAGCTCACAATAATTTTCTGAAAGTTTGGGCAGGTTCTCAAGTGGCTTTTATCACCAGCCACGTGCCTGAACTATTCTCCCTCCTGAGCCAAACTGGTTTTGGGCTGGATCTGCTGCACTTCAGTCACTGCATCCTGGACTAGCCCTTAAAAATACAAAAAACACTCCAACATAAGAATTAACTAGGAGATTTTTATTTTTTCCTGGTGTGGGGGGTTTTTTTCCTTTTTTTTTTTTTTTTTTAACAGGAAATGTCAGCTAGTTGAAATCTTAAACTTTCAGTAAGAAATCATGAATTTGGAGAAAAAAATCTTTCATGAAAGAAACTTCTCAGGACACAGCTCCTGGGAGTTTGCACTGCAGTTTGCTGAACTGCTTTCATGTTCCAACTATTTCACAAGCTGGAACTCCTAAATTTCACAAAGAAACTCACAGGCTTTGTTCTGGGAAAATTTGATACTCTGAAGACATCTGGAAATACAAAATCTTCTCCGATTCAGAAATGTTGGTCCATTTATGATACCTCAGAATATTTTAAGAAAAATTTCCTTCATGTGAGCTCTCATACCATTGGAATAGTTTCATTTCTGCCACAGAATCTCTAAGTTCAGTAAGGCTAATTACAAGTCTAAAATCAAAAATACCAAAGTCCTCAGTGCTCCTAAAATCCCTGATATGAATTTATACCAAACTGAACAAAGCATACAAACTCTTCAAATTTGGCATGCTAATTACTAGTACTATGGGAGGATTGCAAAAGAAATATGTAGGAACAATTCTAAAGTTTATTCCATGTTCCACACCACTAAGAAATCAAGAACACCACCAGAATGGCTACAACCTGGCTGAAAAAGTTATTAAATACCCCATTTTAGAAATAAGTACCTACCAAGGAGCTCACATAATGACAATGTTTAAAGGATGTGATAAACCTTGCTCACTACTAAAAGGGTTTGCAAAACCAGACCCCAGAGATGTTTCTAAACTGGGGAAGGTCTGCATTGTTTGTTGAAAGTTCTGTATTTTGATATTGGCATAAAATGCTTTGTTGGACTTGGACTCGAAGAGTTTAAGGGAAATTTAAACCTGGACTGTGCCACGAGCTTTTCCCACTGAAAGAGGCTGATCCACGTGGGGCTGCAGAAGAACAGAGGGCACAGACCACACTACACACAGGAGTTTATCTGCATGAGGAAAACATGAGCAAAAGCACACCTAGCTGTGGCTTTTCATTAGAAAATTATCAGTTTATTGCTATAAAGAAACCTGAAGAAATAAAGAACAGTGAGCTCAGTTTTGAAACAGGGAAGAGGAATGTCAAGACATAAATTAAAATCTGTATTACTGTCAATTACCCACCAAGAAAAAATTCCCTGAGGGTTCCCTTTGGTATTAATGTAACTATTAAAATATTCATTGTTCGTTTCATATACAGCATGTTTTCTTTTGTACTTTTCTTCAAGAGAGTCACTGAGATAATTACTTAATTACATAAGCAAGAACTTTAAATTCATAAGGGCTGTATTCTTGCAATGCTAATGCAAGAGATAATCTCTACTCTTCTGTCATAATATGTCACTATTTACTTACAAGCAGCTATTTTTTAATCAATTAATCAATTGTATTTTAATCTGTCACATCATTGACTTACACTGGTTAATAAAATTCCCCATCTCAGCTCAACTAGTCACACAGCTCAAATGAGGAATCAGAGCAACAAAACTTAATCCATCTGTATATTCAGCAAAGCCAGAAATGTTATTAATGTAATCATAAGCAGAAAGTAAAATGTCCAGAAATTACTGCATTACAGACATTCTTCACTTGAAGAAGTTTTTATTCAAACAGACTCAAGAGTTGTAATCTTCAATCAGAAAAAATGACATTTTCGCCACTTAAGCAGTTTGCAAAAAAATTAAATTTTAACTTTTCTAAAATTTTGAACATTTACTAGATAAAGGACTTTTCCTAATACTTATTCATGTAAGACCAATCCAATTAAATTTTTAAATAAAATCCAATTTGCTGCATGTGATTGATTGGGACTATGAAGGGCTTCAAAAGATGCACAGCAGGATGGCAGAAAACGTGCGCCATCTTTACTGCAACATTTAGCACAATAAAAACAAGTCTGCTTTCCTTTCCATCTCTATCCCAAGGAATGGCTGTCTCACTCCAAACACCTCTGTCTCCCAGCGAGGTTCATCAGTATGCACCAGCTCATCACCCTATAAATTCAGCAAGCTCAGGACGCATCACCAAATTGCAGTACATTGCAAGCCTCGTAATTGAATGTCTGCTTAGGGGAGATTTGCTCGGTTCTAATATATCCTGGTAATGGGGCAGAGAAGAGTCAAATAAAGGCAGCTCAGAGCAGAATGATCCTGGAATTTGGTAATAAGGTCCCTGGTCTTTCCCCTGCACACGCTTTGAGCTGTCTTTAGCTCACTGACAGGCAGTGTGGCTGCACAGCAGAGATGGGATAATTCCAGTGCAGATCATCCAGCCTGGAAAGAGCGTCCTGTTCATCTTCTGAGGGATCACCAACCAACAGGCGTCTGCAGCTCTGCAGAATGATGGTGCCCACCAGCACAGGTCACGCCAGATGGGCTTTGCCACGTTGGTCCTGCTCTTGAAATACAAACTGACGAGATGCAGACATTCCACTAACTAACTTCAGTAATGCTGTTAAATATCCTTATTTTAATATTTTCTGATATGCCTTGCTTTACTTGAAGCCGTACAACTGAGATAAAAGTAACTGCAAGGAAATATCAACTTCACTTAAAAATGGGACTGGTGGTAAGGAAAAGTGTGTTTCAAGGAAAAACAGAGCAAAAACAGAGCGAAGCTAAAAGGTGCTAAGAAGGAACGACAAGAAAACCCTGAAGTTTTATAATTGTAGATCATTTTCAAGGTGTCTAATGATACTTGTGTGAGACATTTTTCATCGTACTCTCTAATCAAAAATATCTTTTTTTGAAGGCTGATCATCCACGTTATCCCTCGGTAAAAGAAACACTCGGAGAGAGGAGAGGGGAAAGGAAAAAAAGGCAAACCCTGAGATGTTGCAACACTGGCAAATACTCCCCCAATAAAAATGATACACACTTAATTATTGTCAATAAAAAAGCACAATCTTCCCAAATCCCACTTTTTATTTTTTAGGGTGAGCCACTTATTAGACAATAAGAAAAAAGTGCAAATCAGACAGGCATGGAAGAACATAAGAGCATCTAGATAAATGGAGCAGGTTGAGAAAAGGAGATTTAGCGGTGGAACTCACTGACAGCAAAAGCCTGCAAATACAAATAGTAACAAACCAATCAGGGAAAAATATTTAAATGGATCCTATTTGCAAAGTCAGGCCTTGGGTGAGTTACCCTATCCATGGGAACAGAGGCAGTACTGGAATGCTGTTCTGCACAGAGGTTCTCTTCAAAAGGTGTTGTGTAAGAGAGCCCTTTTCCTGTCTTCCCTCTTTATTTCCGGGGGTGGCAGTGCACCAGCCGAAGCACAAACATTTCCCAGTGACACTACTGACCTGGCAGCAATGTCATGCAAGTGAATGCAAAGCCACCAAATTACTTCCCTGTAAGTGAGGAAGGGAAGAAAGATAAAATGTAGATTTGGACAGGCTTTTAAAAAATTGGCAAGTGAGGATGAATGGATTAGGCAATAACAGAAAATATGTTCTCTGCTCCATTAAAGCACACCAATCCGCAGATGATTATTTCAAGCTGAAATATTCAAATAGCAGTTGGAAGCCATGGTAATATCTTGATTTTAGTATCAGCTACTGATTAAATTTCAGGAATACTGCAGTCTTTAGAAAGACTGCAAGATCTTAACAATCAAAAGAGACAATGCTTCAATTCTTCTCACCCTAGCACTCCAAGGGCAACTGATTTTATCACGGGAGGGAGGAATGTGACTATATAAAGCCACCATAGACTGATGCAGCTTTGCATGTATTCTGTATTTCTGACCTCCCCAGGATAGAAGACAGACACAAGCATACATATATGTCGATTTTTCTTATTGCCAATACCAGCTCAATATTGCAGCAGAATGCCAGGTTGGATTATAATCTCCGTCAGTATCAGTTGCAGCTTCTGAAATTCAAATTATTGGTGTAAGTTTCAACTCTCAACACAAGGTACCTTGCTGCTGCAATGGTATATTCTGCTGGCAGCAAACTGCCACAGCATTACAGAGCACGTAATTAGAAGCCCTTACAGTTCATCAGGCATTGCATTGAAACATTATTAACACCTGAACTGGTAAATCATTATCACCGAGGCCTCTCCAGTTCAGCTAACTCAAGGTCTGCTTATGCAGGGCTGGCAGTCATACATTTCTTTTTAATGACCACTAGGATGGGTAATAATAATGATGGACTGAGGGGACAAGCACACCAGCTGAATTCACAGGTAGCCAAGAGGATTCTCCTCTTTCAAGATTCATCTTTTCTGTCACAATGCTTGAACCCAATGATAAGAAAAACTTTTCATCTTTCATTAGCCCATTGAGAAAATCCTTCTCTGAGTATTTATGGCTAACCTTAAAAACCCTGCTCTCCTTTTTAAGAGTAAGGTTTCTACTCTGTACGCTATTTTAAAACACTAAAAAATATTTTCACTTCTTGAAAATAAGTTTGCTTCTTGTCACAATATTCTGGATTTAGCGAACTTCCAGGCCTCATCCTTTTCCACTATAACTGCTTGCAACTGCTCAGGAGACATAAAGCAGTGAAAATCTGGTACATAAAGTGTTCTATTTGTAACTGAAGGGATGTTATTTAATTACTAGAAATATAAGAGAATTATGATTAAATTAGAATATTCTTCAGGGCGGGAATATCATATCACAGAGAAGATCATGTTCTACATCACAATAAATCAGGAAGTATTCTGTCATTTTGAATTAAAATTGATAGGCTTTTTATTAACTCCTATTTCTCTCATAGCTCCAAGAGTTATTGGTGTATCAATCCCAAAGTTTTATTAAAGGTGAAAGTGTGTGAATATTATAAATCTAATTTTTATTTCTGAAATATAATTAACTCATTCCGCTGCTAAAAATTTTATATCCTATCAATGTACACAGTAGTTCTGTTTCAACACATTTCAGTCAGCAACAAACTCCCCTCTAAAATTTTTTATAAGGTTCCTTTAAAAATTTTTAGTGTTTTAAAATAGGGGCAGGGTGGATGGGAAGCCCTCCACAGATGAGGCACAACTTCTTCCTTGAAAGATTGGGAAAGGCAAGGTAAACCACTATTATTCTATGTCTGGCTTTACTATTCCAATTCCTTTCTGTCTCCTAAGTGATCCCAAGTCCTGGTCTACTGATCAGGAAAGGGTTTATTGCATAATTATTTGCTTTGGCCTACATTCTTGGGCACGACGTCTCCATTACCACGTTAATGTACGTTAGGATTTCATTGCAGAAGAGATAACGCAAAAAACATAGAGCAATCTAGATGGTTAATGACTTCTCCTTAATATGGAGCCTATGTATCTCTAGTGACAAACACTGATAATTCACTTAGGAAAAGTGTGACAAGATGTAGGATGATTTAAGTCCAATATACCAACACAAATGGTCCTTGCTGTTAATCATCCAGCGTCTCAATGCCTTGGCCATTTTCACACCACTATTTCAGTAGCTCAGTGAGATTGACTACAGGCAATCAGCATTTGCAGTCATCCCAAATCTCTCCTACTGCTACAAATCTGTCCAAACACCCTCAACAAGGGATGTGCCTCCTCTTATTAAAATATTTCAATATTTCATTTATCTGATGTTTTAGATCATGAGTAACAAAACCATGACAGACTAGAATATCACTAAAACTCCACAAGGTTTTTGCCTTTTCTGTCTAGCATTTCAAGGAAAACGCTCACAGCAAAACCAGCTTTCAACACCACTGACCATCTTTCATCTTGAAATGTTAACTGAACAGACTTATTTTTTAAAAAATGAACACAGATTATCACTAATATCAAAAGACTCTCCACAGTATCATTTCAACAGCTATAGGTGTAAAACCAACCTGCCACTCTAAATTCAGACCAGATTTCTTCCTTTTTTACAGGAACCTCATTTAGTAGAAAAAAATAATCAGACACATCTATTTTGAAAATAAACAGTTTGAGTCTCTGCAAGGAGCAAAGAAAATGCAGCACTTTCTGAAAACTTTAGTTTTTTTAAATGTTCTTTTCTATGACACATGAGATGAAAGCAATCATGTTCGCCAAACACCTTTCAAACTCCTGCCCGTGAACATATAAAGACTCAGCTCCATGAAAATTCCTCTGCAGTCACAATCCAAACTAAAATTCTGGTAGAACAAGGAAAGTTTAGGGCTTGCTGAGCCTTCTGCACAGAGATGATGAAGCTACTGCCTTTGTCAGTTTGCTCTGCTGAAGTTTGGTCCAGTTTCCAGTGAGGGCAATTGCCTGTTGGCAGGACTTCACACAGCATTATATATGGGATTTCCCAAAGGTGTGCAGAGCATCCTACTGAAAACTGCAAAGCTCAGTCCTGCTGGCTGGAGATCTTCCATCTCAGACCATATAGGAACCCCTTGCTATTGAATACTGTTCCTGAATAAATACACATTATTTGATTTCCCATACCACAAACCTTATGTCTTTTATGAGGTAGAACATTTTAAAAAGGGTAAAAAAATAGGCATCTCTCCTGACTAAGCAAAGAGGAATTACTCAAAGATTGGCACAGTATTATGATAGGATTATTTTCTCCTGAGTTTTTTTTTAATTCATCTGGCCTACAGCATAGTGTCTTCAAAGTTCTCCACTTTTTAGAGCACCATCCATCCTCAATCATGTTTGCCCTGTAATGCAATATGTGCCCTCAAGCTAAGGAGTCAGAAAGTATTTCATCTAAAATATTCTTCTCAGTCATTTTTTCCTGCCAAATTGCACCATGTCTGGCTGTAGCGTGACTCATATACTCAGTCCTGCAGTCTGTATTGTGCTCTGGCTGCTAAGACAATTACATAGCTGCAATATTTTGGATGGGACCATGCTAAGGTCAGGAAAGAAAACTTCTCTCTAGCATTACACACTAGATCAAACTTGTCTGTGGCCAATAGATTCCCATACCGAAAAAAAAAGTCTTTTTTTTTGTTTTGTTTTGTTTTTCTAACACAGTAGATGAGAAATGAAAACGTTCTTGTGTTACAGTATTGTTGTCTTCAGGATGAAGATATTGACTGTATAACACTCACATCTCTCTCATGCAGATTATTTCAGTTGGGGAATTTCCTGCTCCAAGCATCACCTCTCAATACTGCAAAACAATTTGCTTTTTTCCAGACCCCACTGTAGTATAGGAAATTGAACTGATCTGGGAGATTAGGACATTAAACACCTGAATGGAAAGATTTGTGTAATGTTAAATACTGATTTAAACGGCACAATTTAAATAGCCCAGTCAAAAACAAGCTAAAAGTGATCAATCACCAGCTGGATAGCAAAAGCTCAGTAATCAGCTATTGTTATTAAACTAGAGGTGGATCACAAAGCGCTTTGGCACCTGTGGTTGTTTTTGTGTTCTGCCCCCATTCCATGGTGGGGAAAACAACTTATCCCAGCAACATGACATTAAAGTCCTCTGTTTCAATTTAGGCTTCACTCTATCTGTGAAACCAAACACTGATTCTGTGGCACTTCTGGAATAATTTTCAAGTTCCCCACTGGTTTAGTAGAATTCATCACCAGAAACCATGTAAACTCTTCTGATAACAGCTGTGCTGAGAGAGATGGGACAAGTTTTGAAGTTACAGAGAAATGGTGGAAGAGGAACAGAAGGTGACCCTTGGTTTGGTCTCGTCACCTGCGGCCAATACACTTGTGCAGCAGTTAGCACCTGGCTGCATCAGTGCTGGTCTTTGGGTTATGTGGAGAATTCAAGGGTTTTTCCCAAAAAGTTCCTTCATGTCTGCCTGAAAGAAAATTTAATTTTATATTGAAGAACAAACAATATCATCTGTTTAGTTTAAAACCTTCCCATTTTCCTCAACTACCATCGCATATATTTGCAAACAATAAAGAGATGAACAGCTTCTTAATTTGAAGAATTTAGGATGGAGATCTAATCCCTGCACATAGAAATAAGGGAGATTGTTTGGACATGTGTCTTCTGAGGACCAAAACTCTGAAGATTCTCAAGCTGAGGCCCTGCTACCCTCACACTCCACACATAAAACCAGGGAGTCACAACTGGCTTACATAAAGATGATCTAGACAGCTACCATTGATAAACAATGACAGTGTGCAATGTAGCAATAAACCGGCCAAACGTGAAAGCTCAGACTTGCGTGTTTTGTTTGAAAAGTAGGGATATCTAAGAAATACCAAAGAGCTAAATTGCAAAGTCATCACAAGAAAGGCAAGAGATTCTTCTTTTCCATCCAATGCCTAAGCCAAGAAGAAAATCCCCACACTCCAGGGCATATCCTTAGCTGTAGTAAGATAAAATAGCTGGGTGGGCACTGACACAGGTCTAACATAACTTTTATTTCTGCCCATTGAGAATTTTGAATCCTCAAAACTCAGCCCTCTGTACCCCTTACTAAGAGGCTTCCCACCAGCGCTCTCTGGAGCATCCATAGCACGAAATATGCATCTAACATTCAATTCCTAAAGTTCCTTCAGCCCACACATGATTTCTGCAAAGGAAGAAGGAGTGTGCAGGTCTGTCTTGAGTCTTGAGGTATTTGAAAGAGCTTTCAGTCAACTAAGGAAACAAAACTGGTTTAAATGAATGCCAGGAGGACCCTGACTGGACTGATACAGCTGAAGGGATCCCTCCCTGACTGGGAAAGAAGTACATCTGCACAAAGAGTGTCGGAATCCATACAAACACGACTTAACTTTCTGAGAGACCAAAGCACTGAGATCTGCAGACAGCAAAGTGAAGCTCATGGGGGCCACAGAGAAAGCAATAATTCATGCACGTGCATGGAGTCTCCTCTGCCTCCGGACCAGAAGAATGCCAGAGCCTCTCTCTCCTCTCAGGGCTTGGTGGAAAATGACACAGCTTCTGAATAAGCAACAACTCTTCCTCTTTTTAATTGCTGACATTTGTTAGCATGGTTACGAGAGTTATATTTGACCACATGGTTTTAAATTGCTGCCATTTTTCGTTTGAAAAATAGCACTGTAATGTTTCCCAAGAGCTGCAAAAAATAGAGCTCAATTTTAAGTGAAAGTCAACTTCATGGATTTCTTCAGTATTTCCCCTCACATAACAATTAAAGCAAAGCAGAAAACTGCTTGCCTCTTTAAGCAAACTGCTGCGGGGGAGGAAGGGAAGAGGAAGTCATGTAAACACTCTTTAAATGTTAATTCCAGAGTTTAATTGTAGCTCACTGCAAGCCTATTAAACCCTGACTAAGTGCACCTGACAGACTGACAACAGCATAATGCTAATGCACGCCAGTGAAGAGCAGTAATTAGCTTCTTTAAAAGGGTGAGATTTGGGGGAAACTGCTCACAGAACAAAAGAAAATGGGGGCAGGGAGAAGGAAAGGAACGATAAGTTTTTTCCCGTTATACCTTTCTACATCTTATGTAAATCTCTGCAGAACTCAGGTGACTATCAGAACTGTGCTATGGGAGCTTATGAAACGGCAAAAAGATCTCAAGGCTACTGGACATGAGACAAGGGCTGTTTAGTTTTTATATCGTGATTTTTTGCATGGACTGTGTGAACAAACTAAGGTAACACTGAAAGTGATGTTAAAAAAAGACTCAGAAAGAGGGTGGCTGGCTAGTCTGACATTTCTCCCAAATCCAGAGCACTGGAAACTTACTTAGTACTCGTCTCCAGAACAGTCCTTCTTTCTTGCTAGGCCACCTGCATAAATATCAACAGACAGAACTCCTTCAGCAGAATGGGAGGGAAGCAGAACTGGCTCATGTCAATCAATCAATATCTCATAGTAGGTCACCTCCTTTCTCTGTGTAGTTGTATTACATTTAATTGGACATCCAAGTTAAAAGCCAGTAAATGTGCTTTACAGTACAAGCTGATTTGTTTAAATATAACCAAAGCTCAGACCCCTTCTCCAAGAAAATGCTTCAGAGGCTTAGAGTACCAAAAAATTTAGAGGGTTAAGTGTAGCTTTCTTAAACTATACTGAAATGTCTCTTGAAATATCTCTTGTTACCTGTACTTTGCATCCAGCCTACTGTAACACTGAAAACATGGCAAATTCTAGAAGGAGTCTGAGCTAATCTTGTTAAATCATACCTTTTAGTAAAGCTTTTCACCCTGTATTTTTATTCCAAAATATGCATAGAGACTTTCATATTATATGTATGTTATTTCTCTCAGATTTGCCAATGCAGACTCATTCTTAATGGATACACTCTCAGGATTTTTAACAGTAACTAACAAATAACAATCCAATGAAAATCCACACCATTTCCAAGATTCCAAATACAATAAGTCTTCCTGGTCCTGAGACTGTTTAAGGCTACAATAAAATCTTTCTAAAATCAGTACATGAGTGGTCGGACAAAGGCATCATCCTATTTTGACAAAAAAGCTGCGACAGAAATCTGTGGCAGTGAAGAAACTCCAGAAAGTCAACAAGCTGAGACCAATGAGAACATCACTTATCTTCCATTTACAGCAAACATTTTGTTAAGACCCAGGAGCACATTTATGAAAAGCAGTTCCACTATCTTAAACCACAGTAGACACATGCATCTGCTTCCTTATTTAGCTACTTTAGTGGAATAAACTTAAACCATATTTAAACTAAAACTGAAGATATCAGACTTCATGAACATTTCTACATTTATGAACCTTGCTCTGAATTCTTGCACATGTCAAAGCAACTGCCAATGAAACGTCAGTATCTCAAGTTATCACTCTTCTAGACCATTGTGTTTTCCCTGGCCCTGAGGTTCAGAAGCAGAATGAAAACAATTAGCTCACATTTCCTTGGAAGAGTATTTTGTGCACCTGGTGGGAGACCTGTCTCTTAAATGGCTGCCCCAGGAAAGGGGGCAAGTCCAAGAATTAAAGTGCCTCAGTAGCAGTAACTGCACAAGCTGTTCCATTGGCTCCGTGCTTGCTCTTTGTTAGATACGACCTTGCAAAAGAACAGAAGGCGGCAGAACCCTAAGAAATTAAAAATAGCAAGGAAATAAAGAGCAAGATTGTGTTCTACAAGAGGTGATACTGGAGGCTCATGAAAGGGGATTTTTGGTTTTGGGGTTTTTTTTCCCCAGTTTCCCACTCCACCTGTTCTTATTTCAATTTAGTAGGATACAAGTTCCACATTGGAACATCAGTTTCTTCATTTGTGACTTCTTTTACCAATGGATAATACATTTGTAGTTTTCTGTGAGATGTACTGCACACTGAAAGACACTGAGATTTTGTGGATCCATGCACCTCTCAGGCTGGTGGTGAAGCACATCTGTAAGCAGGAATCAGAGAACTTGGGTTCTTACAAGGAAATTTCCTCTGAAACAGATCCTTTTGGCGTTAGACTCATTTTGTGCCTTTAATGACGCTCTGAAAATTGGAAGTCTTTTGTTCACAGCTGCTCTTGCCCCTGAATCTGGATCTCTTCCACCATCTCAGCTACCTCGCAGGGGGCTGTGGTGATTCATTTGATCACGCCCGCTCCCTCACTGAGTTACCATGTGCCCATGGTAGAGCGGCCACTTTGCAGGCCTGGCTTTTCTCTCTTGGCTTTCCCACTTGTCATTTGAGCCACATGGCAAAGTGCCAGAAAGGTGAGAGATTTCCCTTGGGAGAATGTCTCAGTGCCAGGTGCTCTTTGGCATCCATCACCTTCCCAGCAAAAGTGTGTGCAGCTTCCCTTGGGGAACAGAAGGGCTCACAAGAACAGGTAGAGAAATTCCAAGTGGGATGGCAAGGCTGCCCACAGCTCCTTTTGTCCCTTGCTATTATTCCTAGGCACGATTACCATAATCCTCTCCAGATAGCAGCATTCAGTGCCCCATTCAGAGAGCCAGTAACCAGCTTTTATTTGTCACAGCTAGAGGGTCTGATCAGCAGGGCCACCTAATACATCCAAACAGTATCTTTGCAGTAAATTACAAATCACCACAGTAGGCACAGCCATCCTGCCAGATTTGTGAACAGAACTCCAGAACTCCTGATCAAGTCAGCTGACTTTCACCCACCATGTGCTGTGCTCTCACTCAAAGCACCAAGCTGAGAAGTCTCACAATCTCTAATTTTCTGTTTTATTTTCCCATGACACCTGGGAGGACAGCCAGAGAAATCTAGCCAAATTACTAGAACTGTACAGGAATAGCACTGAGGAGTAGTGCAGTTCTCCAAAACATGTCTAAGGACAACATGTTACAGTTTTCTCAGCATGAAGAACTTAGGAAGTTTCATCTTTTCTCTTCCTCTTGAAGAATTTCCCCATTTCCTTTTAAATAAGATCACCCCTTTAAATAAGCTCTGACTTCTAGCCTTAGTCTTGTAATGAGACAAATCTCTTGCCAGGTTTTCTTATGTACACCACATAGTTATTCGATTTTGTACTTTAGAGACCAAGGAAGAATACTATTTAAAAATAAAAAAAAAAGGTACCTATCTAAAAATGAAGGCTATTATCCTTTTTAAGCACGATATTTGATTTTGATATCATAAAGTATCCTCTGCAGACAACAGACAAGGTAGTTGATGAGAACATAATTTAGGGAAAAATGTCTTCTAGAATTTTTAAATGAGCTCTGCCTTTTTAAAAATATCTCTATAATGCTCTGGTACAATTTGCAGACAATACTAAATCAGAAAGAGTTGTGAATATCAGTCAGAGCTGAGAAATGTTAGTGACAGAGCCAGAGGCACTAGTGGGCAGAAAATGGCAGCATGTATTTCAGTTTAGAAAAACGCACATAAAAAACACCTCGGGACATAGAAATCATCGTGTGGCTGGCTATTCACTGAGTGGAGGAAATCTAGAGAATACGACAAAAGAGAAAAGTGGGTGATAGAAACTCCCACGTTGCAGAAATACCAAGAAACAGCACAGGCTTAGTGCAGTTGCAGACTAAAATCCATGAAAGACAATGCACTGCAGAAATGATAATTGCCTGACCTTTGGACAGTTTTTGGCATGAACACACTACAAAGAATTAATTCAGTGCAGGACATAATGTTAGCTGTAAGACTGACAAATTGCAGTGTGTAAGGAAAAGACCAGCATAACAGATTAGAGCACAGAAGAAATGATTTATGATGGAAAATTTATATAATTAAATATTTATCAACCTGGGTAGCTGAAAATGGAGACAGGATGGGAAGACATAACACTCTGAACGGGTATTAACAATGAAAAGAGAAGATGAATTACACACTCCCATGTCTGCAGTATGCTGGCATGTGGGATTGGGCTCTGGTGTAAGTTTTAAATACTGAGCCCTAGGCTGCTACTCAGTGAGGCAAAGGAATCCCTCATTCCTTGAACTCCCACCGTTTTTGATCCCATCTCATGCCTCAAACGTCATCTAACATATTCAGCCCTGTCCTGAGTTATTTTACTCTCCCTCAACTCCTTTGCTCCCAAATTCCCAAAGCTCAACATTTCTGATATTACATGTCAATATTTTGAATTTTCAATCATTCTCACACTTGGTACTTTGCTGTGATAAATCAGATGTACATTCTCAAGGTATAAGATATATGGCACTGACTTTCTAAGCTTCAGCTGAGAATCCCCTGTATTTACACATATATCTTGGAGAAGATGTCCTAAAAGAATTAGGTTTATTGAACAATCTATCCAAGTCTGATAATAGTTGCCCAAGATTTACAAATATTTCTGGGAGACTTAAATTCAATATCTGAGAAAATTAGTGAGTGATGATGCTGTCTTCAAAATGAGATTTCTTTCTCATATAAGAATTGTAAAAAAACACTCCAAGAATTCTCATAATGTTAACAATTGCAAGCCCACTAATGATGTATAAAGTACTTCTGATTATCTTGCTCACCATATATGGGATAAATACTGTCCCAGATTGTCATTTCCATTTTTAAAGGCCCCCCACAGACATTTTCCTTGGCCATCTGTTCTCTGGACCCGCTGTAAATGGATCTCTGCACCATGCCCGACCTGCTGGGGCGAGCAGACAGCTACCCCTGCCTCCACGGCACTGGGCTTGCCTCCCAAGAAGAGCATTTTTCAAGGAACTAATGACTGGGAACTGTCACAAAAAGCTATAAAATTATGAATAATACCAAGAAAACAAGTGGGAAATTAATATTTACTATTTCTCATCATACAAGATGCATAGGAAAATCAGTGTTATTGTGAGGCTAAAGCAAACTAAAGAATGCTCAAAGGAACACTTTGAAGCTCCTTATTCAGACAGCACCAAGACCCAAAGTACACATTGATCCAGAGTGGAAGGAAATAACTAAAGGAAAACACATCCAACAATACCCATTAAAAAATTATTCATTGGCAGCTTCTGATTTGAGGTGTCCCAAAATTACTTCCCAGAAGCAAGGAAAATATCCCTAAGACAGGTTTTCATATATGTGTAATGTTTCTCACCTTCACAGGCTGCTGTCACAAGTAGGATGCTGAACAAGGAGAACTTTTAATCAAAACCAGGATCCCAGTTATTATCTGTTGTTTTCAAAATTCTATACTTCAAAATGAAATACAGCAACTATCACTCCATCACCTCTGAAAAAAAAACCCAAAACACCTTTAACCTAGGAGTTAGAGTGCTTTACAATTACAAAAGTACCATTCACTAAACAGAACCTCTGTATTTTAGCCTATTTTTGAAGAGTTTTACTGATAGTATCTGACTGATTTCCTCCCTTTGCAAGCACAACACCAAGGAGCTCTAACTTCCTTAGTCACACAGGCCACATTAGTTACAGCGTCCACACATGGATTCACATCTGGATCCAAATCAGAACTACATTAGTATTGCCAGACCTCTACCTCTTGTTTCTTTTTAGATTTTGACTGTATCTTATTTCTGCTTTGATGCACCAGTTCTCTCCGTTCTTTAGCATCTGAACCCTTTCCACATTTAAGAATTTGTCTTTTGTTTAAGATAAATACTTTGAAATTACCCATTTCCAAGTTCAATCATCTCCTCCCTCATGCTTTCAGCCTACTGTTCCTATGGTTTAAAGAAATTTGGCCACCAGACAAATCAGTCTACTGAGGCTAAGAATTGAAAAGAATACTAATTCAGTAGAAAATATCACCTTATAAATCTAGTTGTCACTTGATAAAAATCATCTGGGAAAGAAAAAAAGCTGAAAACACCTTATTTTATCTAACAATACAAAAATTAATCCAAAGGATAATACCTACTGTAATTTATGAATTAGTATTATGTCAATCTACAGTCACAAATTATTTCTGAAAAATACAATTTCTATAAATTACCTTTTAAAAATCACTGTACATGAACTAATTATTAATTACTGTGCTTACTAAGTGATATTAAAATGACAACACCATCTCTTTAAAACAAAGGTCAAATTCAGTTTCTTGCCTACCACTAAAATTGCATTTTGCTTCACATACGGAGCTGTAAGAAAAGGTTCTAAATTATGTGTTCCCATTAGCTGCAGATGCTGACAGATTAGCACTATCAAAACAAGAAATAAAGATGTCAGTGTTGCTAGACAACCACTTCTCTTTTTAACCCTACCAGTGACGCCAGCTGTAAGAGCAAAGAGACAAATTTGCTGTCAAGCTTTAGGAACCTCACCAGTTATATTTATGATGAGACCCTTTTTTTTTTTTAAAAAAAAGTTTTTTAAATATAAAAACAAAGACTCATGGTCATCTTGAGTGACACCCCAGGTTTGGCACTTTTGGTAAAAACGATACACATAATTGTTATAGCACAGAAACCTTTTCTTAAGGTATTAAATTGATGCAATACCAATTAAAAAGTATGGAGCTTAACAGTTTAAATCTATTTTTATTCAAACCTATGTATAGGACTTGAAAACATGTATTCTGTATCTACCTGTATTATTTCTGATTAACTAGCTGATAGTGAACTACTGACTTTTGCTCGTAACCTCTCTTAGTAGATAGGGAAGCACAATAAATTCACAGATAAACAGAAATCCTGATGCTCTCCGAGGTCATCACATCTATTTCTAGCTTCCCTAATAAAAACCCTGTTAATTGAGAAACCAAATATTCAAGAGCTGATAAATGTGAAAATTCCATTATAATAATTCTTTTAACTCATCCCTGCTTGGGCTACATGGCTACTGGTACTATTTACCATGTAATCATTTAAACAGTGGTAAACAGATTGAGTAAAGAGAGGGTCACCTCTGGGAGAAAATGTGATATATTACCACAAAAAGATGTAAGTGCAGGTATTTTGTTCTATAGTATAGCCTTTTATATATCACTAAAAATTGTCTAGAATTGTCCTTTTTGATCCAGTTTCTGTCAGTGGAGACATGTCTGAAAAAGGTGTCCTAGATCACTAAACTTGTTTCCCTACCTCCCTTCCAGATTTACACAGATTAGTAACCACAGATATTGAAAAAAATGCACTAACACTGCCTCTCTCCCACACAAACACACAATGAAAATAATTATTTAGGTAACTCAAATGCTAATGTGGCCCAAACAAACTTCTAAAAACAGACGAAGCATTCAAAATCAAGTGATGCAGCAAATGTCTCACCAAGATGGACAAATTCTGTATTTCAGCTGTGTATGATGGGAACAGAAGATGTCTGACACCAGCCATCGCTCTGGTGAGTTGTACAGAACCAAACTGGCTTTTTCAGCTGCATGAGTTCTCTGTGCAGCTGAAGGGCAAGTAGCAATTCAGAGGGACTCAGGGCAGTACTGAAAAATTGGAAGAAAAGAAATCCTAAAGGGCTCTTAGTCTCCTCCACCCCAACATTTGGTGGCAGTGCTGTGCACGTTCCAAATAATGTGCAAGAGGCAAGATGAAAGTGTTACATGGAGCTTATGAAAAAAATCAGACTTCGTGCTTGTGTTTTGTCTTGCATATGGTTTTTTTTTTCCCCCCATCTCATTTTTGCATTGAGATTGGATTAATTTGGTGCAGACCAAGTCATCCAAGCAAGATTTTATCATCTTGCTTCTCATCTATCTCATGAAAATACTGAACATTCACCTCTCCTGCTTCAGTATGGGAAATGACCTCACTAAATACATTAGAAAAATAGATAAAAATACATTTTCATCTTGAAACTGGCCAAGCAAAATCAATTCTGCACAGATCATGTTTATTAGACACAGGGAAACTGACAGCCTGTGGGTTTAATCTATGAAATGATACACACTCAAACACACGTCAGCCAGTAAAGCAACTCGGCCAGGGCTCATAGCGAGATTTGCAAGTGCAGATTTTAAAGTTCTGTGTTCCTATCTTCTTCCATAATGTCAACTAAAAGAACATTTTCAAATTAAAACCCAAAAATCTATCAGTTTTGCTGCAGTTTGCAGCCCGTATTCCAGAGCTGTGGCAGTTTTTCACAAGATCAGCTAGTTGGGTTTCAGTTTTCCTTTTGTGAAGACCTACGTGCTCAGTACTAATGAGCATGTAAAGATCCAAAAATTTCATCCAGCTGAGACAGACACACTAAAAAGAGAGGTAAGCAGAATTTTGTAACAAAATAGCTCATCTGTCGAATTTCCAGGTTTCTTTCCTTGTGAAAAAAGAGTGAAGCTTTAATTTCTCCGCGCATAATTCTGAGATGCCTTTTCTCCACCTAAATTCTGGTTCTGTTGAGGTCACTGGAAGCTTTGCCAACAGCTTTAGTAACAGCAGGTTGTCACCTTTCATGTTTAAACTGATTTAATAGCAATAGCTAATAAGGGTCATTTATCCAACTGCATCACTGGAAAACTCCCGTTATAGCCTGTAGAAGGCTTAATCTCCTAAACACCAAATACAATTTTCTCACATATAAACTGCCCTTTCAGTTTGAAGGAAGGCTCTAGATGCTGATTACTTATCTCAATATTTTTCATAAATCACAAAGCAAAAATCGTTAAGAAAAACAAATTCCCAAATAACGGGAAGATTTAATGCAGTTACCCCCAAGATGCAAGCCTCATCTGGGGAACCCTTTTGAGTAAATATTTGTGTGTAGTTGTATCCTGGCTGGGATATAATTAATTTTCTTCCTAGGAGTTGGTGCAGTGCTGTGTTTTGGATTCTCTATGACAATAATGTACATCACCTGTCCTGCTTGGATTTATTCTTATTATGATCTTCCAAAAAAATCTCTTTCATTCATAGAGTAGATTTTGAAACAAAATCTAATTGATAAATAAGCAAACCAAAACTGTCGTTATTTGCTGACATTATTAAAAATGAATTGAGCATTCAGGTATTTGGAGAGAAGAAGACACCAAAAGAGCAGTAATGTAATGGGGATTCTTGAAACCTCTGATTCAAACAGGGAAAGAATATCGAAGCAGAAAAAAAATGCTAAAAACCTTCCAGCCAAACTTGCTAATCAGTTAATTGAGAAATACTCACATAGGAAACAAATTATTCCTTCTAATCAAACATCATTTGCAGAAGAAATGAAATCACATTTAACTGAAAAATGGCACAAAACCAGGTGAACAAAAAGATAAATTTGAGATAATTGAAAAGATAACTGCAAAGTCAGGGAAAAGAACACAGGTTTGAGGTCTAATTGGTTTCTTGGATGAATTAATGTTTTACTAAGACCGGTAAACTTTAAAATTTTAAAGTCTCATGTATTTTAAATTCATACAAGTTCTATTTTGAAAAATAGAAAGCAGTATTTATTGCACAGGAAAATATGCCCACATTCCCTTCTTTTCTCTAGAAAGACTGTGTCTTTGAACTGTCAGATACTGATATTGTAAAATACTAATGATATGTTTCATTTCAAGACAAAATTTCTTTTAAGTAAACAGAATGAAACTTCTGTTGTGTTCTGGAGAAATATTACCTAGCTGGGAAATAAAAAAATATTGCTTTCTGGGTGTAGCTCTTTCTATACATCAGCTCTCCTGAGCATCTGCTGTCCAATTCCTGCAAATAAAACACCTGCTGACAACTGAACTTACCATCTTGGACAGCAATATATTTTCAGCCATAAACCAGTCAAATTAATACCGATTATTTCTGAGTTATATGCAACAGTGAAAATATTACAAATCTAGCACATGGACCTGTTGGAGTGAGTCCAGAGGAGACCACAAAGGTGATCAGAGGCTGAAGAACGTCTCCTATGAAGACAAGCTGGGGTTGTTCGCCCTGGAGAAAAGGAGGCTCCAAGGAGACCTCATTGCAGCCTTCCAGTACTTAAAAGCGGCTTAGAAAAGAGGGAGAGTGACTTTTTCCATGGGCAGATGGTGACAGGACAAGAGGGAAGGGTTTAAAACTAAAAGAGGAGGGATTTCGAAGTAACAGAAGAAATTCGCTATTCATGTGATAATGAGGCACTTAAACAGGTTGCCCAGCAAAGCAGTGGATGCCCCAGCCCTGGAACTGTTCAAGGCTGGGTTGGACGGGACTCTGAGGGCACCTGGCCCGGTGGTAGCTGCCCCTGCCCATGGCTGTGGGGTTGGAAGGAGATGGTGACTTTAAGGTCCCTTCCAACCCTAAACATTCTATGATTCTATCACTCTATGATCTGGAAAGAGCTCCAGGCTGGCCAGACAGGAGGACTCCTCAAGTAGTCCCCAAAGCTGGATGGAAGACCCAATTACTCGGTTTTAGTTATTGCTTCTTCCTGACCACAACAGTAAGAGGAAATGGGAAAGAGGCTGCTCCACTGCAAGCCTCAGATGTAAGAATAGCTCCTCACAACATTAGTATTATGATTATTTTTCCACTACTCAAACTATTTTAGAAAGAAAACAAAATGTTGTTGCAGAAATAGCAGACAGAGTTTGGGTGAAACTTCTAAGACACCTAAGCTTATATAAATTACTCACATTTACCTTTACAGTTTATTTTTCTGATCTTTATTTGCATGATCACTTCACTATATGAAGGACAAGGATAAAACAGAATTAGAACTGCTGGATGCCACACCTGAGAAAAGTCAGTAATTGCTTTCTCCAGTTTAAACTGCTATATCAATACCAATGAAAAGATGCATTTTTAAAATTATATCAACAAGGTCCTAAGCATAGATGTTCCCATTTCAAGTTCTGCTGATATCAGAATTAACACAAGATCAGAGAAAACTCAACAGGTTTCTCCTTTTAGGGAAATTACCCAGATTATTAATTTTTAAACTTCAAGCTCTTACCATACTTATTAAAACATTGATTGCAGCTTCTGCATTGAAAAAAAAATAGGTGCAAAATCACTCAGCAGTCAGGGGAAAATATTTCAATCTAGCACCCAAGTATGCATGACAGTAATACAGTTGCACTTAAATATCTCCCAGCATTCAATTAGGTAACTGAAAGGAACAGCCATGGTTTGTCTAACAGATGTACAGGTCTGGTCTTCACGAGATTGGAAAGACTCACACTACCGTGTCTTCTAGCTCCAGTTTGTGAAAATTAAAAATGACATCCAAATGTCATAATTGCACAAGGCTAAGAAGCAGCACACTCAGGACTGTCATCATTAATCCAACTGTCGCCCTCTTTACACTTCTCTCCATTTCTGTCATTATATAGGATTATATTCCTCATGCTACAAACTATTTCTGACCAATGTATGTAACAGTCTAGCATGAAACCTTTCAACAAGATTTCCCAATTCACAGTAAAAATAGATGCATTGCATTTGGTTTAGAGTTAATTGCGTAAAACATGATTAATTCTTGCTGTTATTTGTATTGTTAATAGGGTCACTGATTATTATAGTACATTTTAAAGGAAAAAGCTATTATAAAGGCAAAAAAAAAATCTTTCCTCCAATTTCTCCATTATAAGACTCTTTTTTGACTTCACCAAATTCTGACCAGGTCGGCTGTGATTTTCTAGGCTGAGCACTTTTCTGATACAGAATCAGATTTGTGTGTGTTCGTGCATGTTCATATGCAAGGAAACAAAAGGGGAAATAGAGTTTTCCCTTATAAAAGGCAATATTATAATTTTGACACAAACAGACTCTAGCAGACCCATCCTTTGTGTTACTGAGTAGTGGTTTTGGTTTGGTCAATAACTCCGTAAGTATTAAGCTCCTATAAACATCAAAGTTTTTCTGTTAACACAGCTCAGTTTAGGTTTGCAAGTGAACTTTCCTGAGGAAGTTTCTTCACTGTTTATTAGCTTCAGATAGGATTTGCTGCCACATAAAGCCTACAAGAAAGTGAACTATTCTAATTAGATAATTCATTAATCCAGTTAGATTGTTCTTGAAAGATATTTTAGGAGCACGCACAAGGAAGTTCTATCATACAAGTTTATTCAAGCTTAAGAACAAACTGGGGAATTAGCAATGAATAAAATATGAAATTATTTTGACAAATATGAATACAAAAGAATAAATTATGGAAAATATTACACATTTAATTTATAAACACATAATAATAGCTTTAAAAATCAGACAAGATCTCAAAGATGTGTGACATTAAAGAGGTCGAGGGTTAACACACAGCTCTGGGCCCTTGAAGCGCACTGGGGCGGATGCCTGGCCATGTTCTCCAGAGCCATAAAAAATGAAGTAACACTGGCAAGGACACAGTGCTAACTCCTGAAAGGGTTTAAGGCACCCCAAAATACCTGGTGTGAGAGCAGGGTACGAGGTGACAGAAACAGCGGGTTGAGAACACACCCTGAAGGGCCAGACAGAGAGAGAGGGAAGAAATGTGGGTGCTGCGTGCAAGAGGAGATCAAGTGGGTGTAACAGATCTGAACATTAAGAACGAAGCAGCATTTCCACTCGTAAAACCCCAGTATGGATAAAACAGAGTCAATTTATACAATAGCCCTTTAGGGAATCATTATATAGAGCTGGTTCTGGAGGAAAATTGAGACAGTTTTATGCATCATCAGGACAGAATATAAGCACATAGATATCTCTGTATTGTAACTAGAGACACAAAAAGAACCAAGATTTGTTTTCTAGAAGAATAATTTTCCAGGTGGAGAAGAAAAAAAAGAGAGAGGAAGAGAGGGGAAAAAGAATTAACAATGATAATCCAGGTATTTGTTGATTTTGAAACTGACAAATGCCTTTACTTTTTTGTTAGACTGGCTTTGGAGAAGAGCTGTCTTAGGCTAGAAAATATTATTAAGCAGAGGAATAACAAGTTGGTTCTGAAAAAAAGGAACAATAGTATGCTTTGGCTGCCAAAAGGTAGAGATAAATACTATGTGTTTTTTAATTGCTACAGGAAGTACAATTGTGGAAAGTCAAGCTAGTAAAAGTCTGGAAATTATACTGCAGCAAATTTCAGTAGTCATGCATTTGGAAGATGCCAAGGAAAAGTTAAACAAATCTTTTGCCTTTTTTCCGTACAAGACTGATGAAACAAACTGGAGCATCTGTGTACTGAAATGGGAACATCCACATTGATGGGGAAGCAAAACTCAGAAAAGAAGCATGAGGCTAACGGGCCTGGATGACCTCTGGCCCAGATTTCAAAGGAACAAATACATGAAATTATAACTGAAAAAACCAAATTTGGCAATAACATTAACTAACCTGCTCTACAGGTCTCTAGTAAAACTAGAGAACAGAAAAAACAGTAAACTGTATTTAACAAAGGACATGTTAAGAAACTGAGAATATGTAGTCTGGCTTCAATAGCATGTAGTCTTCAGGGAAAAGCAGATAGATTTAGGAGTAAATTGTAATTTAAAAGGGTGAAATATTTCAAACTAATATTTTACCTGAAACCCAAAAAACCTTGTACCACTGTGACATCAATACATCTATTCAGTAGGGTTAGAAAAAAATCACTCCTTTAATGAATACATGAAACCAAGAGAATCCATACTCCAAGTAGATCTTTCCCAGTCCTCCACTTCCTATTCAAAAATCAGATGACTTTAAGCAGATAAAACCAGAATCATCTGGCACTATAAAATTTCCCTCAAATTTTACTTGCATTGAAAAGTATAACCCTCGAGCCTGATGCCATGGTGACTAGGCTATGCTGTCACTATGATGCCTAACATATCCAACAGGAAGGCAGGAAATCTTTAAAAGGCTGAGCCACTAGGAGGGGTGGAGGAAGGGGGAGAAAGAGAAGAGAGTCAACAGAAAATACATGGACAGACAAGAAAACCAATGTGAACTTTACTAACATTTTAAAACAGTCACAGATAGTTTCTCTATCGTGACAAAGGCCAGGTTTATTACTTATTATTTATTTCAGAAATAACAGCTAGGCTCTAAACCACTCCTAGCGTTCTAAAAATAGAATCTCTCTTTCCGCTGGTTGCCCTATTTCTGGATTTTATTCTTTTGAAACCAAACCAAATTGTTCTGTATTGCTGTGACCTGAGAGGCCAGACTTCAGTCAAATCAGGCATCCCTGTGTGATTACTCGAGCTCTCCTCAAGTCTCATGCAATTAAAAGCATCAATACTGACACACATTAATGACAAAAGTTAATGCAAGGGCTAATTGAGTCCGTCTCCCTCACAGGCCATTTCACAACATTAATAGCACAGAAAGCAGCCATTAATATGTAATTAAATTTCCGGGATGCATGGGCTATCAAAACCAGGTAGCTGGAACCCTACTTCACACTTTTTAACCTCTCATTACCCCTCGAGCCCAAAATAGCCACTGTGCTTGGCAATTCTGTGTTAATACCTTCCCTACAAAAGCAAACTGGCACGGCACCAAGCACCAATTCTGCCAGCAACAAAAGCCAGCTCAGAGGAGCACGCTGCATTTTCTAAGCTTTACCACTAACTACTCTTTCTGGGGTAAAGGTATGAAAATGTTTTGCTAACAGCAGATACCAAGCACCCAAAATTTCAAGGCTCTGAACAACTTATTCTAAAATATAATTATATTCCCCTGAATGAAATGAACTGATTTCACTAACAAAACAAAACAAAACAAAACAAAACAAAACATTGCAATTTTACTTCCTTCTGAATCTTTTCCCGCACTGCATCAGTCAAAAATGATTCAAAGTGAAAACTGCTAGTCTGGGGTTGAGATGCTTCCACCGTGTTTTAGGGACAACATTAAGATTTTGAGAGACAGGTCCTTGTGTATGTCACTGTTATATAAAAAGGAAATCAGAGGTACATTTTCCCATTTTGGGCACACAGTTTGAGCTACCTCAAGTTTCTGGAACAGTTAGCACCACCCAAATATCAGTGTGAGTATTCCGCAGTAGGAGCGCACTCGCCACGGGGCCCTTTTAATGCTTCTGAATAAAGAGCAGACAATCACTCATGCCAGCCCCGATAAGAGTAAAGCCCAAGTGTTACTGTTGAGAAAAGGCATACAATTTATTCCTGAACCCACATAAATACCCCTTATTGAACTATCTGCTCCCCTGACAGCAGACTCCTTGGGCTTTTGGGGTTATTTTAAACTTAAAATTTATTTGGGTTCTTTGGTAATCTGAAATGAAAACCTTTTAGTACTCTGGAATAACAATTGACATGGCAGATTTCCCAACTCCTCTGAGTCAGGGACAGACTCTTTATCATTCAATTTAAGGCATAAATTTAAAGTTGGTTTCCAGGAAGAGTCTTAACTTCAAATACTGGCTACATCTGAATTCATCATTGAGCTGAGGCAAATATTCATTCATCTGGATGAACTATTTCAACTGTTTCCAAAATGGGCACACTTCTGGTGAGAAAGGAGGAGGAAAGAAGTGCTAGCCTAGCATTTGAACAGACAGGTAATTTTTCAGTGTGAAAAATATTTTTTTAAACAATTTTCAGCCTTCGAGTTTTGCATCTTTCTCTATTCCAGGTAAATGTTGAGAGTTTTGGTTTTACAACCACATATCCATTAAACAACAAAAGTCTTCTAAAAGCACCAGTGCCTAAAATATTTTTTGTCCTCATTTACAAGAGAAAGGAAAGAATAAAATTATTACATAAGTTCTTAAAAACAACTGAACCAAAGGGATACTTTTCTTCAGGAATGCTTCAGACACCAAAATACCATTTCACAATGGAAACTGCAACTGAACTAAGATGCCGTACTAAAAACATTTTATAAAATCTCTTTTTGAGGGATTTGTAAAATATGGTGGTGCATGTTAAATGCCAAGGCTATGGCTTTAGAAACCTGAGATCATCTCCCTGATGCTCGGGGATATTGAGTCACTGGTACAGCACTGCAGAATTGAGTTCACCTGACTATTCTGTAGGAAGACCAAGCCCTGTGTTTCCTAAAGTGTCCTCTCACGGGAGAACACAGCGAGAGGCCAATGTTTTCGGAGATGGGTTGCCCACCTCACAAACTGAGATGTGGGCAGACACAACAATTGCTCAAGAAGCTGCTGCAGGAACAGAAAAGAATGAATCCGCTCCCCTTATAGGTGATGAGGACAAACAGAGACAACCAAGGGATTTTGTCAGGACAGTTTTGATGAGGCATTAGACATCAGGGAAGGAAAACAACCAACCCCAAACTTCCTAATAACAAAAATACTAAACTACTGCAACAGGATGATGACAGCAACTCAGAAATCTGTACCATTGGAGCATTCAAAGAGTGCAGGCAAAGCCCCCAAAAAACACAGGTTGAGCTGCACTGTGGCATAGGAATGAAATAAATCCAATTCAGTGCCTTTTTTCTAAACTGTGATTTTAAAAAATCTTCCTCTTTTCACAAAATGGAATTGGAAAAAAAAAAGTACAATTTTCAGCTTTCCACCAGCTTCAGCAATCACAAAATATTCTCCCCAGTTAACACTACAGCTTATTTATCTACAGACAAAAAGTCCTTTCTTTTTTGACATGGTCTTGTGTTCTGCCTCCGTGCGGTTCTTCATCTTTAAAATGAAAACAGAAACACAAATATCTACACATAGCTAATGGCAGCTGTGTGCAGCAATGTTTTCAGTCAAATTAACCACTCATACCATTTATTTAATTGGTTTTGAAAACACAGTTTTTCATATTTATAGACATATGGACATAATAACTGTCATTCAAAAAAACCCACTAGTATTACAGTAAGTTCAGATTCTTGAATAGAAACACATTTCTAACAAACATTAAATGTAATGTTTTGGGCTGCAAACCAAAGTAAGAGAAGATACAACTTTTGTAGTGGTTTTGCATTCTGGAATCGTACTCTGAAAGTCAGTGATTTCTTTACATAAAAGATCACCACTGGGGTGGCTTTGCCTTTAACAGTCAAGGTTAAAGTTTCTCTCAAGGCTGTCTTACTATCCAGACCTCAAATTCCATTACTTTAACCTCAAAATAATGCTTGAGAGAGAAGATACAGCAGGTCTAATGCTTGGAATTTGTTACTGCCATTTAAAATAACAAAAATTTCAGGACCTGAATTGAAGTGCAAAATTTTGAGTTAAGTGTGGCATCTTAACAGTGACTAAACACAAATGCGTACGTCTGTAAAAGAAAAAGGCAAAATAATGAAGAAATGCTTTGTTCTTCCTTTATTTGCAACAAGAGACAAAGATGTGGGAACGGATAAAATTCAGGAGTAATGACTTGGATATGGAAGAGTAAGAAATAAGTACATTGCTTCAGAAGAACTCAGGAAAAATGCTGCTTTCCAGAGACTTTGGTCATTTCTTGGAAGGTGCCCAGCCACTCAACAGATAAAACTAACCAGTCCAAAGTATAATTCTGCAATAAAGTGATTTTGTTGTATTCAAATGATAAGTCAAGGAAAAGGACCAGCTCTGACCTCATTCCATTTGTATATTCAGTAACTATTTAGCACATAGAAAAAAAAAAAAAAAAAAAAGAAAATGACAGCAGGCATATTCCAAGTAAAAATAATTTTTTAAAAATTTTTTTTTCTGAATGCCCTCTTGTGTTCTTGTGTTTGTCTGAGATAGTTTTGAATGCTGCAATGGTGCAGATGTCACAGCTTCCTCAGGCAGCCTGGGCTTTATGGCAGCCACAGACAAATGCACTTGCACTACAAGTTTTGTATGCAACACTGCCAACTTCTGACTTACCATTCAATTTCCTTCTTGACCTGCTCATTATCTCTGCAGCAGCAATCACAATTATTTTGGCAATAAGTAACCTAAGGACTATTCTGGCATATGCAAATCCTCACTATCAGGTCTGAGGAAGGTTGTCAATCAAATTCTTCAGAAAATAACATTACTGTCATCAGCTAGAACTTCTACAAAAAAAAAACCAAAACAACCCTGGGTAACCAAATAAACAGACATTTGAGAGAGTTTTAATCATGCAGCTTTTATAATATGTAGCTATACAAGCATAATTGGGATTGGAATTTACTCCATATTTACTCTGAAAAAAACAGTCATTGACAGAACAATAGCAGCAATCCTCCCAGTCAAACTGGGGACAAACTGGCTCTATCCTTCCTCACCTCTTGCATTGGGTCAAACTTCAGTGGAGAATGGAATTTGCAAACAACTAATAAAGTATCTCCTCAGGAATTTAAAGGACAAGGCTACAGAAAGAAAGAAAGTCCTTCCTATTTTTAAAGGGAGTCCTTCCTATTTTTAAAATGTTTTCATTTTCACTTTTATATTAATGTCTTTTTGATATGAACATGAGCTGGAGATTTAGTGACGTTTCTGTCAAGGTGAAAGGTACAAAGAACTGTACTAAAGAACGAGCTACCAAGTCTGCTGGTCTCTGAATGTGCAAGAATGTCAGTCACACTCACGTTAGTTGCTCTGCTCACTCCCCTCCTGCCATGGAGAACACCCAGCTTCAGCCACTGCCATCTGTCACCTCAGAAAAATGTGTTAGACAATTCACTTATATCTTCTGTCATTGATACCTGTCCCTGCATTGTCTCTCTCCACTGAATATTCCCAGTGGCCCAGGATCCTCAGGGACAACTCCAGCAGCACACACAGCGTCTGAAGCAGAGCCTTTGTAACAGCAGGTGTCCTCCACAGCACAAAATCTTCTCCTTCTACCCAACCATTTTCCACCTGATGTCTGGTACACCTTGAATTCACTGACAGTTCTGGCTGACTTCTCAGAGATCCGAAAGAACCCGGGACAGACATCTCAAACTCAGCTGATTATCCATGATGATGCACTTCTCCATGGTTACTTCCCAGAGGTACTAAAGATCTATTTCTCCTGATGAATTTCAGTCCACAGAGAGTTCAGATTAAACACTCTTGTGGATATTCATGCTGTTCACTCACAGGCTGAAGGAGAAATCTCCTTATACTCTACAGCAGCGCATGGCTCACAGATATTTACTATTCATGCCACCATGCAGTGTTAGATGTGGAAATTAAAGGGGTTTAAAAAAGGCTGCCATGTTGGTTCAAATTTTCAGGGGGGAAAAATACCCCAAAGTATGATTTTGCCTGCAATCAGCCTAAGGAAATATTTCCTAAGCTCTTGGATATGGGCTGCTGTTCTGCTTCATTATGAATTAGAGTCCAGTAAATCCCTAGTACCTTTAGCACAGTCAGAATTATATATATAATTAAATCAAATGTTAAAAAAAAAAGACCTGAAGAACTCATATCTCATTATCTCATTCTCACAGGACCATCCTTATCCAATAAGACCAGAACTTAAAAAAAAAAAAAAAAAA